>CM055192.1:23642225-24094725 GCA_029224185.1 Karalla daura
AGGTGAGCATACAACAGCATAATTGGTACCAGGAAATCTTTTCTTGGCAGACTGGTAGCGGTCTGGGTACCAGGGGTTGGGGACCCCTGCTTTAGAGGAGCGTAGGGGGCAGGGCTGAGTGGTGGCTGAGGTGGCTGCAACAGTGATTTCCCCACAGCCTGTTCTGTCCGTTTCTGTGAACCTTGTATTAAATCAGCACCTTTTGTAATGGGACTCATGTGTAGCAGGAATCCTAATTAAATTGTATGCAACCCCAAGTTATTGAAAGTGTAAAATGCCATGAAGAGCTGAGGAGCAAGAGTTCACATGCTTTTCACCTGGGTTGGGTGAATTACTTCCAGATAATCTGGTTCTGTAAAGGCAAAATGTTATATTGCTGAAGTTTTCTATAGTTTCTTTCAGTCTGACCTTCAACTCTATCTACCTTTTCTATTGCAGCCTGATGCATTATAACTTTAGCCTGCAATGCATCTTTGATGTAATGTCTGAATAAAAATAAAAATGTGATTCTGAGCCTGAAAGTATTGTAAATTAGCAGTTGTATCCATCTACTTTTTTTTTTTTTTTTTTACATTTCCTTTGAGTGACTTTCACCATAATTCAGGGAGCTTAGGCACAGTGTGCACAACTAAAAAATAAAACAACAGAAAATAGAAGTATCACTCTAGAAAAGTGTGTTCAGCCAGAATGCACCCTAACGCTCCCACTTATGTTTCCATCTGCAACAATAGCATGAAAGATATCCTTGGCATGACCTACACAGTGTATGTGGCTCAGTGTTAGCTTGGCTCTCCAATGGCAGCTGGTGAGAAACATCTAGGTGGGACTGTGCCACATTAAGCCAGTTTCAGTAACTATCCTGATAACACAAACAGCAGGGTTGCAACAATTTAATGCCACAAAAAAATATACTGCACAAACACAGGTTCTGCTTTTGCATCCATCATTGTCAGTCCACTCAGACAATGCATCACAGACTCAGCTTGGGGCGATAAATTCACTGCCCAAAAGCCATTATTTCTGATGATGCTGATTTGATGTATTTTTGGTGCTATGACGCATTATAGGTTAGCAGTCGTGCTCTGCTCCTGCACTGCTGGGTTGCCGATTGTGTTCCCATTGATATATATGACATTCTATGGTGTATTTTAAACATGCACACTCAAAATAAGACTGTTTATTAAAAAAAACAAAAACAAAAACATGGGGTTGTGGCACCCTAGTGCCCTCTTTGGGCCAGCTGCCACTGCTTAGTTCATCTTTGCCAGTGTTGATAGGTTTTTTTGCTGACCTGCTGTCTATGATTCTACTGTTGACAGTAGTAGCATATCTTCAGCAAAATGCTCTGACACAAGTCAGCGCTCTACACTGCCTTAAGCAGCGTGAAAGACTGAGATAAACATAGTTGAAATTGCTTTGTCTTGCCCACTATCCTCTCAGTAGTCCCTCACTTCAGCTTAGCTGAGCATTAGCATGGCACCAGTCCAGAAGTTTCTACAAGTTTCTATCCATTCACTCATCATCCTCACTGCTTTGTACCTAATGGTGCCATGTGGATGTCCCAATGTGGCCTTTTAGGTGTTTGTGAATTAAAGCGTCCCTTAATTTCAAGTGAAATGCTGCATGTTGTATAGTACAAAACAAAACAAAACAAAAAAAGACATTTGTAATATGTTACACTACTCTGCCACTGCACAAAGTAAAGCATTTTTGTAATTGTGTTACTTTTGTGATACATAACTCCCAACACTGGTTTTCTCTCAATAAAACACAAACACTGTCTGAGATCATAATGAAAAAGGAGAAGAGCTGTCTGATCTATCTGCTATTAGTCAAGGCAATCTGTCTTTATCTGTGTTACTCCGTTAAAACCACATTTAACCACATCTTGAACTGAGGGACCTGGAGTATTATATGGACCAATGAACCTCTCAGTCATCTCAAGTTCAGTTTGAGTCTTGATAGAAATGATGAGGTCACGCTCCGAAAGCCACAGAGCACCACCTCCTCCTCCAACTTCGGCAAAGTGATTTCCGAGAAGATTAAAAATAAAAGCCCAGAAAATGATTTCATCTCGCAGACGTATCCCATCGAAGCAGAAGAATATACTTTGCACGACCCCCACTCACACCTGCAGACAAAGATGTGAGGCGGACACAGGTTTTTCCACAGTCACAGGTGCTCCTTTGATTATGTTTAGAGCAAACAAGCCGAAGAGTATAAATCTGATCCGGATATAAAAGTGGGCTCAGAGTGCTCCGAGAGGCCTGCGCCGTGTCTGGTCTTGCTTAATCAAGTAAAAGTACACAGTGAGAATGAAACCCTCTGTACGTGATTTACTTGAGCTATAATTCATTTGGAATTAGAGATGAGGAGCTGGCAGTGGCAGCGGGGAGGTTACAGTGTATTGAGCTGCGAGGAGTGAGGGATTGGAGCTACTGCTGATGGCATGGATCATTACTGCGCAGCTGGGTTCTATGCAGCTCCCGTCCTTACAGATACTTGTTTATAGCCGTGGGGAGGGGGTCCTGATCCTGTGTTGCACTTTCCAGAGATCAGTCGACAGCGTGGGCTGAGGCGTCAGGTGGATTTGTTATTGATAAAAAAAAAGACTGGGTTTCAGTTCTGAAGCTCGTTTCAAATGGAAATGGAAATGAACACCTCTTTCTCTACGTGGCTTTGATTAAAAATAGGTTATTTATTCGGCGCAAGGAGATGTTTGCTAATATGATGATGGGCTTGAAACCAACCCAAGCATTCGTAAAAAGGATGATTAGAGTCCTGAGGTTGACCATGCATGTATGCATGGAGGCAATTACGTAACATGCAAATGGTTAAACCTGCAACACAGCAAAGCTCAGAGAGTCAGAGCTTCATGCCCTGGTCCCAGTGGAGTTTGCATGTTTTCCTCATGTTTGTGTGAGGTATCCAGTCCAAAAACAAACTCCATAGGAGACTGTAAATTGCCTCTAGGTGTGAGTGTGAATAGTGTGTGTAATTGCCCTGTGATGGATGTGTGACCTGTCCAGGGTATATTCCCTGGCCTTCGTGATGTATAAAATGGAAACGGGCAGACCAACCAACCACGCACGTACGCACGCACGCGCGCGCGCGCGCGCACACACACACACACAAAGGCAAAATGATGAATTAATTTGCAACACAGATGTGTTCGTGCAATAAGCCTTCGGCGTGGGCATCAGAGGGGAGACGTGAACGGTTAACCTTTGCCTTACTGATCAAATAGAAAGACATCGAAAAAAAAACATCTCCGAACACGTTTTTCAGTGTTTCTCAGTCCTCTGAGTGGAAGCTCTCGTAGTCGGGCTGTTTGTTTTTACCCTGGTGAGCCTCTGAATATTCATGATCTCGCCTCCAAACGTCAGGACGCAGCAGCGGCGGCGGCGGAGGAGGAGGAGGCGGAGGAGGAGGAGGAGGAGGAGAAAGAGAGACAGCATGCCAGAGTCCGGCTGCAGCTCAAACACCGCGTCCGAAGACGAATCAGCTCCCAACTCAGCGGGGTGTGCACAGACACGGACTGACCGAGGCAGATAGACACAGACCCAGAGTGTTGAACAGGACGGAAGCACCGCCTTGTTTTGTTTTGTTTTTTTCTGCTTTTCTAAAGCATGCACATATTCTTCGGACCCCGGGTTCCTGTTTGCAGAGCGGGACGGATCGAGTGTGCACGACGCCTGTGATGCCGGGAGATGTGACAGCAGAGCGGCGGCTGCAGGAGAGGGATGCTGGGTCTTATTGATGCAGCGCAGCTCCTGTAACATGGACCACACGTACCGGGGATAAGGAGGTGGAGAGAGAGAGCGAGAGAGAGAGAGAGAGAGAGAGAGAGAGAGGACTTTACAAGGCTCCAGGAGGGAGGGGTGATGTTGTGCAGCTGCCCCGGGCTGTTGAAGTGAAGGAGCCGAGCACCGTAGCCGCCTCCGAGCATCCCTCCGCTTCCCCGCTTCCCCGTCTCCAGCCCGGAGCCGAACCAAGCCGAGCCGAGCCGACTGGAGCCGAAACACCGGGAGCTGTCTCTGGTACTGAACACATCTCTCGCCCTCCTCCTCATCCTCCACCAAGGCTGTGTTCTTTTTAATCGACACGTTCTTCTGGAGCGCTTTTACTACTCTTTGCGACCACTCGGAGCTCTCTCACAGACACAAGTCGCATTGATACATTCCCTCGCATTCACACAGAGGTGGCGGAGGCTACTTTACAAGGTCCGTCTGCTTGACCAGGACACGTTCACACTGTGATGACACAGCATCAGGGGCAGTTTGGGGTTCAGTGTCCTGGATTCTTGGACATGTAGGCTGCTGCTCCAGGCTGGGATCCAACCACCCACCTTCTGATCCGTGGACTTGCCCCTGAGTCACAGTCACCCAAACATCCCTCTGTACCAGTTGACCTTCTCTCCCTACCCAGAGCAGCACCCTTCCTCCTCCTCCTCCTCCTCCTCCTCAGTAAGGTGGCAGAGCAGGCCACCAGGCACGGAGACACTGCTGGGGGGCTTGACTCGTGTCAGCCTTGACTCCACTCTTCTTTCATGGCTGTGGCACGCAAAATCAAAACTTTGCTGACCGTCAACATCCTGGTGTTTGTGGGAATTATCCTGTTCTCAGTCTACTGCAGGATCCAAGACCGCTCTGAGGAGCTCATCCAGATTGGACGCATTTCTGACCAGAGGCTGAGAGCCAGGAATGGCAAAGTTTCCAACTTGGTGGACCGGCAGTCTATCCTCCAGAGGCTGGAGAGGCTGGAGGATGTGGTCTACAACCAATTGAACGGTAGGATCCCTGACTCTCTGACCACTGGAGATGAATTAAATCATGAACTGCCAATATCTATTTACGAGAATGCAAATCTGTGCAGGCTGCATGCACTGAAATCATTTTTTCATAGCTGTGGTGCATGACTCATGGATATTTGTCATTGCTTTGATAAAACCGTGACAAATCAGCTTTCTTTTGCACACGAGCCACTGTCTGTCACACGCTGACCTCACTTGTTTGGGTGCTAATGAAGCAGGATGATGTATTGCAGTGCATTGCTTGCTATGTGCGCTTATGCAGCTTGTATTGATAGACTTTACTGGGCTGTTACTTTAACAGCCGCGCACCCCCCCCAGACCATAATTGACTTGTTGTAAACTTTGCAATAACTTACGCTCCAAGTATCGATGTTGGTGGATGTGTGGGGAGTCCAGCCCCCGGAGCAACTCAGCCTCATTTGGCTGGAGGGCAACGCTGGTGAAACATGTCAGATTGAGCTGAAGCTGCTGAGTTGAGGGAGGAGCACAGTGCTGCAGCTCTGAAGCCGAATGACAGACTTGTTTTTCATTACACGGCCATTAATCTGTGCAGTGAGCTCGGCCTCCTCAAACGAGCTGCAATCTTTAAAATCAGGTTAGATTACATGGTCCTTTCTCATGGTCCATTCCCCTGGGATCATTCCCATTCACTCACCAAGCCTGATGCTAAAAGTCTCACTCTGTTGTTTGTCTTGAAGTGAGCTTTCACACCATGGCAACGATGGATTTGGCATGAAATATTACAGGTTTCCAACTCATGTTCAAAAACACCAGCTCCATTAACTTAATAAGCTTAATGAGCGCATTCATTTTACATCCTCAAAGTTCAGATTTACAATCTCACACCCCTGTGCACTGAATCATTCTGATTTGATTAGTGTTGACATACACTTTCTTACCTTCCTCAGTTGGTGAACTTTCAAACTGGTTGTTAAAATGAATGACATTTAAGGTTATTTTCTCTTCTACTTTATTGTTCAGTGGACCTCCTAAATATCAAAATCGTGACAAATGGTCAACACGATTCAGTTATAAAACTAGTTTGGTTGAATGAGTCAGCTGATGGCTTAATATTTTTATTTTCTTGTTGCAGCTGCTGCTTTCTGCTGTCTCTATGGCTTGTGCAGTAAATACCCAAGCCAAGACGACGATAGTAAAACAGATATGTTAAACAGGATGAAAAATGTTGGATATCTTCCCACTGACTGCAGAGCATTGCTGTAATGAAATAAACATATTTTGTTTTTCTTTACTGGACTGCCCAGTACTCACTCACAGCATACTGAGGCTAAGTGGGATCACAACTTCAATTATCTCCCACTATTGTGTCTGCTGTAGAGACATTCTGCAGGGGGTTGATCTCATTGTTGAATTGCAATGACTCGCTGATTGCTAAATTTCCTAAATTGGTCACATTTCAGTGGGGACTAGCAGAGACTAACAGCTAAACAGTGATTTTGTCCACTGTTTGAGCTAGAAAAAAATCTCGTCAAGCCAAGGGCTTGTTGCTGGCAGGGTTAATTGTACCATATCTGTGAAAACTGCAGTTAAGGGAGACTTGAGATCTGTTGCATTTCATGCTGGCCACCAGTAGAGGTCACAGATATCTTAATGCCCTTCTGTAGAGGCTGAATGATGCTTCAGCTTCACAGCAAGAAGGTCACGGGTCTGACTCTCAGTCAGTTTTTCTGTGTGGAGTTTACATGATCTCCTCGTATCTTTCTGGGTTTTCTTCCGGCACTCTCCCACAGCCCCAAAACTTGACTACGAATTATCCTGAGGTGTGCGTGTGAGAGTGGATGGACTGTTAACAGTGTATTCCAAAGCGGCTAAGATAATCGATGGGTGGAAGGACTTGTAGAAAAAGAAATCGGAACTAAATGGAAAAGAAAAAGTATCCCATTGTTCATTAGTGACAAAGTATCTCGCTGTAACTGCTTTTAATACCAGAAGTATTCAAAAGAAGTGGCCCAAAAGACTGTTGTACTGTTTCCTCAAAGCAGGAGTCGTTCAGGACTTTTCACAGCTGCACTGCCCCAAAAACAGCACGAATGGGAAATGTTTCTGCTTGATCTCGTTATTATGCCTGATCTTCGGCTGCTATCTGAGGGTCACTCTGCCACTCTGAGTTATGCCTGACATCTGGCATTCACCCAGCAGGCACAACCCTCTCAAGTAAGGAAAAAAAACAAAAAAGTACAATGCCATCCTCTCAGTCTCTAAGCTTTACATAGAGACAATGAGAGTCAGCCAGTCAGTCAGTGCTGTGGGACAGAAACACACTGTGCCTGTGAAATTTTACAGGCACCGTCAGGAAAAAGGAGTCATCACATAGTTATTGTAACATTCACAGAGATTACACAATGAGGGTGTAGAACTCCATGCATATTATAATAAACTGTCTTACTGTCTCGAGGCAAGTTTGGAGATGTAGATGGATTTGAAAGCAAGAATGAGGTTTTTTTTTTATCTATTTATTTTCTGCTGGGGCGTAATTGCTATTGACTTTTTGTTCCATGAGTGTTGGCTGAAGGGCATCCACCTCCTGCATTTCGTGTCTGTTAATTTCCGAGAGCGAACATCATATCAGCTTATAAATGATCCTCGAAACTGACTCTTTGAGCACAGTCCAGCACAAGTGGCTCGGGGGCATGGAATTTGCAGGTCTTTCGCAAGCGGAGAGAGTCACGGTGGATTATGGACTGAAGAGGGAAACAAGCAATGCACTAAGTGCAGAGCTGGCACAGTCGTCTGCCTCGCAGTTAAAATAAGAACAGGGATACAAGAGAGTAAAAGCATCTTGGACTTAGGTGTGAGTCCAAAAAGATCGAATGCATTCATTCATTATCCAGCCCTCTTTCTACTACCTAAAGGTGTTGCAGAGATCTACTACTGCCTATCTCCAGTGCACTTAGAACAAGGGCAGGGAATACAATCGCTCCAGTCTCAGGTTAACCTTAACCCTGGAACACTAATGTTAAAATCAGTAACACTGTCATGTATATTTAACCCGATATGATACCCTAGACAAAATACAGTTTTCATCAATTTATGAAAAAGTACAACACTGTATGTCAAATTGTAGTCTTCTTTAATATCCCAGTATACAATATCACAGAAATAAAAAAAAAGAACAATCAGGTAATCATTAACAAGAAATTTCCAGACAAAAAAAATAATGGAGCAGGGGACTCTGCAGCTCGTCCTGGGACATGTGAGCCTCGTCTGGTGAAGGCACAGTCTTCCTGCAGCACTGACACATTGTGCATGAATCACAAAATCCAGCCATAAAACATGTTACTCTATCACCAACGTTGGGTGAACAAACCATAGTTAGGAGGGAAACAAACATCATTAATGACACCAGTGAGCAGCATGAAGCTACCCAAGGACCCATGCAACTCAGACAGCAGTAAGACAATGAGACCAGACATTAGTGTTGCAGGGTTAATGCATGTTTTTGGACAGTGGGAGGAAACCAGTTACCCAAAGAAAACCCAAGCAAACAAGCCAACTCCACACAGGAACTGGATACGAGCCAGATACCTTCTAGTGGTGTGATGAGTGCTAACCACTGCTTCACCATGTAACCCTACACCCAAATGAATTAAGCAATAATAACATTCAGAGTCTGTCTTTTACTCTGAATTTCAAACTCAACTTCATATTCACATTTCAGATCCCAGAATTAATGAATTCAACAATCCCGGTTGCTCTTTGTGAGCTTGACAAATTCTGCTTACAGGCACATGGTGCTGAGAAATACAAGTGTGCAGCAGGAGAAAAAAAAAGAATCTGTTGCACTTTCCTATTTCTTCTTTGACAGCAGCAATGTGCTCCAAGAAGAGCACACAGTCTGGGAACGCTGGCGTGCTGTCACAATCCCTCCAATGATTTGTCTTGAGCTCTTTAATGGCATACTTAATCACACCCTCATATCCCAGGTCACTGCCCCTTTTTCAAAATCGTGCACAGACCACAAATTGTATTCTACGGCCACTGGGAATAACTACGCTGAGAGGAGGACTCAGCGCGCCAATAACTATTACCATGTCCGGCAGCGATATGAAGTAATTGCCCATTCCCTCTGTTGTTTATTGCCTACCAATGGCATGCCGTGGGAGCCGCAGCAAGGTCCAATTAGATTTGAAGGACATAAACAAGTCGCAGAATTCTCTTTTATGGTCGCCGATCGGACGCTCACCAGACTCCTGACAGGAAAACAACGGTGGAGCTTTCTCAGCGGCCCATTCCACGCTGAAATGAGCAACATGCCGGCATCTCTAGGTAATCAGATGAGAGGGGTTTTAAGCTTGTTAACAAGCTTACCAGGCTGTGTTTTGACCTTAAGTGGTGCATTAGAACTAACAAATACCTCCTCACTAGTATTTACCTGCTGAAGTCTCAAGAGTGTGACTTAATGAGGAGATTATCGCTTGCCATCGTTTGGGAAGAGGGAGACATGCATAGTTCTTGTAGAGGAAAAGCATTTTTAAGGTGAGGTAAAAGACAACTGTGAGCTTCTGCAATTGCAATAATTCATTACAGAGTAATATACTAATTAAAGTGAACAACCAGCAAGCATCAATGATCCTAAAACAGAATCAGAACCCAGGATTTCTCCATTCGGCCGAATAGGGTGACGTTACAGTTGATATTTTGCGGCAAAAGAGGAAGAGAGACAACCTGTGCATTTAATCATTAATCTTAATCATTGCTGCTTAAGCACGCAAACTCTGAAGTCCGCGTCTTCACATTGTTGATTTCCATTAAGACAAATAAACAACCAGACGGACAAAGTACGTTCCAACACAGCAAAACATCACAGTCATCAAGAATATCCTTGTTTGCCCTCACAGTTTTATCACTGATTGACAGGGATGCCAAGGTTCAGTTCTGATATTCCAAAAGAACCGTTGATATCGAGCTGCTGCAGAGAAGACAGGCTTGAATTATGAATTCCCTTTTTAGCGAGAACCACAGCCAAAACAGTTCCTTCCTCGCTACGTCTCTCAGACACATAATGCAGTTTACAGTAAATGCACTGTAAATGCAGCTTACAGTACTGACAGAGGCTGATTTGCCATCTCTGACAGGGCAGTCCTCCAATTCCTGAGTCTGGTAACTCTCAACAGCCTGTTGAAATGACAACCACTGCCACAAATGTAATAATCCACTTGATTAACATCCAAAAACATAACAACATTTCACAGGCAGAATGTCCTCAGACACAGTTTGGTTTGGGTTTAGTTTTCACCTCAGTTTGTACTTTTCTTTTAATGTTTTAGGTCAACAGTCAAATCCCCCACAAGTATTCAGGCTGTGTTTGGAGGACAAACAGTGTGCGTGCAGTCCATTCCTTACACTTGTGAAGTCCTCACAAGCTTACACACACTCCTCAGCATGCACAGATATTAAAAGTGTCTCTGTGCAAATTGCTTGGCGATGATTTGCTGTTTGGGCGAAGAATATAGCAAAGGTCAAATGCAAAACAAAGATGTGCAGAAATAGACTTCTCTCCCTAAGTGCAAAACAAACAACAACATCAACTTGATGATTTTCATCCTGACGGTCACAAGGTGAAACTTTAATTGGTTTGGAGTCAGATGAAATTACCTGACTGTCATTTCAATGACAGTCCGTTTTCTACCATCCTGTCAGTGGAAGCAGAACCTCTAAAAATAAGCATCATGCGGGGCCCTAGGGCGGTTGAAGGGAGCACTTCTGCTTGTTTTCTGATGTTAACATAGAAGCTATTGAAAACTGGTTTCATCAGAGATGGCTATATGAATATTCCTTCTTCCAACTTTTACATTTGTACTTGATCTATCTATCTATCTATCTATCTATCTATCTATCTATCTATCTATCTATCTATCTATCTATCTATCTATCTATCTATCTATCTATCTATCTATCTATCGTTTTGTTTTTTTGGGGGGTGAGTCACACTCACCATGCACTATGACCTGCAGTATGCTATTGGCTGAGTTCAGACTGCCATTATTCAGCAAAGCCAAGGCAAAAATTATTTTTTGTTCTAGATCCCCTTTAAAAAAACAAAACAATAAAACCAAGCAGACTAAAGATCTTGCCAGTAAGTGAATGCTGGTCACTCCCGGCCTTCTCCCGGCGTGTAGGTGCTGATGGGATGGCAGCCTCACAGGCCCGGCTGGAGCACCAGATATGCTTCTTATCTATAATGCCCAATTATGGCAAAGAAACCAATGCTGTTTATATGCTAAGCCCGCTGGGGAAAAGACTTGATGAAAAATGAGAAATGTCAGCCTCTCTCTCTCTCTCTTCCATGCTGACACGCACTCGATGCTGCGACTTTACTGTATCGCAACGATACACATCGAAGCGCTACGCCTGTGTTGTGTTGTGGAGTGGAGTGTGTGTGTGTGTGTGAGACAGGGACAGCACAGAGTGTGGTGAAGCCTGATGAAACAAAATATATTCCAATGATGATATGGAGAGGAGACGGTGGCTGATAAAACAGTTTCAGAAAGAGATAAGAATCAATCAAGCCCAGCCTGGAGGAATCACGGTAATGAATTCAGCTGCTAACCTGACAATCAGCACTCAGCCACAGACAATAATGGCTATTTCACATGGAGCAGCATTCCTCTTATTTACACTGTTGGCCCAGAGTCATGCATCCATTATAATACTAATATTCAATGTGCTGCCTCAAATGAAGCATGAACATATAGGGCAATAATCCAGACGGGATAGTTAATTATATTGCTTGATATTGCTTCTTTCTTTATTTTTCCTTCTTTTTAATGAATTTTGACAGACACAACCATGAAATGATAATATAACCAATGGAAATATATATAAGAAATAGCAAGTACGTATAATAGGAAGTATATGGTATCCAACTTTTATGACTGATTCAGATTCTCCCCACAGTCCTATGTATAATATATATAAAGAACTTTGAAAAACAGAGTTCAACCCTAAATGTAATGAAGTGTCTTTAGCAGTTCTTGAGGTAACCAATTGCTGACTTCTACAACATAAAGGTTCGGAGAGCTGGGTATATTAATGTGAGAACGTAAAGTTAACAGTTGACAATTTATTGCCTCACACAGGTAAAATAGTGAATGAAAATTGACAAAGAAAGAGCTCTTTCATAAAACTTTGAAAATAAAATAAAAATTCAAATAAAAGTGTCCCTCCTTCTTTGCTAGGAGGTTAAGAGTTCAGCTCTGTTTTATAGTACATGGTTTACTACCTGGGTAGATTTGTGTGTTCATTTCTTATCTATGCTGCAAGTGAAGCTCGATGGTCTCTGAGGATCTTTGGAGTGGCTCCCACAGCTGGCCACACTGGGCACCGCTCTGTCCAAATCACTCGTCGTCCGAGTTCCCCACCAGGCTGTCCACAGGCTGAGAATCTGAATCAGTTCCTGATCCAGTAATTACAAAAAACAATCTACAGAGTGCAGAAAACATATCCATTATTCTCTACTAAGCCACATTACATCGGTTCTAGCTTCACTTTTCACTCTAACAATATGGCATATGTGAACCGCGCTCTCACTTATGTGTGGCTCCCCAGCCAAATGGACGCGCCCATATTCATTCATGTCTTTAAGCTCTGATATATTCAACGTGAAATTATTTGAAAAGTGACATGCTATATTACACGCTGGCACGGGAAACTTTAGCTGTTGAAGTCAGTGTGAGTTATGAAAAGAAAATTCAATGAGGATTTTATTATTGAAAATGGCATTTTTTGACTGGGTGTGCATTGGAGAAAGTGTTTTTTGGAGTTGGTTGGCTTCATTTTCATACCGGAAGACTACGGTACCTATGTGGGTTACAGTAACAACCATAGTGTAATAATATGCGTCTACTATGTGAAATAATGAATAATTACCACTATAGTTTCATATACTGTATGTATTATTGTTACCACATACACAAAATGCAGAACTCAGCTAAATACGTTCTAATTTAACCTTGGTACAACACACAATGTGTATTCTTAAGCAAAACAATCATCTTGTAGGCATATATATACCTTTACCGGTAAATTTATATGCAGACATGAAAGGGAAATGTGCTGAAACAAGCATCCTCTTATTAGAATTTATTTATGTATTTTCTTCTCTCTCTGCTACATTGAAACATCATCCAATTGACCTTCACAGAAAAGCGAACATCTTGCAGCCAGATCCACTGCTGGTTAATGCAGCATGACTTCACACACAGATTTGCTGAAATGTAAACAAATGTACGCAATACATTTGATGCTCAGCTGTTTGGTTTGGCTGGATCCGTAACAATCATCATCACCTCTTGCCAGATTTATTGCATGCTGTGGGATAAAGCTTGACTGATGCTGCACAGCTGTTATTTAAACCCCTCTTCAGGCAATATTTTAGCCTTACTTTTAGCTTCCTTTAAGGCAAGCTTGGCTGTAATGAAGCAAAATTAAGGACTGTCTTAGAAGCGCATACAAATGGCCAAGATAGATGAACACCCCTTTTCACTAATATGGTACAATTGACTACTGTGCCATATTATTTGTCACTGTTTATCCACCAAAAGCTCATGTTTTGAGGAAGATAAAGGAAACAGAGCTGCATATAGAGAAATTAGGGCACAGGTAATGCCAGAAACAACGTGTGGTACGAATCAGAGCACAGAGAGAGAAGTCAGATATTATGTGTGAAACTAACACACAGAGCAGAGAGAGTTTGCACGCCTGGTAATTACAGATATTCAGGCGAAGGTGCTTTCTATTCAGTGTTACAATATGCACAAAAACAGATGCTTGTGGGACTTTGCCAGTCACCTTGATACTGAAAATGCATTTGCAGCCTAACAAGGCGGTAATTAGTCGGCTGCAATGGCTAAGAGGCAGTGTTAAGAGCGGGCAGGGAAAGCCGCACTGGAGCAATGAATGGGGTATTAAATGGGTAATGTTAATCTCACCCGCCTATATGCAGAATGCGTCTTTTATGTGAAAAAAACAAATGAATAAAGCATGACAACAAAGAACCGAAAGGATTTAAGAAGAACTTGATGGGAAACCTAATCCCACCCACGCACTTTGTTTGTGCACATATGCTCCATATTTGCCACTGTCGTGCGAGCTTGCGTGGGGCTTAAACTTTGTGGAGAGAGAGACAACAATCTGTTGTGAGAGATAATTCAGAGGTCTAGTGCTACCAATTTCCAAATCAGAGCTGTTATCCTCCTGACGTGCCTGCTGTTGTTATGAGTGGCAGCGCTGGAATTAATGCAGCTCTTCTCCCTGCTCTCAATATTTCATAGATTTGTTTTGGCCTTTGAAGGCTTTAAAACCTCTCTAGAAGGAGTTATTTTCCACTTCTTGGAGAGATCACTGAATCCCCCCCACCACCACCACCACCCTCCACTCCTCATCAATATTTAGAACTTCAGTGCATCACTTTGGACACACATAAATCCACTCTTGCTCTTAAATCATTCATTAAAAAATGGGGTCATCTTTGAATCTGAGACTCTATCTTACAAAGGCCAATTCAGACACGTTCCGAAGGTCGCTGTATAATTCATAGCTGTTATGGGTTTAATGTATCATGTCAGAGGGGTTTGGACAAATGGATTGTGAGGAACGAGCTCTGAGACAGATAGACGCATACTCACACACAATGAGATTCAAATTGGCGCCTGATGTTTCAAGGACCCGCATGCAGCTGACACTGAGTGGATGGGAGCAGATGTTGGGGCTGTAACTGGGCATAATGCTGTGCATGGAGACCGAGTCTCACATCAGAAATAGGGTTTAAAAAAAACACACACACACTGTGACAAAGTGGGTGAGACACACCATTTGTCCCCATACAGTTCCTTATTATTTGAGTTATCATGTTTGTTCGATTAGCCAGTGGTCAACCCATTTTCCTCAAATGCAGACACCGTCTATGAGTTTGCCTTATGTATTTTATTTCAGATCATTTACATAATTTTCAGGTAAATCAAACACAGACAAGGATTCTTTCAGTTAAACACATTTATTAGTCCAAAGACGTTTAAGGAAGCTTTTCGTCTAAATAGGTTTCTTTAAGATGAGTGTACTCCAAGTGACGTCTTCAGGTGATACCATCTGTGGGGAGAAAGGAAGATAGTATGTGAAAATGCCAATGCTTGATATAATGTTTTTTTTTCCTTTCAGTTAAGATGAGTTAACTGTGTTAAGTGTTCCTTCGATACTTTATGTTTAGTTCTTTTTGTTTTGTATGTTTTGTTGCACTGCATTTCTGGTGACTCTTTTTGGTAAAAAAAATGAATCTCTATTTCTTTTTGATACCGGATCCTTATCCTCTGAGTCTGCCTCCCATAATCCGTCACTCTGGCCTAGCCCCCCCCCCCCCCCCCCCCCCCCCCCCACACACACACACACACACACACACTTCACAGGTGTTTTCAAAGGGCTCTGAGGTACCGCTCCAGGTGTGATGTTTGTTTTAGTTTGTAAGATGTGCGGCAGCCTTTAGTCATTGTCATCTCCTGACCAGGACATAACAGCCCACTTGCTGGATGCTTTTATACAAAGTGCCTCCCAGGATCGTGTGTACATACATTTTTAACTCGTGCGGTGGGAATAGCTCTTAATCGTCACGGCATTGGAGCGATGCTCTGCCCACAGATTTACACAGCCCGATTCTTCTCTTTGAAGAATTCGTTAAAAGCGTCTATTTTTGTTTGCAAACACTCTATTATTGAAAAAAAAGGGAAAAGCATTTGGGTTTTGCTACTGATTAATTCATGCATATTAGATTTTTTGCAGGGCTTGCTGCCTTTTTTTCTTTCCATCTTTTGCTTAAACAAACTTCACAAGCAGAAGAGATAAAAGATGACTCAGATCCAGGCAGAACAAACTCACTCAAATTACCTCCTGGACATTGTTAAAACCAGATTTCTTTTTTTTTTTTGTAAATTTTAAAGCAGAATTCTGCACAAAACAGAATCAGTTTTCCTACAATGACATCTGCACAAGGGACTTACAATAATTGGATGAAATATTTATACGTGTTCCCTGGTGTTAACATAGAAGCTTTCTGTGGGAATGTAATGGTCCATTTCTCCACAGACCTGGCGTCCCTTCATGCTTTTTGCTGTCTTGCTGCCATTGACATGAATGATTATTCAACTTTACACTCCTTGGTTAACTATGGATGTTTACAACTTTTTCCAAACCTACTGTAAGTAACTGGAGTGCATACATATCAGGTCTTGTATATTTGAGCAGAGGAGGAATGAGTATCATGTACTCAGACATTTCACTGGTAACTTCAACTACCTATTAAGTCAAAGTAGTCCACTTTGATTACCTCTGTGCCTCAACAGAGGCTTATAATACGTTACTTGTTTTGTTGGTGGGGGCAGTATTGTTGTCGTTCACACTCTTTTTTGGCTGAACTGCAAAATAAAAAATGTATATTTAAATGAGGACCTTCTGTACATCGTTGACTTGGAACAGAGTCGTTTTTCAACAAAACCAAGGATTAAAAAAAACATTTTTATTCAAGATCCCCTTTAATCATATGCCGGCGTGCTGCGGACAGTCAGCAGTGGATCAGAGTTTCATCCCCTCATCTCTTAATGGAATTTCCTTCAATCAGAGCTGGGATGTGGGAGGCGGGGGGAAGTGTAACGATGCAGCAAGCAGAAAACAAAGCTGGCAGGCACTGTCCTGCCTCCACTGAGAGGCCCTCCAGACTCGAGTCTCCAGCTCTGGAGGGTATCTGTGTTATTGTGTGACACGGGCAGCTATGCCAGATGGCAAGTCCGTGACGTGAACCCCACCCATACTTGTCAAAATGCCACCACCGCATTGGCTGGCACAGGGCGTGCTAAATCCTTCTCGCGGGAGAAGCCAGTTTGCCACCATTCAGCTCCAATTACAAATCTTCAGCAGCACCCGAGGATTTGACGCCATCCAAATATGGTGATTACTCCGCAGTTGCTGGAAGGGTGAAGCTGAGAGCTGAGCTCTTCATTGGTATGCGCTGTTTGCTTACTGTCTGTGTGTCCATCTGTTGATATGGAGAACAGACGCAGCTCGATTTTTTTTTTTTTCTGTAGAGGCCACACTGGAAACTTGGCACGCATAACAATGATCTGACATTATCCTGCAGTTTCATGGAATTTTGAATAGTCCAGCAATGGTCCAGCCAGCACGGGCAGACAGGGACAGAGCTGACAACGTGCTTTTGTTGTGAAGAAACTTAAACAAACTGCATAAACTTTACTTTGTTATTTAACTGTATTTCACATCTCTGTTTTATTTATTTCTTTTGTTTGGAAATTAAACTGTGAAAATGTGAAAACAATAGTTACAACAAAAAGCAAGAGCTGGTATATATTGTAATGTTGTGTAACGTTTTTTTTTTTTCAAAGCTGTTGAACAAAACATAAAATTATCATGTTTAATGAAACTATAAACTAACTATCAACTATAAACCATTATACCATATATATGCATACCATATACATACCTTTACCATATATCATCCTTGGTTTTGGATGTATCTTGAGATGAGATGAGAGCCTCCTCTAACTGGTACTTATTCAAGTAAAAGCCTTCTTTCAACAACAAAACAATCCATCCAGGGGAAGAAAGTGTCAAGCTTAGGGTTCAAAGAATTTCCAAATGGTCTCTTAAAGGTCTGAGTCACTTTTCCATCAGAAGTAAGACTTCATTTTTTGACACTGCAACCCATTTTTCCTCCTTCCCCTTCTGAAAATGTCACTGTCAGAGTGCTAAAGTGACGGTCTATTAAATCAAAGTCATGAGTCATTTTAATGAGAGCAGAGGGGTATTTTAAGTCTGACACATTAAATCCGGCACTGAATTTAGTTGTGTAAGACCAAAGGAGCCTAACGTGATGGGGTTCACCGAGGACTGTTTCTCATTCGACTCTAAGCAAATTGAAATGGAGCTTTGATGTGAACACTGAGGCAATAACTTCAAAAACGTTGGGATGTGATATCCCAGATTCATCAAAAATCGTGTTGATTTTCTCCTTTTGAAATTATTCATTCACCTACTTTGCTTTTAAATAATGCTTTTATATTGTTATTATTATTTAGGTCGAACCCTTCTTTATGAAACAATAATAGAATTATTTTCTCCTGTGAATTGCATTAGGCAGACAAAGCCAGTATTCAGTGTGTGCCCCCACATCAGTCATTTTACAATCGATACACGACAGTTTTGTCTTTATTTTTACCTCACAGAAGTGACAACTTTACATAACATTTACATATGCCAATGATGTGAAACGGTCTCTGTCGTAGCGAGTGCTCCCCTGCAGGAAAGGCAGAGCAGTGTGAGGGCCTTTCAACATTGTAAATGACATCTTGACAGCACCAAATGACACCATGTCAGCCAGGCTCATGCCACGAGCCCTGACAATAAGAAAACAGGGCACAGTGAAGACATGCACTCCAGAAACCAGCACACCCAGTCAAAGTTGCTCCTCACGTCGATGCCACGCTTTTTGACTCTCACTGCAGGTTCGAAAAACAACACTTGAAGTGTTTCATCTGAGGCAAACAACATGCTCTGTAGAATATTACAGGAAACCATCTAGGATCCTTATACTGTTTGCATCTCACACACACACTCTGCCAAAGGTGAAAGTGGCACATTAGATGTGAGATTCTCCGAGGTGTGAATCCTACTGTACATAATAATCGCTCCTACTGTAATCGCAGCCTGCGCTGCTCCACCAGTGAACATGTGACATTATAAATGAAAAAAAAAAAAAAAGAAAACAGCGTAGCTGGAGTGCAAAGTGTCTCCTCTCTGAACCCACAGCTCTCTGGAGCTCTGCCCTCCTTTGCCTGAAGAAGCATCAGCAGCTTCCTCCATCTCATTCAGTCCTGCTCGCAGTTTTCTCGTGGCTTTGTCTGTGACAGATGCCACTTGAAAAGTGCAATCACTAGAAAGAAAACAGACTTAATCAAGAGTGAAAATTCAATTATTAAGCCCTCCTCAGTGCACAGGTAGAGGAGGAGGTGTCATTAAGGACATTCACCTGAACTCTACAGCCGTCCACTACTTATTGTCTGGTCTGTAGTTTTGGCTCTTGTATGACTGTGTCTAGCAGCCTCTGCTCAGCTCTGCTGGCCTCTGTTACACCTGTGTCTGTGTGGGTGTTTTGCAGCTTTTTCATTGACAGATGGTGTAATGATGCCCGATGGATGAGCCCCACTGGGTCTGAGAGCTGCCATACACCATCTCCTCTCACTGCTGGAGAATGTCAATCAGCTGCCCCTCCACACGCTCTCTCCTCACCTGCTCTTCTCACCTGTACATCTGTATCACCACGCCTCTGTTGTGTCATCCTCTCGGCAGGGCTGGCGAAGCCCATGGGGCTGGTCGAGGGACCCGGTGGTCTCGGGCAGGGAGGAGCCGCTGCAACTCTGGGCGAGGACAGTCGGGACGCTGAGGGGAAATACGAAGAGTACGGCTACAACGCTCAGCTCAGCGATCGCATCTCCCTGGACAGGAGCATCCCAGACTACAGGCCTAAAAAGTACACTGACCGCCTGTTATTATTCTTTTTTTTCTTCTCATTTTCTCTCATTGACATTGTGCCTCTACAACATATTCTTCTTCTTAACAGTGTTGTAAAATGTTACGGGCTTGTAACAAAAAGTTCCCCAGTTTAATTTCTGTAGCAGTTGATGGCTTCTATTTTTATCAGGGTACAGCAGGGCTTTCTCTTTGACAGTGTTTTCTGTTTTCTTTGGTTCTTTGGTCCAGCACATTTACTGTAAGTGTGCAGTGAAGGCACAGTGTTGAGGATTACTCGTGCAGACCTGGTCAAAAAAAAAGAAAAAATGAAGTCATTTGATTTTAGTGCTTTTGCTGGATGAAGCATTTTCCAGAGGTCACCAGCTCTGCATGAGGCATATTTAATCCTTAATAGAAGCATCAACCGAGTGTGAATCCAACAATAAGCATCAGCAGGCAAAGTGCTAATTATGCAGTAAGTAGAACTTATTGCTTTTCTTGTTCTAGTTCTCAGAAGATCCAGTTACAGCGTCATACCCAAAAGAGCTTTCAAAGTGAAATTTAATGCTCTACAAAATACCAGTGTTGTCAGAGGGCAAGGGTGATGTATGAATGGTCACGTGGATCAGAAATGTGCTTGCACTGGTTTCCATGTTAAGAGATAAAAATGCAAATGTCACCTTGTAAATTTAAAGGCTTCCAGCAGGAGGAATTTCCAATGCACCTGGTGGTTTATGACATTCATTTTGCACTGGCCTGACCCGCCCCCACCCCACCCCACCCTGCCCCCCCCACCACTGCTTCACAGCAGAACTGCATGTTATAAACCAGCATCAGCTCGATATGACATGAGCCTCGGTTAATGCATTTAAGAAGTATGAGCGCATTTCGTCTCTGCTAAGCACACGACCCAAGCGAGCTAGGTGGTCACATGTACGCCATCCGCTTCACGATGGTCGGCATCAATGTTGCTGACGTCAGCATTTTCCTCAGCTGATGACTGTGGATAAATTGGTTGTGGACCCCCCCTCTGCTTTGGTGTTCAATAAAGCAGCCTTTCTGCTCCAGTGTCTCCGATGTGGATAATGCAAACGTGTCAGTTTTCCTCAGCTTGTGGGATGGCGGGTTTGCAAATTCAATGCTTGCAGAACATTATATCCCCAAAATGTAAATATAATGCTTTTTTTAAGAGAAAAACAGCTCAGGAACACTGCAATTTCTTTCAGCAGCAAGAGCAACTGAGCTGTATCCTTCAGACTTAATTCATTCAGACTTTATGAACAAAGCTGATGGAGGTCTCAGTCTCTTTTCCCATAAAAATCTTCTATAACAAGGCTGGTTAGAGGGTTGTATGTTTTTTCTTTTCTTTCGATAACCTCCACCAAAGTGGTGTTTTCTCTCTCTGTTAGTTCACAGGATAACACAAAAAAAGAACATTGACCTCCATGAAATGTAAGTCTTACAGGGATTATAGGAACTGTGAATAAAGTCTGAGTCTCTTAGTGCCATCTCTGTTCATTTAGTTTCTCATATAAATTGATCAACCAGCTTTGAAGTGTGCGATTGCTTTCATAAACAGCTTGGTTTGAATATTGCAATACTAATATTTTCTGCAATACTTTCTGCATGTGGATGTAGTCATTCTGACCAGAGGGCGTCTCACACATAAGAATATAACTTTAGATGCTGCTAATCCCTCCATGAAAGGACAAGGACGAGATGATGGTGATAGCGGCGGAGCTTTGTTATAATGTCACAATGAAAGAAATCTTGAAAGACTTTATTTTTCATAAAAGGAACTCGATGGACACCCTACGGAAGAGGATTAAAGCCATTGTGTGAAAAAAAAAAAAACATTCCCGACTTTTTCTCAGAATTCTGACTTTAAAGTCAGATTTCTGAGATTCGGAGTTTGTGACCCTGAAGTCAGGACTGATTTTTTTCCCCCCTGAATTCTGAAAAAAAAGTCAGTAAAAAGCTTCTAAATGCAGAATTCTGAGCTTAAAATCAATCAATCAATCAATTGAAAGTCATAATTCTGACTTTTTGTTCTCAAAAGTTTATAGTCAGCAAAAAAAAAGAGACTGAGAAAAAAGTCGGGACTGACTAATCCTCGTACGTAATACCTAACATGCAGCCTTAATAAAACCTTAATGTAGCCTTAATGTAAAAAAAAATTATAATATATATATCTATATATATATATCTATATATATATATATATAGTTAGAGAGTGAACTGCATCTGTGATGCAGTGAGTGCTGCAGGAGATGGATTTGGGAGGGCGGGGGTAATCAGGGCTGCCAGTGGCGCTTATATCACACAATGTCAAAGAACAATGGCGGCGGGCAGAGACACTGAGAGGAAATCTGACGGCCAAGAGGGCTTTCTGAGGGCTTTAGCGGGGATAACAATTCATTTCATCCACACCGCTTTGTTCTGAGCTCCTTTTCACGCCCAGAAACATTAGACAAGAGTGGAACTGGGAGGAGGAGGAGGGGGAAGAGAAAGGGGTTTGCTAATTAATAAAGTCAGCTGAGAGCGCCTCTGGAGTGGAAGGTTTCGGGAAATTCTTTGCTTTAATCAACGAGTTCAACAAAAAAAAAGGATGAAAGGGAAAAGGGAAGTGCTTGTTACTGGTGTTAAATGCCGCTGACTTTGTGCTGGTTTCACGGGCTGATAGTGGAATCAGACACTTTTTGTTTCACAGTGACGTTTCCCCTTCTCCCCGATCTGTGTCTCTCTGCCCAGGCAATAATTCGTCGCGCATCCACGCCCGACTCAATGAATACTTTTTGTGCCCACATAATTAAGTACATTGACGACATGTTGGGTGAAACAAGATAAAGTGTCAGTCTGTGAGAGCTTTTTTAGCTGCTGCACTACGTGATGTGGACTTAATGCATTTATTGTGGAGCTCGATGGAAGTCAACAACAGCGTGAAATGGAAACACATCAAGGGCTGCAAGAATTGTATACCATTATAAAAACTTTATGGAGGTGCCACTGGCAATATATATATATGTGTGTGTGTGTTTGTGTGTGTGTATATATATGTACACACACAAGTGTGTGTGTGTGTGTAACCATAGTAACAGATACGCCTCTCATTTCTATCTGAAGTGAGGGGATGTTGTGACATGTCAACCACTGCCTCCTCATATAGACTTTTTCATCCCAATTTGAAAAACATAGAGGTTGAGTTGATATATACATATATATGTATATAAAATTCCTCTTTTTTGAGCCTCTTTTTTGATTCCTCGCTTTGTTAAAACGGAGCAACATAAATCTGTTTAAGATCCAGCAACGTTCTGCATGACTTGTTTCCACCTTGCAGAATTAAGAGTCCCAGCAGGTGTCCACAGATGATTATACAGGACGAGAGACAGACAGGGAGAGAGAGAGAGAGAGTGTCTGATGAACGACTCTTCTGTCAGCTCACGTACCTCCATGCTTACATCTGTCGTGTCATGTGAAATGATGTGTTCTCCCCTTCAGCTGTACTAGCGGACCAGAAGCGCCCTCCAGTCTGCCTTCTGCAGTGTGCCGCAACGCTCCTCATGCAGAATGAAAGACAGCGACATATTTCTGATTTCTAATTCTGTAATTATGTCCGCCGGCGGGCAGGAGGTAACCGCAGCACTGCAGAAGTGAGGTTAAACGCAGGAACCAGGCGGGAACCTGTCTAATGGGCTTTTAATTGAACAGGAGTCATCGAGCCGAAGACTTTGGCCGAATTCCAAACCGAGCCCTTAAGGACTCGCTGACTTAGATGCGTGTTCATGTGAAGTCAGTGAGTATGTGAGTGCTGTTCCATTTCCAGGTCGTCAAGTCAGCGAGTCAGTGAATGAGCCCTTAATTTGGCAATGATGCTGACTTACCGTAAGGAAATTACCCACAGTTCATAGCGTTGTGAGGTTACATGCAGGGGATGCCAATCACAAAAACCAGAATAGTTAAAAAAAAACATGTCATTTTACCACCTTTCCCTATGGCCAGTCTGTCACTGAATAGAATAATTGCTTTAAAACTACCTCTTGGATTAAGACCGACTGATCGGGGAATCTATTCCTTAGACACCTCTAGATTGTACTAGATTGTGCTAGATTGTAAATCAGAAGTCAGTGTCAACAACATGTTGTTGTCAAGGTAACGTGATAGACGGACGAGTGCTGTCCCATTCATAGCATCTGGCCTTAGATGTCTAGGGAAACGGAGTTTGTCAATCGTTGAGTCTTTCCCCCTATTTCAGTCTTGCACTCAAAAAAATGAAATATTGGCTTTAATTACATTTATTTTTATTTTGTCAACAGCAAAAATGTTAATGTAATCTAAGATGACCTTAACATTTTTGCTTTTAACTAACGTAATACACTTTTGTGGAACCTGTTGACATGATAATTCTAAATCAAACCTACGATCCGTTTTTTTCAGTGCGTCTGTCTGTGCTGAAACCGATTCATAATAATTTCAGTGGCATTTGCCTTGGTGCACAAAAGGGCCTGTAATCCCCCTTCCACTGCCCGCTAGCTGCGGTTTCTCTCCCGTGCCCTTCACTTCTACAAGTGACATTCTTAACTGCGATAGCAAGGGGACTTAAGTAGGCTCTACTTTACGGCAGCTCTGAGCCCGCCACTCGCTGTCCTTGGACGGCTTAGGCAGGATAACGGCTCATTGGGCTGTGGAGAGAGACAAAAAAAACACAAAAAAAAAGACAATAGAGGCAGGGAAGCTGATAAGATAACGGATGCTCACAAAAGATACAAAAATATCTCAAATGTAACTTGTTTCACTTGTAAATAGAAAAATGAAATTCGAGGCATGAAACCAGTTTCCCGTCCTCCATTTCTCCTGCTCCGAGAGGTTTCTTATTCAATTACAGCTAGTCGCACCATCTCTATTGTCACTTTGCCGAAGATTTGATTCATATTTTGTCAAAATAGTTGTCAAATCCCAAACTATATTGATGCTCTGCTTGTCCTGAGGACCCTTGTGCTGGTGTTTGTCTGATAACCAGAAAGGAGGGCTGAAGGAACAGCCTTTCCTCATCCCCCCCGAGCGCCTGATACCGCAGAATGGGATCGTAAGGTCTCCACGGTGCAGGGGCTCCTGCTGCAAATTGTTGCTCTTTCCAGTGCTAGAGTTTATCTCCTGTATGGGGGCGACGGGTGGGGGGGTGGGTTGACAAGGCAAACGATTATCTTTCTGAGAGGGAGTGCTCGCCGATTGGAAAGTTGCTTTGGTGTTTCCTGCAATGCGTGGGTTACGGAAGGTTAATGCGAAATTCCACAGCAAATAAGAGCAGCCCGGCCGGGGGGGGGGGGAGTCTGGAGAGGGAGAGAGGCCTAGGCTGCAGGCTGGCAGAGGAGGAGGAGAAGAGGGAGGTGTGATAGGAATGCATCTTAATCTGGCGCTCTGTTTCTGTCAAAGCTTGTTCCGGGTCAAATTATGAGCGCTGTCCAGCGAGCTCAGTCCCATTACAAACAGATGAGTCGATCGCTCATCCGGTTATGGCTCTACTAGGCTTCCCCGTTACTGCAGACAGGTACAAATTTAAGGCTGAGCGATTCCCCAAATTGGATCCAGTAACTAGGGCAATGGAACTACAATATCACTTTACGATCTCGACACTGAAATCCAGCCGCACACTACATCTTAACTAGAGGCGACCAGGCTGCCTCGCTCCCTTTTCTGACATTTTCAAGATATTACTTTGGTAATATTCCTTAAAGAGAGCCGTATTCCTGAATGAATGGGAGTCAAGTATACATGACCGTGGCTTTCTGTGCTTTTGCCAGGTTGTGGTGGAGACTTTGGTAAAAGGCATGCATATTCACTGCCAGTTTTGTCACTATATTTATAGACCTGGCAAGGCTGATTGAGAGAGGCAATAGAGAGAGCTGCGAGCGGGAACAAAGGAGTTGCTGAGGGAGAGCATAAATGTACAGGGTAGGACTGAAATGATACAGTGGAGGGAGGGTTATCAATCAAAACACTTGTGCGTTTACTCTTACGAGCGTAGCGCCAGAGCAGGGCTTAAAGTATAGATAGACGTACGCAGCGTCTTCCATCATAAACACTCTCTGTGGTTTAGTTTTCCTTTTATTACCTCTGCTGTCAAATGCATGTGGGCTGCGGTAATGGAAGTGATTGATAACGGCACATGAAATTAAGTGTTTCCCCATCCAGAGCATCAAACCACAGCTGATCCATCCTGCGAGACCACAGACAGCAGATTGTCATTCCTGTACATGATTTAAGGCCAACATTTAAATAAGTTGTCATGTCAGAAAATAAAGCAATGAAGATGTTTGAGTGCTGCCTTTAATATGTTCCAACAATCTTAAAATGTGGAGTCAGCGTATAAAACTAAGTGCAGAGAGTCTGGCTGACTTTCAGTCACCCAATCAAAGTCGAGGCATGAAAAGATAAAGGTGTGAAGACTGAAGCTAGACAGTGGTTAAAATTAAAATAGTGATTGTTTTTATTATTGTTTCTTTGCTTTCATGAATGGCAATTTCAAAAGAAGAACAATTTTCAAATCACAGGAGGCATGATTACCGCTTGGCATTTTCCCAGTCTTTTATAAAACAAACTTTTATCCATGATCAATATTTTAATATTGAATCTCTTGTACGTGAAATTGGTTTGGTGTGTAGGCACACACAAAAAGAATGAAAGAAAACCCGAATGACTGCCTGAGTTTACGGTCTACACAGTTTTACAACTTTGCTCAGGCTATTGTTGAAGCACAGTACTGTTTTTTTTTATCTTTTAGCAAAACAACTGCAAATTACAACTACAATTTTCCTTTGTTAAGTATGTACGGAAGATCAATTTGGGGACAAATTAGGGTAGCATTGTGGTGATGCTTTCCATTTTGTTTTGTTGTGATGAGATTTTCTAGATTCATACCCTGGTTGAGATCCCCACCTTAATATCATATATTGTTACTCTTTGTTCTAGTTAGTAATATACTTTATTGGTTCTCTTTTTATGGCACTCTTTTGCTTGAAGTTAATGTAGTGAAGGAAGGAACTATATGATCACTGAGAAAAATACGGCAGCACTGTACTGCTAGTGCTCCATCGCTAAGCTGAAAGTTGGCAAGTGATGGTTGTTGATACCTTTCTTTTTCTATTTTTATTTCATTTTAATCTTTGTAATGTATATGTCTTGCTTAATTCACTGGCCTCCTGGCAAAATCTAAAACCATTCAACTCTGCTTGTCAAACAAATATGGCTGATTAGCTCCTGTTAGCTGTTGATAGCCATTGGTGGTAAACTTATCAGCCTTATAACATACCTGCCTAACTCATTATTTCATTTTTCCGGAAAAGACCGAAAGGCATTTCTGTCTTAGTTCCTCAGTGAGGATCTAAGAATTGTCTATTTAAGTGTTTGTGGTTACTTCCACTAGATGAATGAGCAAAAACAAGACAAGAGTAATTGCATAACAAAGAAAGGCACTAGTGCAAATCTTGCTGAGATTTTTTCAGTATTTTGTAATGTTACAAGCCCTCTGATTGGCTGAGGGCATTGGTATTTATTCAGGGTGATGCAGCAGTTTTAGGAGAGTATAGTTAGGCCGATATCTCAATTAGGGAGATATACTATTAGACTAACAATATGGATATTATACCTTTTAACCAAACTATAAGTCTCAGTTTCTCATGTTTTCTGAAAGTTTCTTTGCCCCCAGTTATGTTTCCTGATAAACATGTTTGCCACCATCAACAGTCACACTTTTAGTATTTTTACTGGGGTATAATGATAACATAATTGAAAAGTCACTGTAGACAGCCTTAGCATCCACTGCAGAAAATGAAAGCAGTGCCAAAGCATGCAATATGTAGACCAGGTTGAAAAAGTTTGCAAGCAAGTGAAACAGAAAGGGAATAATTTAAAGTCAAAGTGACCTTCCCCTGAGATAGTGGATTAGATCACTGCGCAAAGTAAAACAAAGTGAATGTAAAAATTAGCTATTTCGGAAATCATCTGAGAGGAATTTACCATGTAATTTCACAAGTAAATAAGACACCATCTGTTGTGTCATCCTACGTAATTGCCGATTCCTCTCTTGCCAATTCTCCTTGTTGAAAGGTGAGAACCTGCTAACACATGCCTTCCACAAACACACAGACATAGAGAACAGGATTGCACTCACACAAACTAGTGGCTGTGAAGTGCGAGGAGGTTTCCACTGAGTGCAGAGAGGAGGATGTAACTTTAGCACCACGCTGGGATCCATCTGCTGCGCGGCCGTCCCCCTGCAGCCCGACCCCACGGATGCTGCTGACTCCAGCTGACATCAGGTCCACTGGGGTATCAGGGCACTGAGTACCAGACGAGTTCAGATGGCTCGCAGCAAGGGCGGAAGAGCTGCAAACGTGCAGCCTTTGAACCAAACACACTCACGGTAGTGCTGTCACTATGAGATTTCGACTTTGAAAACAACATGAGTGAGTTTATGGCTCAGATATGAAAAGATGGGGAAAAACAAATGTGGCGGTGGATTTTATGTGAAAGTAGCCATGGTTACATCCAGGCAAAGCACAGGTTTTAATTTCTTCCATTTCAGTACGGAGATATAATTCATTATAACACCAGATTGTATATTCCGCCGCTGCTTATTGCCGTTTATGGATGGTGATTGTATTCACCAGCACAATTTCATTTGGACATTTAGGGTAGATTTGCTGTGTGCTTATTAGTTGAGATTATGGATGCTACTTTCCTGTAGCAGCCCTAGTGTAAGATTCACGATGATGAGAAAAATCATTTTTTAAATAACAACCTTTGCAGATTGGAGATTTTCAGGACTGAATTTCAGCCTTGCTCCTTTCCTCCATCGAACCAAATTATCCGTGAGAGCATGTGAGACTGATACTTTGTGACAAATCAATATATTGTCTCATTAAGACTCAAAGCGTGAATAGCATTTCACCTGGCAAATGCAATATGTCGCCTCGGCGTGACATCGCTGGGCCTTGGCGTTTGGAAAACAGAAAGATTTCACCAGCTTAGCGGGACTTTGTGCAGCCCAACGAAGCGCATATGTAGATTTGCTTACACTACGGCTGATTTATGTCAATTTGATATTCTAAAATGGAACAGCATTACAAGTGTTTCATTACAGCGTAAATCTCCTCTAAATAATTCAAACACAACAATTACAATTGCCACCTCATTATCCCGACATAATGAGTCAGCACGGCTGAATAAGATATGTGAAAACATGGAAAAACAAAGGCAAAAACGAGTGGAATGCATTTGTCAGCTGTTGCCTTTGGAGGCTAATTGGAGCAGATTCACAAGATGGTGTATGTGTGTGTGTGTGTGTGTGTGTTTGTGTGTGTGTGTGTTCACAGTTACCATAGGAATCAACCAGTCCAGTCAACACTGTAATCTCTGACTTCAAAGCAGCTGTGAAAATATACTGCATTTCATGACAAGTGACAAAAATGTTTGACAGATATGAGATTACTAGAACGTGAGAAGCCGAATCTGTGAAGGCCAAATGAATGTGCAGTTCATTCATTTGCATTGTGAGCGTTTTATTCACTGGCTCCACGTAAGGCTCAGCATGAGGCGGGAATCCAACGGCAAGCGTACAAAGGAGGTTACCATGGAATCAAGAGAGGGAGGCAGAGAGATGGATGATAAGAGAGCTCACGGGTTAATAAATGGAAGGTGGGTATGAAAAGACCTGTAGCTACAGTTAAAAAACAGTTCCGTCACCAGTTTTTTCATATCATTCTGCTTTTGACAAATATCTGGATTCATGTTTACATGGAACATGGAGGAAAACAACCATCCATCTCTGGTGATAGGACTAGGTTTTCCCTCTCTGTGCCAGCACAGGCGTGCAGTGGCTTCTGTATACCAGGACACATTCTGCTGCTACTGTGCTGCTGGAGTTCACACAACAGATGCTGGTAAATCCAGTCCGGGCTTTGTCCCTGGCTATGGCTTCTCCATCTGATCGTCAGTGATGTCAGGTGAAAATACAGTTTGATACCTTTAATCTGATGAGTTGTCAGTTTAGACCCCTGGGAACCAGTTACATCAGAAAATGTGAGAAACAGCCTCCAGAGTGTAAAGATCTGAAAATCATGATCTCTATCACAATCTATACAATGAAAACAAAACTTTTGAGAATATGCATGTACAGTAGTCAAATAACCAGATAGAGTAAAGATTGGTGCAACCTTTTTTCTTCCTCACAACATATTTTTTGACATAGTATGCAACTAATACTCTTCTATGACCTATAGTCCAGAAAATATGGTATATAAAAATGAGAACGTGTCCTTATGGAGCTCAGAGGTTTAAGTTGCCATTGTTTCATATTATTGGAAATTGAAAAAAAAACTTTGACTGAGGTATATCAAAAAGAATCCATCATAGATATTGACATATTTCCATGTTTTCATATTAATTTAGATTTATATTGTTACATAAATATTGGTAAATAAACCGCACAATGTGGTCAATGTGTCACATTTTCCAAAAGTACACAGATGTTATTTGTGGGAGACTGTAGCAAAACAATATATCTTCCTATAGAAACAAGAACATTATGAGCAAACCTTTCAATGTCAAGTTAATTGACCATTTACCCGTGAAACTGGGATGAAAATAATACATTCTCCCTGTGACCCTGGAGGAATGTACTTTTTACCCAGCATTCGTGGCAGTCACACTGCAGCACAGTATATAGAACATCCAGGTCCGGGAGCAGCAGCCGCACCATCAAATGGATGAAGGCCTTCAAATGTTATCTTAGAAGAGTGCTATTTTTTACCTTGTTGGTGTGGTGCACTGGGGGAAAACGTGGCCAGGATACATCCTCTTGTTTTCATGGAGACATGTAAGGCTGCATTGCGCCACAGTAATATATGGGGAATGTGTCACTAAATGAATTCTCCCTGTGGTTTGGAGCAGGACAAACAAAGTGAAGAAAACTATGGGGCACATTCAATGCATTTGATAGACCATACCCAGGTCAATATAGACTGAGCACATTAAATTAATTCTAACAAGTGTATTTGCATGTTATGGCTTCTGGTTTGTATCCCTATTCTATTTCCATTTTCTTTCATTTTTGTTATTTGCAAGCCAGGTTTATCTCCTAGCAATTAATTCCATATACTCCAGGAAGGTTTTTGTCTGCAATGTCTTGTCTTGCAAAAATAATTCCACAAAGTATTGCTATATTAATCCAAACTACACTCAAGGAAAACATCTGAAACCTTTGATTTCAAAACAATGTCATATATTCAGCAATTTCAAAAACGGCTCAGATCTTGTCTCTGTCTTATACAAGACAGAGACAACTCAAATTCCATTTCATGTTTTCAGGTCATTTCTCAAGTTGAAAAGAGAATACTCACCCCTCTGTTTGCGTCAGATATTGATAATGCATTGAGGGGAAACTGCAATTCAAGAAAACTTCACTGAAAAGACAAGAAATGCTTTACCCTATCTATGGATGGAGTTTCTTTTGAATCTGTTTTCACAGCAGTTTTTTTACAGCTCTGAACTTTTCTAAACTCTGATGCTATTTCACTAACCCCAACAGTGTTTTTAAAGGTAACTGACTCAAGGCAACATTTTATTGGTACATCCCAATTGAGTAGCATACATTTTTGCAACAGGAAATTCTGCTAAGGCAAAAACTCACACATGTGGGTGGCCTGTGTGACCAAATTATGTATATGATTTTATGGCATTTTTTTTTTTCATAACATGTACTGAAAAACTGGATTGTTGGTTTAAATTAAAATTATCATGTCAACAGGTTCCACAAATGTTAAGGTCTCTAAGATTACCTTAACATTTTTGCTTTGATAGAGTTCCGTGGAACCTGTTGACTAAGTATATATAATTAAAGTCAACGTTTCATTTGTTTGAGTGCAGAGTAGCAACCGCTTATACAAAAAGTAGCCACTTTTTCTCACTGGTTTACTGTTGTTAACAGGTGCAAACTCCTGACGTACCCGGAGGACCTTCCTCAGATCTCCGTCGTCTTCATCTTCGTGAACGAGGCGCTGTCCGTGATCCTGCGCTCGGTCCACAGCGTGGTCAACCACACGCCGGCACACCTGCTCAAGGAGATCATCCTGGTGGACGACAACAGTGACAGCGGTAAGGACTTATAACACAGAGCAAGGACAAACCAAGACCGATTGTCCTTGCTCTGTCGTTAGGACTAATGCTGCTCTTTGTGTGACTGTTACATCATATAAATGGTGATGGATGACACGGGTGATTGGTTAAACACCATAAATAGGAGGGTGTACACATCGTATACTGAGGAAGAACCAGTAGCACACACACTGCTCTACTTCTGTGCTACTGTACTACTACTATGCTTTTTACTGGCCAAGACGAGGTTGTTACCAAGCCCCAACCTTTATGACTCCAGGAGTTTGAGTAGCAGGGGGCTACCACTCCTCATAATGGAGCCAGCAGAAACCATAGGGTGGGGGTGGAGAGGAATGAGTGACAGACATAACTTTTCACCTCCGTCATCCTCAACACACCCACTGATCCATACGATCCATACTAGATATCAGAGAATAACATGACCATACGAACGAGGTAAACACAGTCTATTCATCCAAGCTCTTGTGAGGCTCCCCTGTCAGCATCATAAAATTATTTGCAAATTGACCACAATATTACACGGTGGCATGGGAAACCTTGGCTGTTTAAGTCAGTGTGGTGTGAGTTGTGAAAAAAAAATATTTAATGAGTATTTCATGGTTGAAAATGACGTTTTTTGACTGGGTGTGAATTGGAGAATGTGTTTTTTGGAGCCAGACGTAGTGGATCTCTGTGGTAATGCAAGTAAAGTCATTTCCGCATTGGCCTCCTTTTTTGTGCTGGCTATGAAAGACTACAACTATGTCCATCTTTTATATAAAGGCTATGGTGTTTTTTCATTCGAGATCCGCTTTAAGATTCATATGAAAAAGTTTGTTAAACCCCTTTCTTCGTACATACTTTGTCCGTACTGCATGTTCCTTAACTGATGATTGATACTGAGGTATTGCTGGTTGCTTCAACAACTTGTTCCCAGTGTTTTCCTGATCATTTCCTCCTCACATTAGCTTGATGGTTTCTTGTCTGCAGTTGTCTCCTCTCTGCAGACTGAAGATCATAAAACCTGCAGTACCTGCTGTTCATCATAGCTTTGCTTATTCAGTGGAGACAAGCATCCTATTTATCATTTTTTGTCTTCCCTGGGAGAGAGTAGCTGAGGCCTCACACACACACACACACACACACACACACACATACACTGTAGAGAGATTAGTGGGATGTCTTTGTGCCTCTGCCAGGGAACTCATCCCACTTATGCTATACTTTCTGTGCATATCTGTGTGTGACACAGTTTTCGGAGTTTTCTGTGTGTGGTTGGTTTGTGACTAACGGTTGAAGGGGTAGGGAACCCCTGAGGCTGGACTCATGAGTGGTAGGATTTAAAATAGCTTTAAAAAAAAACGAGGAAAGAAGGGATGGGATTTGTCTCGCCCTTTTCTAAACCACTGCGTACTACCATCTCCATGGTAACGCGGTCCAATGCTTCAGCCGACCCCCATCCCAAAACCTTTTCCTGTACGGCGAGGGATGGACAATGAACTAGATTCCAGATGACGCTGGGCCCTTCTTCACTTGGCAGGGAGTAACAGGACTCCCTCCCTCAGGCTGGCAGAGGGCGCATGAATAACATACTGAAGGAGGGCCGAGCAGGAGTCACCACTGGCACATCTCCACTCCCCACTGAGACTCTAACTGCCTACCATTAAATAGGAAGATGTTAAAAGCCCGTGACGAGGCAAAAACAGAGACTGACCCCTCCTGTTATCGTGTCATTCTGTCATCCTGCCGCTGCCACACAGTGTGACACCTATGAGGCTTTTCCTCAAATACATTTCTGAATGACAGCCCTGTTTTTACCGTGAAGACTGTGTTATTTTATGATATCTTACCTCTCCTCCTTTCCATAAGATAGTATTGTTATAAGGGTGTAAAAGACTCTGAAAAAGCATCCCGGTAACAAACACTATGTCGTTAAATCATTTCCCTACTTTTCCCTAACGCTTTAAAGCTGCTGTTGACTTGTCACTCAGGTAAGGAGTCTGGCAAGTCCTCACATCGAAGTGGCAAATATTAGCCATCGTCTGTTTTCCTATGGAGTCAGATTCTAATCAGAATAGACTAATGTGGGGGAGTTTCATCCAGCCATTATTGGCCTAGCTTAAACATACTTTGTGAGAACACTTAAGTTAACGACTTCGATCCATCCATTATCTATAAGCACCCGTCCCTCATGGAGCTGGAGCAGGTCCCAGCTGACATTAAGGAATAAGGGAACATCATGCTCATCAGCTCATCGTAGCAGCTCCATCCCTAACTCAAACAGCTGCCACAGTTCTGGGTAATGGTCGAGGAAGGAAATACTTTGCTGCAAGGGAAAAGTAACTGAGACCAACAAACACAGGCTTTCATCTACGGACGTGGCCTAGTTTCACACAATCTTTACTTTTGCATCACAAAGGAGAGGCTACTCAAGTTTTTAAAGATACCCCTTTACTAGATGATAATAAATAAGTAAATAGGCTCTGAATTTAATTATACAGCAGTACACAACAGCAAAGTAACAGAATTTATTCACTTAATGCGGACGATTGTATCTGTTTCCGCCCGTGTGCTCACACCCTCCTTAGATGTTGGGGATAGATGGCTGGAAGTAAGAATGCAAAAAAAAGACCAAAACCCTCAGAAATCTCTCAACTCTAAAGAGGATCATCACAAGCAACTCCCGAACTCTTTTCTCATCCTAGGACTGCCTCTTGCCAGAGGAGCTGGCACAGGGGCTCAGCTCCATTCGACTGTTCTCTTCACACAGAAAATTCTGCTCAGTCTCACAGATGAATTTTTTCGGTCAGTATTGTACAGTCCCTCAGCACTCGGTTACATCTTTCGTTTGAAAAAGGCTTCAGAAAAGTTGGACAAGGAGCAACAAAAGGAGCAACAAAAGTCGGGAAAAGTCGTGGAAAGCTCTATATACACCTGTTTAGACTGTGTCCTTCTAATGTCACATGGATGTACTCCAGCTGACTGCAGCTTGGGGATTGGAGACATGTGGCTCCACTTATCAATGTTTTCCTTTGTCATTTTTCCTCGGTCTGCCATGCTTCCACTTTTCGGTGTGGGACCAGAGCCAGCTGGCTCATACAGGTGCGGGGGCTCGGATGTCGCCCCACCTGTTATTTTTGGATCTTTACAATCAACAATAATCACTTATTTTGAGGGTGTTTAAAACACACCATATCATGTCTTATGTAAAATATAAATCATCATATTTTGGGTAGGACGGAGACATTGACAGAGTGGGTTGACAGTGATCTGTTTGCAGAAATGCAGGTGTACTGTTTATGTTTTTGTGTACGAATGCTTCAATTAATATAATACTGGCATAATGAAAGAACAGCGGTATCCTGCAGTTTGTGTTAAATTGTATGGGGACAGTCACTGAAACTGGCTTAATGTGGCACAGCCCCACCTAGGATATTTTTCAGCAGCTGCCACTGTGTGGGACTCTTTTGTCTGTGCTGTCCTTGTTCTGTTTCTGTAGCTCAGCTGGGCTGTTATCTAACCTCCTCTTTTTAGGACGCTGATGCTGCAAGGACTCCTGGATTTGGAGATGACAACCCTTTGCTTATCGTCTCTGACTCTGGAATAATAAATACCAGAGCCTATAATGCTAACAGAGGGTTGAATGATCGCTACCCTGTGACACCAGTGACTGTGATAATGGATGGATGGATAAATTGCAGCGTCACAGTAAAGATGGAGTTCAGGATGACCTTAAATATATTCCAAGTACATTTCCCATATTAGATGACTGTAGGACTACAGTCAACTCAGATAAAATGCAAAGTGACTTTACAATGGCCACTTTGAAAAAGATATGTATTTTTCTGACATCTGACTGACAATGTACGAACCAAACATCAACTGTAATTAGTGAATTGAGAAAACAACTACCACTAATGGTTTGTTGCAGCCCTGTGTATAGGTCTGGACTCAACCCAGAGAGAGCGGTTCCATCTCTTTGGTACCTGAGAACAGAGTGGTAGGAAAACAGATTTGTAATTAGAGTTAATTAAATAGCCGCTGCACTGCCACTGCCACTGAACCAGTGGGTCTTAACTGCTCTGAGTCTCTGCGAGCGTCCACAGCCCGTCTTTCCCAGTCCCGCTCAGTCGAACACCGTGAACCTCTGCAATGGGGTCTCTCCTCCATCATCACCCTGCCCTGCAGCAACAGTATGATAAAAGCTATTAAAGTGTAATAATTACTGGGCTTTGCTGGGGAGGGGAAAAGTTATGAGCCTCCCTCTGATCCTAGCAAATAAAACATTGGACTGTGTCCATGGGAGGTGAGTTATGGAGCAGGGAATACATTTAAAGGACTGGCAGCGCAACATTGCAGAGGATAAATAACTATCCATCATACTGTGAATTTAAAGTGAATACGTCGCAGACTGTGTAAGGAGTACCATGAATTCCTATGGCGTCATGGAGGATTATAGGAGCCACTGTGCTGTGGATAGATGTTATAGTGGAACCAAGGATCTAAAGTGTGGTTAAGCCCTGCCAAAGCCTGTATGACGTCCTCCTACGTTCTGCCTCCCGTAGCTCACTAACTAGCAGCACATCTTGCACATTACAGCAGAGTTTGCCACTGAGCACCAATCTGTTGTGCTTTGTTGCGTATTCACAACAGGCTGGTCGGGTAAACTGATCACCTCCTCCCAGGAAAAGAGATTCACTTCTTCTCCACAAAGCCGCAGGCCACATTCCTCTAATGGTGGATTAATGGACTCGTCTCAGACGCCGATACGAAAAACAGGACTGAAATCGATCGCTTTGAAGGATCACGAGCAGACCGGTGAGGTAAACGGGCAGACCGACTCACCACAAGTAATGCGACACTCATTAGAGACTCTGAAAATACCAGCGGTGTAGCCAAAAGTAAAACGATCCGCACACTGAAAACACTGGATCATTGCTTTTAATTAAAATTACTTCCATGGAATCTGTTGACAAAATAAATTTGATTAAAGTCAACGTTTCATTTTTCGACATCCAAATGCTGTGCAATGGCGCAAGTCCTTCCCTGTGAGCGGGAAACATTTCGTCAGCCGTCCCATCATGCTTTGCACCAGAAGTGCGGAGGTTTTATCCACTTCTAACTCGTGAAGTGGAACCAGCTCAATGCTAAATGAGCTTATATTTTTGGACCCTTCCACCCTTAACCTCCCTCTTCCTTCTTCTTGCTCTTCGCTCTTTGTGTCTCACTACTGCTCTTCATTCTGTTTAATATATTAATGCTAACGAAGGGTGATTGCATTGGCTGAAACAATTTTTTTAGTAGAACATAAATTCTACACCCAAACTAACCTGAATCAGATGATGGACAAAGGAAGATTAATGTATATAAAACTTTTTTTTTCTTCTTTTAAATCACTTTTTCCTCAAGTGTAACAGTGTGTCAGATTTCAAGCACTGTGTCCATGAGAAAATCCTCCTCTCAGTGGCTTTAATTAGATTTAATGGACGCAATGCTTAAAGTAATTTGGCTCCACGTGAAATTAATAATACAAGCTGTACTCAACTGGTCCTCAGTTTATATCCTGTTTTCATTATATGAATCATTAAGTTATCAATTTGGTGGCGGTATTTGCTGGGATTGAATCCTGTAGGGCTCATTAAGTCTATCCTTGCTGCTAACATGGCGAACAACAATGAATTGGAGTTGTCCGGCCTGACGCTCAATACACACACACACACACACACACACACACGCTCACACAGACACACACAGGCACACAGTCACACCGTGGAAGCTCATCAAAGAGGATGTGAATTTAGTTCAGGCTGCTGGAACCAGTGCTGTGAATAAACCTCTCAGCCACCAATAAATGTCAGTCTCTGTCCCAGTAACGGAAATGCGTCTCAGCAAAAAGGCAAACATGCTTTCCTGTGTGTGATTTATTATGTCTGCAATGAGCGCGGCCGTACCTGGACTCGTCTCTCCGAGCCGTGTTTAAATGAGAGGGGACAGACGGCGGCATCCGCAAAAGGTCAAGCCGTCTAGCCTGCATGTTAATTGTTTAATGTCACAGCGGAGCGGCTTCCCTCGAAACAGCTCGCACATCTGCACAAATTAACATGGCTGATGGTAAACATACAATAAGAGGCTCTGACAAATGTGTTGCTCCGCAGGGACTGACCTCAACCTGACCTTTAGTAAACACGGACACGGGGAATGGACACTGTCCACGCCAAGACCCAGCAGCCACATAACGTGCCATGCTTGCAGCAGTTGTAAAGTTGTCACTTTACTTCACTTCACTTAACTTGTGATGCTCGATGGCGAAGATACCGAGGAGGAGGAGAGAAGGGGCAGAAGTTGGAACACTTGGCTTCCCTGTGTTTGCTTGTTGTGAGGATCAGTTTTAAATTTGTCCTCGCTCCTGAGTGGAAACAAATTTTCTCATTGCTTAAGTGTCATTATGGAAAATTGGGTAAGGATCGAGGGTCCAATTAGAGGAAATGAGTTGCCAGTTTTCTAGTTGAAATATCAGAGTATAAGATGTGTCAAGTTGGTTGTTAAAGAGGACTGTTAATTAGACAACACGCAAAATAGGAGCAATACACAAAAAGAACAGGATTTCAGTGTCTTGGGGTGGTTCATTCCTTTTTCTGTCCACTTTGAGTCAGGCTGTTTTCACACTGCAGCCGAAAGGACCCTGACTTGTATTTTGCTGTCGCAGAGGACTAAGGAAACCAGAAAATATCCAGTATCCACATAATAATAATATCTACACTTTAATTATTGCTGGAATGTCTAACCCAAACTGCAGTCTACTAACAGAGTTGTCACCTATTTCATGAGCATATTATTAGTAGATTATTTGATCCATGCTCTTGATTTATAACTTTTATTGGGTGGAAGAGGTTGCCTCACATCTAAACCTTAAGTTAGTGGGGACCAAATATTCCAACATCCTGACTTCATATTTGAGACAATTTGATGTCAACTTAACTCATTTATACAGCTAATATCTTAGAGACAAAGTCAGATACTGACATCCAGATCTTGGAGCAGAATGTAACATGGTCCATTTTCTGATCTACCTGTTTGCAGTCGACCACATTGCTGCCCTTGTGTTCACATTTAACACACTGTGATCCCACAGACCATTGGCAAACAGGCCGAGGCAGAGACAAAAGTCCCATGACTCAATGGTTAATTTAATTTGGTGTCAAAAGCTAACGGCGTTTGCTCCGAGGGTCACTGCTTCCAAATTCACCTTGCCCCCCCCGCGGCAGTCTCCTCTGTCACAGAGACAGGAGATTAGACTTTTTTTTTCTTTTTCTTTTTTCCACTTGCTGATTTATGTCAAAGTCAGAGGGAAGGTGTGGCTGCCGTACGGAGCTGCCGTGCCACGGTCGTCCTTATTAATCTCTCCTGCCGAAAGTGGAGCGCTCAGCAGTAACCCAGAGGAGAAGCTCAAACAGCCATCTACCCCCCCCCCCCCCTCCACACACACACACACACACACACACACACACACCAAACACAGACAGCAATTTGTGTAACTGGTTGTTTACCCGGCAAACTTTGTTGTTTCCAGTGATGACAGCCAGCCTCGTCGAGGCGAGGATGCAGCCGGAATAAATATGGTGTGGCAGAGGGAGGCGGGCACCTCTCACTGTACACTCAAAATAACGAAACATTGACTTTAATTACATTCATTTTAAAAGCCCAAACGTTAAGGTCAGTTTAGATGACCTTAACATTTTTTGTTTTTAACTAACATAACACACTTTTGTGGAACCTGTCGACATAATAATTGGAATTAAAACCAATGATCCTTTTTTTTCAGTGTATGGCAAACCTGTGAGGTAACCTTAGAAATTATCCCAGCGAGGTTAATCACACGGATGCCACATTTCATGATTTAATTGGACGTGCTATTTTATCAAAAGAAGAGACGTCTGAGTTGCCAAAGATCAAAGGCGTTTTGCATCACTGTTGATCTTTTACCTTTTTCATCAGCTTGGAACCCTTTATTATGTCTGTATAATGGATTGCTTAACTTTAACAACCACCATTTCTGTCACTATTTAGACCTTTGTATGGGGAGCTTTGAAACTCCATCAGCATCAACTATGACACCTTTTCCCAGTACTGCAGGGAGATGCAATATGAAATTCAGGTATTAGGCCTACATTGCGTTTTCTAATCCTGGCGATGTTCTATTTCAGTGACAGTTTAATGGGGTCGGTTTGTTCCCTGATGTCCTTGATTTATTTTACTGTAGATAAAAGTAACCAAGTGAAAAAGTAAATTTTGTCTCTGAGAGAGAGCACGTCGAGGCAGAAAATTGATATTTTGACTGCTCAAATTCAGGTGCTGTCCAAGGTGCTGCTCTTCCTTTTGTGCTTTATTCTGAACAAGTTTAAGTTACTTTTTTTGCCTTTCTCACCCTCAGAAATTACCTGGTTTGGTTCAGACTCTGAGCCTTTTTAAGTGAGGACGTGAGAACTGCAATGTTGTCCTGTCAGCAGCTAATGAAGCTAATAATAAACTAGGTGTTCGTAGTCAGGCAATCCTTCCTAACCACAGACTGGCTGCTTGTCAGACAGTTAGGCTCCACTGACGTGTCGAATGCTGAAGAGGTTTTTGTGTGGGTGTGGAAGCTGCATTTGAGGCAGGGCTCAGCTGTGTGAACAGTCAAGTTAATGAGAGTAACTTGACAAATCCCTTTCAAATTCACGGTTGGTGTCCGAAGTTTTATTTGTTATTTAAAGGGGAGCCAGAATAAAAAAAAAAGATAGACAAAAAATAGACAAAAATTTCACCATGGCTTTGCAGCAGTCTATTTCCAGCCTAATGTGCAGCAGGTCCAAAAACATCAACGCATCCTTATTCATATATATTGTAGGTAATTGCCTCTTCTTATGTAGGTACACAACTAAGTGCTGGCACGCATGAAGTTCCCAGTGATATGTCAGTGTTTGCGCTCCAGGTTCTTCTTCAGTATCTTCAGTATCTGATTCCTCCTCTGATTCTGGCTGAAACATCTCAGGCTGGATGTTTACATGCTATAGCTGCATCATATCATATTTTAGGTCAAGAAAAAGGTGCTATGCTCCATATTTCAGCAGGTAATGTAAAGTCATATATCATGTGGCAGGCAAGACAGTCAATCAGAATAAAGCCTATAGTATGTGTAGATGGCAGGTAAGCATGAAAGGGTGCCAGATCTGTGCAATAATGGACTATCGCTGCTATGTTAACACCAGAAAAGTGAAAAACCCCATTCAAACATTTTTCCAGCAGCTTGTTTGACGTGTAAAGATATCAAACTGAATATGAATTTTGACTGAAGTTATGAGCTTGTGAGGCAAGTTAAACCGAATCCATTCAGCATAAATTGTAGGTCACCTTAGAAACACATCATTTGCTACAGCTGCTTGAAAAATGTCTCCTCTCCGCCACTACAGATCGGTTAAAATGATATCATTCTCTTTCAGTGGAGCTGAAATTCAACTTGGACCAGTATGTGAACAAGCGCTACCCCGGCCTGGTGAAGATTGTACGGAACAGCAAGCGGGAAGGTCTGATCAGAGCCAGGATCCACGGCTGGAACGCCGCCACGGCTCCCGTGGTCGGCTTCTTTGATGCTCACGTCGAGTTCAACACGGGCTGGTAAGTAAAGGTCACGTTCAGCACGCCAGGGTCTCAGCTCTTCCTCTGTCTTCTCTCACCTCGGCCTCTGTGGTTGTGCCATCATTTTTTTTTTTTTTATGTTTTCAGTACAGAAGCACATCATGTAATATCATTAGCATTGAGATATGCTGCACAGTCTGCCCTGAGCATTTTGATGTGCTGCCAGGCCGTTTTCTGACTGAGGCAGCACTTTTCAGCAGAGTGACCCCTATTATGAGTCAGGGATAAACATTAAGAAGCTTTCCTCTATTGCATCTCATTTCATATTGAGAGAGTGAGAGATGGACTCAGGTTAGAGCTGAACAAAAAAACATCCCGTTTTGAAACAACACTTCCTGTCCAAGATACACAAGAGAGAGACTGAGAGCCAAAAACTACACGAGGCGAAAGTGAGTGTAAAATTAAAGAGGGAGCTCAAACGTTGAGCATTTCGACAATATTTTACCTGCAGGCTTTGGGCTTATTTCACGATATGAAATTACTTCTGGGGGTCTCAGCCCAATGTTGGCATGCTACTTAGCTTTACCGGCAAACAAGTCACTCAAACAGATGTAATTGGCACCTAATTTGAGCCTGTCATGCTGTCAGTGATGGAATATGAAGTGTAGCTCTTGTTCCCTGGGAAGCTGCCTGGGAGGCAGGCGGGAAACAAGTGAGGGTGGAGGGAGGGAGGGAGGGAGGGAGGGAGGAAAGGAGCAGGATCCCTGCATCCCTGTATCGAGTTCACGATTGTTTAGCCAACTCACTGCCACAGCACATTGTTCTCCATGGCCGGCAGATTCAGATACCCCTCCATACCCCTTTTGACTGTTATTATTGGCCAGTGCTTAGTTTGCAGCTATTCTATTCTGTTTCTACTCTGGCCCTGGAAGAATAGCTCCCGTGTAGCGCCACTTCTTTGCTGAGTAAGAAGTTAAGATTCTGGTAAGATCCTGCTAATGTTAGAGACTGGGGGCGTCACATATACAGTGACTTGACTCTCAAGCAGTGGAAAAGCTCACGACCAACAACCTGGAACCAGCCTTGGAGCCACTTTGGTGGAAAAGAGGTGTTTGTCACTCTGTTGTGTCTCAAGCATCTCTTTGTGCAGCTTACATGTGATTAACCTTTAGTGTTGTGCGATGGTGACAGTTTGGTCAACATTGGTTGAAATACATTAAGACATTGGTTGAAACTCAAATTTGAGCAGCAATTTCTTGTAGTCTGTTTTTAATCATGAGCACCTTCTAAAAAGCACTTCTAAGTAAGTAATGAACAAATGTCTGATGTGGGTTCTGTTTACATTTGCTAGAATATACAAATACAATATTAAGAGATATTTCTGAAACATAAATGGATGCAGAGTATTAGAGCTGGCATCGTATTACACACTTCCTATGTAACCTTGCCGTGTTTTCATGTCATGCCCCACTGGTTACCTACAAAGAACAGCACTGACATGGAATTCAAATCCCAGCTTTATCTTCATGTTATCTAGTGCTACAGTGCTGAAGAAGGTCACCGGCTCTCTCCCCGTTTTAGTGAGACGACATGAAAGCACCGACGGTCAAGGTTAACCTGACCCTGCTCATAAAATCGAACTCATACACATAAACACACACAGCATAGACGCGCTGTGTACCAGCTGCTTACCATCCCTCCAAACAAAGTGACCTTGTAGTCTTTACAGAGGAGAGACACACTAGCATGTTTTGCAGTGTGGATGGGAGCCTGAGGCCTGGAGGATGGGCTCTCTGAGCCAGCAGACAGCACTCTGGGAGACACTTGCATCATTGCCTAGGTGCATTACTGATGATAATTGATACCCTGGTGGTTCCCTCATCTGTTTGCCCATCTGTTCTCATTCAAAAATAGACGTGGCCTATGTAACCTGTTCACCTCCTTGTAGGTTTCCTGCCTTGTCACGTCTACCACTAACAACCCCCCCCATCCCATTCCCATCCCCATGCTCTCAGTTCACCTCCTACCATTGCAAGCATTTTCCATCCTCTCGCTCTTCTGTTCTGTCACACCCTCACCCACATACCGGCCTTCTCTGTCTTCCTTTGATACCTGGGTGTCGTTACTTTGTGTCTGTGTGTGTGTGTGTGCTTCAGATTTGTGTTTGCGTGAGGTTTTATTTACAGGAGTCAATGAAAAGTAGAGCAGAATCCCTGTGATTTTTCTGCAAGTAGATGCTGGGTAAAGCGATATAGCACAGTGGGAGATGACAGGCATTTTATACAAGCTCGCTCATGTTGCTGAGATATCTTTTGTGCGTGTGTGTGTGTGTCTGTGTGTGTGTGTGTGTTCCTCCATTTATACCTGCAAACACTATTCTCTTCCACCATTCGCATAGATTCGCTCGTGTTATCTGTTTGTGTCGATGGAAGAAGCCCCCTATTTATCATAATGTGATTATTTGCCATTGCACATACAGTGATAAGTGAGATGGATGGTTCCTCTGGATGTTGTGGCGAGTCTCCCTCAATGACCTTGCGTACGCACACTGCCTGTGCATACTGAGCCGGAGACACTGCTGCCAGCTCTCAGCTGTGGCGGCGTGATTCATTGGCATGGATTCTCCTCCGGGGTGCTGTACATTTGCAGCCGAAATGTATTGCCGGTTTGTATTACAGTTAAAGCAAACATAATTATATCATACCGCACAGTGCACTTGACAGCTGTTTCCCATTCCCTCACACTGCGTCGGCTTATGAGGAGTTAAGAAGTGAGAGGGTTTCAGTGGAGTAGCGATCGAATTTGATTTCCACGGCTTCGCTCTGCTTTAATGTGAGGATATGAAATCGTTGCCTATCATTAATGTAATATTGCATCAGCTAAATGTTCCCAATCTATCTCTTCTAAACTCTTTACATCTATCCATCCCTGAGCAAAAAAGTTGTCCTTGCTCTTAGGACCAGCCTGTATGTCATGCTCTGTAAACAAACAGGACTAATGGAAGGAAATGTGAGAGTGCTGTAATTAGGGCCTACTGTCTGCCACATTTGAAACATGCAGCTGCAGAGGGGAGGTGCGGGGAAAATTGATATTTATTTGGTTTTTGAAGCCCCTGCGCAGTTGCAATCTCAGGTTATTAATGATTAATGTTTGGAAGTGTAGCAGCCGCTCCATGCTGCGTGTAAGCTGGAGAAGAGGCTGTCATTGCCGGGCGGCTGTAATGAAATACATGCTTAAGAAAGCGACACTTTGATAAATCTTGAAAGCGCCATTGCTGTGTGACCTGGTGAGGCAAACCGATGGAAATCATAAAGTAAGAAAAAGTAACCTCCACCTCCTGTAATGATGGAATTTGTAATATTTGTCACATTCCCATTTTATCACTTCCTTTGTTAAAATTACCAAGCGCTTCCTTTTCATAATGCTGTGCAAGTGTGTTTGTGTCGTATTACATTTCAGAAGTCCTGCAGGCTTAGAAAATGAAGTCTTATTTCTAATTTTCTTTTACTGTCTGTGATGATTGCTCAGTGTTTATATCTGTCTGAAAACAGAAGACTGTAACCAAAACCGAGCACTTCAGAGAGTCAGACAGGCAGGGCTCCAAAAACAGAGAAAAGACAGAGATTTATGACACCTTAACATCTGTCATATCAACCCAGAGTGCTATCAGAAGTCCTTTAGCAAGGATATCTTCCATGACAAGTGTACAGAATGTATCGTAATTCCATATGCTTGTAAAACTCTGATGGCATAACAAATTAGGTTTCTACATTGATATCTTTGCCTTTGATGAGAGGCCAGTGGACAGGTCAATGCTCATTTGTGATTCACATGTATATATGTCTGAGCTGCTATGTTAAAAATAAATAATTAACTAAATAAAAGCCAGGCAGAAGGACTGTCGACAGCTTCACATTAACTGAGATTTAATGTGCCTAAACATGGCTTGAGGCACTGCAGGCTCCAACGCCTCTGAAAACACATTATCCATACATCACATACGTACATATCACACACAGCACGCATGAATGAACACGGTCAGAGATCAATTTAACTCTTTCAAGTGAATCTGAACCAAGTAGGTTGTGATTGTTGATAGATATTTGTTATGCAGTAGTTATTTAGTTTTTTGGGAGCTAAAATGCAATTATATGAGCCATTATGCATAGAGAAGGTGAAGAAGAAAGTTGTTTTCACCTGTCTGTGATGTAACAGTCAGTAACACAGTCACAGGCAAGGCACAGATTACTTTCTGCTTTAAAAGACATGTCAGGGGGAGCAGTAATGCTGTCTAACTCGAATGACCGTTTGTTCTGAAACCAACTTGTTGTAACACTCAGTTTCCCTCAAGCTGGAGGGAAATTAACTTTTAATGGAGTGAAATTTGCAATGGTTCTCGTACACACAGGGATAGCAGCAGCTCTTAAGTGGCTGTGTTTTGCAATTTGCTATTGTTTGCATGCTCTAGCATTAATTATTTGGGCCTTTCATGAAAGCTACAGTGCACCTTAATTGCATTTCTCTCCTGCTTGAGTACCTCACATAATCTGCCCAGTTTGGTCCAATGCAGAATTAAAGGACATCTTATTTTAGGCACCGTGGGCCCTCTCTGAGGGCACAATACAGAGCGCGGTTAGATTCCATTATCTGATAATTCTACGCCTCACAATCATTAACACTTTGAGATCCATTTATCTGGATTTTTTTAAATAAAAAAACGCCGCCTCAAAGGAGAGAGCTGCTGGGTCGGACAAAGCAAGGACAGATAGGGGAGCGCCGGTAAAGGTTGAGTCGTGCAGGTATAAATTGAGATCGTACAGTGATATTTATCCCGCCTTGTTACACACTGTACTGTTTGATTAATTCTGTGAGATGTGTGCACAGCCTGACGTTAGGCTTCCACCAAGGCGCTGGCTATTATCAAAGACAAACAGTCAGCCGTGAAAAGAGAGCTCCTGCGTGAGCCGCTATAGGAAGTGGCGTGGTGGAGCGAGCGGCAATGAAGGTTGTCAACATGCATTCACCATATTGGATGAGTCTGAGCTGGATAGGGGGGGTGGGGGTGGGGGTTCGCATTGTAATATGGGTATACGTGGGTAAGCGTGATTCAGTGCGATGTGAGTGAATAATCCTCCCGGTGTTATGCAGATGGAATGGCAGATACAGCGCAGGAAGCAGGAGCGACATGCTCATCTATCAAAAAAAATAAATAAACAAACAACACGCGTGTCCTCATTTTCAACGCGTCTCTTATCTTATCAGCCCCATGGATCAGGGAGATACATGAGCTGCTGGGCTTGCTTTGGGGTGTTTGACCTTAAGATGTCCTTAACATTTTTGCTTTAACTAACATAATACACTTTCGTGGAACCTGTTGACGAAATAAATAGAGTTAAAGTCAATGTTTCTTTTATTTTTAATGCAGAACGAGCTCCGCTCAAGATTCAGGACGAGCTACCCGTTGCTAAACACGTGTGTACAAAGGTGTGACGTAAAATCTCCATTACAGAAGCGCACACGATGTGTTGGCCTCCAGTCAGCAGGGTTTTCTCACACTGTATTCCCTCAAACAATGGGATGACTCATGGAGTTAAACAACCGAGTCGGGCAGCTTTGAGACATCAAAAGGATTCTAAAGGAATCCAGATATTGCTACCTGCAGCTTCAAAAAAGTAACAAAAAAAACAAGAAAAAAAACAGATAATTCAGGCCATTTATCATCAAGAGAGCCTTTTTTTCCCAAGCTATTCTATCTTATCTTTTTGATTGTTTTCAGTCAAAGTGAGATCTGAGAACACATCTGTACATCTTCTATGTTCATATTGATCAGTCAGAGGGCCGAATCGTGTCCCACCCTTTAAAGTGCTACTGGCATGACTGTGGGACTTGAAATAAGTGCACTTTCATGTTTCATGGATGTTGAGGTCGAATGTAGAAGCAACGGTGTCCCAAAATGTGGTTTGAAATGGATTTTGACACAGACTTTAGAGCAATAGAAAAAAAAGCAAGAGAAAATGTAAGAGAGTTGCGGATACAGTCTTTCAGCCTTAAAGCTAATTTATTCTGGTGGCCTTTTTTTTTTTTTCTTACCTTAAAAGAGACATTTCTAAAACTGTTGACAGCAAACCGCTTAACTGTGAGTATCCTACCTTTTATCCTTCCCCAGTTTGATTAAAGCACAGTCGCACTAGTGTGCGGTGAGCATCGTAATGCAGAAACTCACCAGGAAGTGGAGAAACTTATTTACTGCTCCACTTGGTTCGGAGATTCACAGAATCTCGGAGAGAATGCTATTTACAGCATTCACACCCGTAGACAGGATTACGGTCTAATCAGTGAGAACGAATCAGTGTCAAAACCATGGTTTCTTGCAAAGTAAATGCACATAAATAAAAAGTGAGACTGAAAACCAAAAAAAAGAAAACAGGAGGAAAAGGAAAACAGATGCAGTAGCTACCCAGGCCGGATAACAGCTGCACGCTGCAGGCTACTTCCATGTCTGTTGTGGTCTCTGCAGGCGTGCATTTATTTATTTATTTAGTCTTTGTTGTGAATTGAAACAGAATGACTTAATTGAGGTTATTAAAAAAATGAAACTGACTCAATGGACAGAGCACATAAATGTCCACATTTCCTCTGTCAGAGCCGTTCCATGCACCCTGTAGGACAAGAAACGGATACTGGTGGTACTGTGGATTGATCATTTGGAGTACATCCTATAGCAGTGCCTCCCAGAACCCTAGAATGACAAAACAAACAAACAAAAAAAGCTGATTGTGTGCTCGTATTGACAAAAGCCAAACAGACACAGTGGTTGGGGAAAGAACTTTAGTGCCGTGAACAGCCTGAAGCACACAGAAAAAGACAAAAAAAGACAGAAACATTTGAAACTCCTTGAATCATGCTCCTAAAGGTCACAGCGACATGTCACCTCCGAAGAAGTTGTCCAAAAAATAAGTCTGTCGTACAATGAGATGTTATTAAAGTTATTAATCCTCATCAAGCGTACAGTGAGATAAGCATCATCCCCTGGAGTTTATTTTGGATCCATTAGCGCTGTACTCTCCGTCCTCTACCTTCACTGAGGTTTTGCTTTTAGAAGATAAATGAGCTGCACTTTTTGAAGAGGATACAGGGAGAGGAGCTCAATCAGGGCGCGGATGGAGAAAATGAGACCGGTGGGTGGCATTCATGGGAGACGGATTTATATAAAATATGATATAGAAACTATACCATGTAGAGAAGAGGGCGTGTGGTGAGTTGCTTTGAAGATATAGTGGCGATAATCTCTCGGCATGAAGAAATTATACAAACGTAGCCTGTGGCAGCTCTGCACCATATGGATCTGAAGACCACGCTGCCCTTAGCCAGAGCTTTAAGCAGCAGTAGGAGCTTAATGTATGTGGCATCAATGGAAGATACGGAGAGAGAGAGAGAGAGAGAGAGAGAGAGAGAGAGAGAGAGAGAGGGAGAGAGAGAGAGAGAGAGAGAGAGAGGGAGACAGGCAGAAAAATCTGTATTTTGTTTTATGAGAAGGAGGATCCAAAGATGTCCTCCAAAGACGTTTTAACAAAACTGCCAGAGGTGTCTTTTAATCTCAAGGATGGAAAACATTTAATAGCCTAGAAAGAGAGAGAGAGATAGAGAGAGAGAGAGAGAGAGAGGAAATCTCTGGTTGATGTTACAGCTTTTAATTGATCGAAGGGTTTGGTTTGTGTTGCCGTAAATGGATTCTGAGCTTTTTCTCCATCATTAAGACACAAATGTAGAGTCGCAGCAACCTTAAAATCCATCTCTTACCATACAAAAAAAATAGAATCAGGGCATTTTCTGACAAGATAAACCATTCTTTAAGAAGACATCACTTGTTTTTGTGCAGCTGGTTTCAATTGCAGCCTTCATTGTGCAGAGTAGTAATTACTCTGGTGGTGCAGAATAATCATTTTTCATCACTAGTGTTCCACTTGAATCCTAAAACATATTTTTTTCTGGAATCTACTAAAGAATTTATAATGATGTTATTTTTTATATAACTGGGTATCAATTCTGTTATTATGGGATTTATTCAGCGCACTAAAATATGTAGTTTAAACAAGTCTCTTCTATTATGCATCTTTCAATTACAGATGCATCCGACACTTAATTAGTACCTTTATGGCATTGCTGGGGTTTGCAGGGAAGACACCCTGGAGAGGTCACCAACCTATTGCAAGCCACACACACACTCACACCTAACGACCATTTGGAGTCTCCAGTGGGTGTAAACATGCATGTTTTTTGGACTGTGGGAGGAAACAGGTGTGCTCTGAGAAAACCCACGCACAAACAAGGAGAACATGCAAACCAAAATAACTAATGAAATACTAAATGAAACAGCATCCCACTGGAAGCTGTGTAATATACAACACACAATGAGTTTATATCAATACCAATACCAAATAGAGCTGGAGTCCCTTGTCTGCGACAGTTTTGAGCAGGTTGCCATCATGTGTTGTGTTCAAGCTGGCAGAGAGGCTGAATATTAAATAACCCCCCCCCCCCCCCCCCCCCCAAAAAAAAAAAAAAAAAAGAAATCTGATAGCAGGGCCAGATGGGCAGCCAATAGACCTGCATAAAAAAATAAAATGAAATCACTGAAACCACCATTGAAAATGTTTCTGGAAGCATTCCACGGTTGTCTATAGCTAAATCGATGACAGGACATTAATCAAACGCTTGCCAAACCAGACGGAGCGAGGAACAGATGGATTCATGTGACCAAATAAGTTTACTAAAGTCTTTAGCTGAATTTGAGCATGCTTCAAGAATCACTGTTCAGAGTCACAGAAATACAGCCACGATGGGTTTATCTCAGGATGCCAAGGATTCCCAAATCTTTGAAGGGTGTTTTTTTTTTATACCATTCAAAAGTTTGGAGTGCACCTGAGATAAGAGCCTGCCTGTAAATGCTGAAAAGCTTTTCTGACACAGTGCAGGGTCAGGCTTGCTGTTTAGCTGAATATGTCTGACTAGTGAGCTTAGTCTGCTTAAAGCATTGATCCTCTATCCAAGCGTGTCTGCGAGCTGGGATCTGCAGGATGACGCCGACCACAGCTCTGAGATATCAGCAGCCTGCTGATAGCGCCGCCGTGTCCTTGGTGCAGGGGGAACACACAGATTTGTGACAGCACCTTTTCTCTCAGTTCTCCCCTTGTGTCTGTTTTGTCTTTCATCTAATATTCTCCACATGGCTATGAATAGTCAGTATATATCGTTGCCTACGGTGTATACCATATCCTGCTGAGTGTCACCTTCCTGAACAGTGACAACAGTGGCCTGCAACAACTGTTGGATAAATCAGCTATCGACAACTTTTTTGATCATCCATGAGTTTTATTTAACCAGGATGGTTAGAATGGTTTGATAGATAGATGTATACATAGACAGACAGCAACAAACAGGGGTAGCTAAGTATTCCTGTTGTAGCATCAGTGCTGAGGTCCCTGAGTGAGTTATTTAAGTAGGTGATAAATGAGTCTATTTGGATTGATTTGTGGATCATTGTCAGGCATTACGCCGCTTCCTCTGCCTTGTGTGCTGTGTACAGCTGCACTGGGATGTAGGTCCATATACTTCCAGACAATTTTAATTAAAACCAACAATCCAGTTTTTTCAGTGTGTGAGGCAGTTCAGCCCCCCCCCCCCCCCCCCCCCCACACATTGAATAAGTACGTAGAGGTAAGAGGCACAAGGGGCTGGACATTCCAAGAGGATCATAGTAATCCAGCAGGGAAAAACGGCTGCGGTATTACCGTCCGATCCCTCTGCCCCACTGGTCATATTTATTAATATAGCCAGCTCTGGAGGGAGCGTCAACTTGTTCTAAGTGTCACTTTCTCAGACAGGATTTGCCCTCTGTCGCCCATTTGCTGGTTCCCTCTGTCAGCTGGTGCTTCTCTACCAGCTGCCTAAAGAGAGCTCTCTGGACTCTCTGGAAAGAGGGAAAATTGAGGGGATCACTTGGTTTTCAGGTGAAATAGTATAGCTAATGCTGTGTGCCATTAATTCAGTAACATTGAATCTTTTACTGTAAAACATATCCTGTGTTTTGAATGCAAATTTAGAATCCGACTTAAGTAAAAGGCACAACTGCTCACCTTCAGCTTTCATCAATATTTCTGTTTAATTTTATATGAAACCTTCGATTCATATTTGATGACATTAATTTGGATTGACAAGGCCGTACGTTTTAAGGCATATTTTCCAAATCGGCCTGTTCAGAGCCGCTGCAGCCTTGAGAAGCACTGAGAATATGGCCCCTGCTCTCCATTTGATGTGCTCTAAAAGAATATGTGATTGCCAGAGCCGACTTGGGGCAAAAAGCCATGAGACGACGCATGCGTCGTGCAAGGTTAGGCCTTTTGTACAGACCAACCTGCAAACCCTCCTCAGGAAGGGAAAAAAAGAAGGAAGAGAGAAGATAGCTTTCCCTCGAGCAGGTTAAGCCTCTCTTCACCTGATGCGTTTTTCTTTATCAGATTTTTTATCTCTTATCAACTTTCTCACTGGGATAAGTGTCACATTTGTGACATTTTGTTTTCATGAGAGGGAGATAGAAAATACGATATGATATTATTTGTTGTTCCACAAAAAAAATGAAAAAAATCACTTTGCAATACCCTCACGTCATAAACTGCAGGGAAGTGAATCTGTGTGACTGTGTGCATGTTGAATAAATGCTGATTTGGCAGAGTCCTCTACCGCTGAAAACCCCTGCGAAGCACCAGAGTGAAAATTGAGACGACAGCTGCAGTCATCCATTGCTGCTCCTGGCGTTATTTTGTGTAATCGGGAACTGCTGTAAATAGCCTCAGCTCAGTGTTTAATAAAATATATTAGCAGGTTTCCTACACATTGCCCCCCTTACAGCTCTCACTTCACATTTGCATTCAGTAACAATATCCACCTGGTCACTCTTGACCAGATTTATTCATTCTAACATTGCTGCAATATTAATCCCTCAAACCCCCACAGGCCAGATTGAAAATGTGCACTGCTTTATTATTTGCCTTGTAGCCGAGCGATCTCCTCTGGCTTTTTTCTTTTTTTTTATCACCTTTTGCAACTGTGCAATGAAGCTTCTGCATACTTGATTCAAAAAAAGAAAGAAGGAAAGAAAGAAAGGCGGCTCTTAACTCCTGCCTCATTTCTCCTTTCTAAGGGCTGAACCTATTCTGACCCGGATGAAGGAGGATCACACCCGCATCATCCTGCCTGCCATAGATAACATCAAGTACAATACCTTCGAGGTGCAGCAGTACGCCAACGCCGCCCATGGCTACAACTGGGGGCTGTGGTGCATGTACATCATCCCTCCGCAGGAGTGGCTGGACAAGGGCGATGAGACGGCCCCTATCAGGTAAGGCCCTCAGCTGGCCGGCAGCGTCCATTATAGATGAAGATGTTTGATGAAATATGAATGGGCCGGGGATATGACTTATTCATGCGGCCCAACCATCAAGCTAAGCGGCTCGGCGGTCTGACAAGCTGCCCAAACACACAAATAAAGCGGTCCTGCACAAACCTGTATAATTACCTCACTGGAAAAACTGGATTGTTGGTTTTAATTAAAACGATCGTGTCAACAGGTTATGGTCGTCTAAGATGACCTTAACATTTTTACTTTTAACTAAGGTAATACACTTTCGTGGAACCTGTTGACAAAATAAATGTGATTAAAGTCAATGTTTCATTTTTTTGAGTGTATGACTTATTCATGTGGCCCAACCATCAAGCTAAGCGGCTCGGCGGTCTGACAAGCTGCCCAAACGCACAAATAAAGCAGCCCCGTAGAAACCTGTATAATTACCATGATGAATATCTTCATTTTGATGCAGGATCACAAGGCCACGGCGGCCCAGTGTCATTAGTGTAATTGTGTGTTGAATACGATCAGGCCACGGTACGATACCGCCGCTGATTGGAGGACCACCGTGGCCCGTATCGTGTTTCCGTATAATCCTTGAATTGATTATGTGTGTGTGTGTGTCGTGGGTCAAATCATATTGGGCTTTCACTGAGAGCTCAGGAGTATCGTCTTGCATGGAAATAGTTTTATATTCCAGTCAACATGTGTTGACCCGGCCGGGTTACAGTAACACTAAATACATTAGACAGACTGCTTCATCCGTCGACTTAAAACATTACTTTTGTTTTCAAAACACTTTAATTGTTTGACTTTAATGCTGAAACTGTGTTGTCAAACCATGTCTTCAACATCCCTTGGAGATGTTTCAGGATGAGTAAACTGGACTGGAAACGTTTTTTCGAACGTGTGAAATTTCAGCTGGAAGTGTTGATTTGCTGACATTTTGTAATTAAATATCTGCCCTGCTCCTAAGCAGGAATAATACTTGGAAAAAAAAAAAGAAAGTGGTTTTGGTAAGTGAGGCAAATTGTAGTACTCCTGTATAAAATGAATATTTAATAGGAATAATCAAAACCCCACTCTGTTTTAGCCTGCATACTTGAACAGGAACGTGTATCACTGGAATTATTCACTCCAGCCGAAGGATACAGAATTTTTATTTGTATATTCCATGTTTTAAAACACCACCAGGACGATTACGTATCATATTATGGATATGTGATACATCTTGTATCAGACTGTGAGGTGTGCAGTCCACCAGCTTCTTCTCCTCCTTGAAAAGAGCCGTTTGTTCCTGCTGGAACAATGGGCAAATCTTCCATGTTTCTGCAGAGAAGATCTCCACGACTGTGCTGCCTCGGCAGATGGCTCGGCCTGCATGAGCACCAAGGAGCAGCGACAGAGAGGCAGCAGTAACTGGAACATGTTCAAAACCAGCTAGAGCCCTACACTGAAAAAACTGGATCGTTGGTTTTAATTAGAGTTATTCTGTCAACAGGTTCCACGAAAGTGTATTATGTTTGTTAAAAGCAAAAAGGTTATGGGCATCTAAGATGCCCTTAACATTTAACTAACATAATACATGTTTATGGAACCTGTTGACAGAATAAATTTAATCAAAATCAATGTTTCATTTTGTTGAGTGTAGCAGCAAGGATGTGACACGATGTCTCCTTTTGATGATCGCTGGTACAGGGCGTTGGAAAAACAAATTTATTCATTTTATTCCTTGATTTTCTTACTTCACTGGCACTCAAAGCCTCCTGATGGATACATTGCAAATTGCAATTTACATGAAAGAACATCAACTATAGCTGCTAGAGCAGGAGTGAAGTGTGCAAGGTCAGGCCCGAGTCTGCATGAATTTGCTCAGCTATTGTTTTCATCCTTTCCATATTCATGGCACCGCTGGGTTACAAATAGTGATAATAGTGAGCTTGGTGCATTGCTGCTGCAACCTTGGATTCAGAGCTCAAGTCAAAATGGAAAGATGTAAAATTGGTCATACCTGAGTGGTTTTAATAGGAAAAGAGAACACACATATGAGTAACAGATCACAAAAAGGGAGAAAAATGTAGAGTGTAAGCTGCATTGAGTGTCATCCAGTGCTTGCAAAATGGCATTGTCATTCATTTGGACCTGTATCTCTAGTCATGCGGCCATTTTAACATAATCACAATATTCGGTTAATATTCACTTCACTCTAGTTTTGCATTTGGACTCCACTGCCTCCTGAGGGAGATACCTGCCAAATTCCCTCCTGTGTTCACCAAGACTAAGTGCTCAGTGGGTAGTAACAATGCTTTGTGAGAGCTTTTCACAGAAAAATACAAACATTCACCTGTTGTGGCCAAAAGCGATATTGTGCGAGGAATAGCAATTAACCAAAACAGTGATGTTACGCCTAAACAAAGAACTGAAATCCAGCTCTTGAAGGCTGATGGGGGGGCTGTATATTTGGGGAAGATTCTCAGTGGGTTCATTTCTACAAATGACCCATTTATCATTGTATTAAGAGACTTTATTAGAATATTGCGATATACTGACATGGAAGCAACTAATGAATGAAACTGACAAAAATGAGCCTGCTTAATTAGACAAGGTGGAAATCCACAGTTGCAAAACAGAAGGATCGGTTTTGACTTGTTTTCAGGATGTTTCCGCTATGCTGCAAACAGATCGGAACGTTTAGATGCCTGATTTTTGTATTGTTGACCTCATAAGACCTTAAATTTGCTCTATCACTTGATTCCAACTCATTGGCTTATAAGTAGTAGCATGACTCTAAAATGACTATGAAGTAATAGCTGCTGTATGTTAACTAGCCTCCATATACGAGACATACTATTGCTTCCTGCTTATACGCTCAAAAAACAACAACATTGACTTTAATTAAATGTATTTTGTCAACAGGTTCCATGAAAGGGTATTATGTTAGTTTAGAGCAAAAATGTTAAGGTCATCTAAGATGATTAAAATAATATACTTTTGTGGAACCTGTTGACATGATAATTTTAATTAAAACCATCGATACAGTTTTTTCATTGTATCAGTATCAAGAAAAAACATTTTCCAAACCAAAGATTCACTGTCCTGTCTGGTCCAGTGCAGGACACACAGCAGCTGTTTCATTTACACGCAAACAAAACCGACAACAACAGTTTGAATCCTAAATATTGACGTGTTATCAAGGCTGTAGCAAAATCATATATTATTGAGTGTGTGTGACACTTGAGGTGGGAGACAGATAGGAGGACAAGCTATCACGCTGCTGGTGTTCCCCACTGATGCCTCGCCACAAATGGACAGATCAGCTCCAGGCCCAGCTGAAGTGTGTCTGCTGTGTGGATTTCTATTGGAAATCATTCCCTCCGCTTGTTTCCTGAAGGTTTCTGCCCATCAACAACAGACAGAGGCTCTGTGGCCGCTCGGAGCTTTTCAGAGCTGAGTCTCAAAGTCTTTTCTGGCTGTTTGGACACATTGAACAACAAAAGCAAGTAAAAAGTGGAGCAAGAAATGCACAAAAGAGTCCCATTTTGGGTGCACAGAGGATTGCAACCATCTTGTAGAGATGAAAAAAGATGGTTTTCTGCAGCAAAGGCAGCGATTATTGACAGGACAGACAAGGACGGGGGTGGAAATGGCCGACAGGTTGTTTTGGTGGTTTGACAGAAACATTAGAAAAAAAAAAAATCTTAATCCAAAATCACATGAAGACAAAATGGAAATCTGAATGGTGGATTTATTGTTTCTATTTCTATTCTTGATGTGTTGTGGCCTTGAGGAGCTAGCGGGGAGATATTTAACAGAAGACTGAATTCAATTTAACATCCTGCAAATGTAGATAGTTTAATATGTAGATAGTTAATTTAGTAGATAGATCGATGGATAGATAGATAGATAGATAGATAGATAGACAGATAGATAGATAGATAGATAGATAGATAGATAGATAGATAGATAGATAGATAGATAGATAGATAGATGGATAGATAGATAGATAGATAGATAGATAGATAGATAGATAGATAGATAGATAGATAGATAGATAGATAGATAGATAGATAGATAGATAGATAGATAGATAGATAGATAGATAGATAGATAGATAGATAGATAGATAGATAGATAGATAGATAGATAGATAGATAGATAGATAGATAGATAGATAGATAGATAGATAGTTTTACCTTGAAAAGCATATAGAAATGATACGATCCACTGTGTGAATAAACTACATACACAGAAATGAAATGAGAACACAGATGTTCTGCTTGTTACTACTCTTAACATGTATCCAGAATAAGTACATGTATTTTTCCATCTTATCACTGTTTTCCGGTCAGTGAAGTAGCGGAAGCAGAGGCAGTAATAATAAGCTGTAATAATAAGTCCTTTTAAAACTGTTTAGGGAATGAACTTGACAGAATGGAAACATATAATAGTGTTTACAGTCATTTTGTTTCCCGAGGTTTGTTCAATATCAGAGTGAATAATATATGTGGACTTTAAAGTTTAGATTTCTGTTTTGTTTTGTTTTCTGAATTGCAGATGCATTCCCTTAAAAACCGCCAAAGCTTCCATTAATATCTGCACTTTTCCCCCTCATCCATACTTGAAGCATCAGGGCCTACACACCAATGTTAAATGAGAAGTCACAACAAGCCAGATGTCAGCTTCGGAGAGCGGTTCCAGCAGCAGCGTCGTCATCTGGCAGAGAAGTGAAAACGGTCTTCGCTGAACGTCTTTATCTCGCCAGATCGCACACATGTATCAGATGCTCATACAGCACACACTGAGCAAATGATCTGTGGGTCGGAGTTCAAGGCTTGTGAGGGGCGGACAAGCCCTGCGGGCTGACCATCTGCACACTAAAACTATCACAACATTCAACGAGAAATCCAGTTAGAAATGACAGCGTCAGTCTGCGATGTCTGTTGTGAGTTCAGCTTTATAACATGTAAAGTTCCGCCTCTACTATCTGCCGTTTTAGAGTAACAGCTGGCTCTATTTAGTCATTAATTGACTTGTTAATTGGGTGTAGAAAGATAATTGTTTTTTTCATGACTAAATATTGCATGTGTGATCCTCCAGCACACCAGATGAATAAGATATTACACAAGCATCTACTCTTTTGAATTTTCTACATTACACTAATATATTGTCGGCTCAAGGACCATGAGCTGATCTCAGCTAGCATTCAAAAGCACCTGAAATACAACAAATGTAGGTGAGCCACAGGTTTGGCCCCCTGATTACGTGCATCTGGCCTGAGGTCCTGAGTTTGTACGAAAGCACAGAAACTGTGTTTGCATTGCCAGAGAGCTCATTCTAAAGCGAACGCTCGAAGGAGCTGTGGGGAGTTTGCACTGTCTAAAACATCAGACGAGGTCACTTGTCAAGAGAAAGGATGAGGTGAAGGAGGCTGAGTGTGTGCTGTGTCTGTCTTTTTATCTGCACAGCAAGTGCAAATAATGACACTTGAAAGCCTCTCTGTCACCACCCGCCAACTCAAACAGACTGGTCGAGGCAACGTCACACCATAAGAGCATATATGTTGTCAGCCAGTGTAACAAATGCAGGAGAAAGGTGTTGGGAATCACTACATGAAAGCAACTGGAAAGAGGCTTGTTCAGCATCGCTTCGATTATTGACTTCCCACGAAGAACGGTTTGTAGCAGCAGTTCGTCGCACGTCACGTAAAAATAAAGAGGAAAGGAAAAAGCAAGCACTTATGGAAAAATCAATAATACTTTCACACTGTTGTTTCTCTGAATTTGACAGAAAAAAAATATGCAATGGATGTCAAGCCGCAAAGATATATGTTCACAAAAAAGCTGGGAAAGCTTTCCTTGGAAACATAATGGAGGCGATCGGAGATTTATCTACTGACTGAGAATTTGAAATAGCGCACATGGTTGTGGTCCAGACAGTGTTTAATATGAGGTCGGAACCTAAAAGCACCTTTTATTTTTGGCTCGCACACCATATGGCTCGGTGCAGTCCTTTAATACTGAGCCAATGAATCATAATTCAGCTTCCTCCTTCTAGCATTTCCTGGTGCCGTGTCTCGCAAGCTGAAGTGACGGACACACACTGGCCTCTTCTTGGCCTATGAGTGTGTGTGTGTGTGGTGTGTGTGTGTGTGTGTGTGTGTGTGTGTGTGTGTGTGTGTGTGTGTGTGTGTGTGTGATATAAATGGCAAATTTACCCTGGGAGCCACTCACTGGTCACTTCAGAGGAAAAAAAACAAAGAATAACGCTGCCCAGCACTCTTTATGAATGTAATGCTCTGTGCGGGCCTTTCTCCCAGAGCACTTAAGAACTGACAAATAATGGTGTGGAAAGCAGCCCTAGGGCGACAGCAGCTAAAGAGGGACTATTCCTTTTTAGCGAAGGTGGAAAGCAACTTCTTCCTTTTGTGAAAACCATGTCTATCTTCAGCTGAACTTTGGAAGCTTTCATGTTATGCTCTTTTCTAAACAAATATGTCAGTAGAATGAAAACTGACAATTACGGTTAACATGTTTTCAGCACTGATGTGTTGGTCCGTACGAGGGAAGAGGCAGATCTCAGGTTTTATATCATTTCTTTATCAACTCATACTGATGGACCTAAAGCGCTTGCTGTTACCTAACCTTGTGTTTACGTTTCAGTTTGCCTCTTTCAGCAGCTTTATTTCCACCAGAAGCTGCAGCAGTTTCTAGGGAAAAAAACAACAAAGCACATCAGACAAATGCCAAAAAAAAGTTAATAAGTTGCTGATAACAGTGGAGAGCGCACAGAAGCTCTGAAGAGAGTTGGAAACCAAACACAGGCATAAATATGGATGGAGATTGGACTTCCATTCATCTGGTGACCAGTGCTGTTACTGAAAATGAATGTTAATGTTGTTCCAGGTTTGCTGACTGTGTAAAAAGATAAGAAGTTTTTAAGCTGCAAGTTTCTGAGAAAGAGAAGTGTTTTTTTTTCCTTTTTTTCCCTGCTTGCTTTTCTACAAATGCCCCTTGCTTTCAAAGGAAAGCACGGCACATACTGCGAATCCTTACGAGACACGATTGTGCGTTCAAGAGCAATGGGAATGGACATGACATGAGTTTCTCTGAGTTGCATTAACAACCTCTCTTGGGAACTCAAAATTACATTTATTCCCAGTTTGTAGTCTTTAAAGAATGAGTCATTTTTCCATTTTCAAAACCAACTGCACAGACATGCTCGAATGTATAACCAAAACTGTGTCATCTCCTGACTTCTACACTCAATAGATTTGATTAGTTGGTGATAAAAATTCAACCGTAACTTAGCTATGAAGACACTGTAACTAATGCTCAACATATTTTTCTAAGCTCGCCACAGAATCTGTCTAAATCCTACAAATCCCCTCTGCCTTGATTGCATTGAATATTTCACCATTCTCTGTGGGTGTTAGAAAGTTGAGCATTTGGATAATGATATTCAGAAGATGCTGTCGCTCTCTGTCTCTCTCTCTTCATCCAGAACTCCAGCTATGATTGGCTGCTCCTTTGTGGTTGACCGGGAATACTTTGGCGAGATCGGTCTGCTGGATCCTGGCATGGAGGTCTACGGAGGCGAGAACATCGAGCTTGGCATGCGGGTAAGGGCTCCAGATTATTACTGTTGGAGCAGGCATTCCTATTGGAGGGACTTTGATTAAAAAAAAATAAATAAATAAAAAAAGATTGTGAAAGAAGATGAATTTGCTTTGAGAATTCCTGCAAGGAAAAGTTTCTTTTTTTTAATGAAGGGTTGCTTCAAAGCCGGACAGTGTTTTCTTTGCTTTTGTACACAGCAAGGCCACACAGAAAGACCTAATTACAGACCCTGTATTTTACAGTGTAATATTTAGAGGTACAATCCTGGATGGGATGATTTATTAAACCTATTTTCTGACTTTGGAGCAGCTTATGATGAAGTTTCCCTACGTATCCCAGTTGGGGGATGCGGCTTAAGATACAAAACCCAGGGGCGTCAACAGAAGCAATGATTAAAGTTTGCAAAGTTTCTTAGATGGAGAGGAGGAGAAAAAAATCCTGTTAATGCAAATCTTCAGCCAAACCAAAGGCTCCAGAGCCTGTATATGGAAAATGTAAATCTCTTTTGCTGCTGCTTTGAGTTGAATTTAACGCTTCATGTGAGCGAAGGGCTTGCTGAAGAATTGGTCGGCGTTTAAATTCAGAAAATGTTTCTCTCCAGCCGAGTGGAACCACTCTGAACCTAAACGCGCTCCTTCAGCTTATTGGAATGAGATATGATGCTTCAAAGATCCTACTCCTCCATTTAACGTCAGCCTCGCATCCATTTAAAAAATCTCAAGATCTCCATCTCAAGATGGCTTCGACGGTACCTGCGAAGTGTTGGCCGTCTCTGAAAGGAGCTCTTGAATGGGGACGGAGGGAGAATGGCTCTTGCTTTGCAGACTGATGCGCTGCTTTATTGAAGCCATGGACATTTGCAGTTGTTACTGGACCATTTCAGGTCCCCCATTATACCACTGAGAGAGGCTTTCCTCGTACATGAATAACATGTTCTTGTTTTTCTGTACCCATTAATGGAGACCTATAATGGTTTAATAGAGCATATATCCTTTTTCTCTGGTGTTATCATAGAAGCTATGGAAAATTCATTCATTCAGATAGGCCCCAGATGTTTTTGTTTTTTTTTCTTTTGGGTTGGGAACATTACCATCCAATTCTGCACAGATCTGGTGCTTTTTTATATTGAGGCAGATATGGTTTGTGCCACATGCATATTTTATGATGCATTTCCATCTCTGCTTAGAGATGCCCATTTTTTAGCTGCAATTTTAGATTATGAGATTTATATATGATTTCAGACATGATGATGTTTTTTGTCGGGGACAGACTGCCATTATTCAACAAAGCCTAGACAAAATGTTGGTCCCCTTTAACAAATATGACACAATCATCTTCCTGTGTCTTCATCTGTTATTTTACCATTACCATGGAGTGATAACTCAGCGTTATGACTCAGAGACAACTGTCAACACCCTCCCCCCAAGGTTACGTAGTGTGTTTTCATCCGTTGGAGCTGCTTATGTGTACCTAACAAACCATGCGGCTGAGTAAGTTGAGGTTTGCATGTTGGAGATGAGCTCAGCCACAGCAGCTAAGCAAAGTGAGGACAGCTCTGTTGAACTGTGCGACTCAGTGGATCAGTGAACTTCTTTTGGCTGTCTCACAACGCTCTCCTCATCAACGCTCTGCTCTTTTTATTTTTTTCTTCACAGCATGAATATTTACTGTATCTCTTTTGATTGGTGAAGTGAGGAGAATGCGCCTCTCTGTTTGCGCACACAATGCCGTCACAAATGCAATTACCTCTCCTTCTGTTCGGCCTGTCTGTGTGGAAATGAAACACATGCCGCTGAAAAAAAGGGGGCCATTCAGCACATATACGGGCTTGAATAGGTCTGCAGTCAACAACCGACTTCAACCATTCATATTGTGCCGCAGCTAATGGAATGGAGATGGGCTCCTGGCAAACAGACGACAATTACTCCTCCTAAGGCTGTGGCGGCCCGGGCAGTTCATTGTAGTGCCGGCTGAGGAGTTGCCATTTGGGATAGGCTTGATTGACAAGAACATGTTTAGCAATTAGCCAGGGCAGTGTGCAATAGCTGAGGCTGCCCAGCGCCATCTGACTACAGGAGGCTGATGAAAGGCAGGGTTCACACAGTAAGGTTATGGCCTATTTATAATTTACTGTGAGTACCGGCTACTGAGGCTTTCACTCTGGGTAAAAAAGGGCTTCCAGGATCCAAAAAGCTACTCTTTTTGTAAGCTGAGTGGATGCTTGGACATTTTTTCGTGAAAAGAAAAATAACTTTCAAAACAAGGGGAGGAATGAGTTGTGCAATTATTTAAAATATAAAATGGGTATATAAAAGAGAAAAGGGATCCGTAATTGCTGCATCTTATCCTGTTAAAACTCGTATGACATCGTGTAAACATGGGAACGTTAAAATGTTGCCTTTGAAAAGATGGTAGAGGACATGTCTGAATCTGAATGTGCTCTGTCTGACACACGGCTCCATTTGCAAACAGAGGAAAAACAGTTGGGGACAGACATGATAAATTCTGCCAGAAGTGTCAATATGAGTTTATCTTGTAATGCGTCTCCCTCCCCTCTCCCCTCTCCCATCGCTTAGGCTTTGCTGATATAGCATCTCAGGAGACCAGGACATTGCCTTTCATTTCAAAGTTCCTTTGGGCACAAGAATTATACTGCGGTAACACTGTCAGCAAATATAACGCTACATCCAATCTATCAAGAGTCATCCGAGCAGCCACCACTCCAGTTAGCTCCTCTAGCTGTGTGGATGCACAGTCAAACCACTCCACATGTATTTTAATTGCTCTTGAGACCTTTGCCAAGCGAACAGCTCGTATACAGATAAAGGTAAGGCAATGAAGAGCAACTGAGTGTTAAATTTGAATCACTGCGCTGATAAGTAACAGTATCTACTGGGGTTTGACTCATTCGTGTCTTTCAAAAGCAGACAGTAGTACACAAACTTGCCACAGGCCAGTGTTTCAGAGCTTTCTCTTTTTTTTCATTTTTTTATTTTTGAAGCAGTCGCTATCCCTAAAGTCTGACCTGTCCCTAGTTTCTGTTATGGTACATACTATATCTCCACACTACAGCAAACAGCAGACAAAAGAAAGACTTTATCCTCAAAAATAGTTTCACGTGAAACATTATTACCATGTTTAGTGGAAGGCTTATGAAACAGTTTTTGTCCTGTCAGTACATTTAAATATGATCTGATTTGACTGTAGAAGAAATAATCAGACGTTAAGGCATGTTTGACTTTGTTCTGACGAAACAGATTGACAGATAGTCAATCTGGCTTTTTAAACAGCATAAGAACATATTTTTGTTCCACTCACTTGTCTTCCAGTGACAAAAGTCTTGAAGCCGAACCATTAACTTATCACAACATAACAAAAAAGTGAAATCACAAGGTTTCATCACGTCTGTTCACTTCAATTCCAATTTGATCTGAGTGGGTTAATAAAGATTCCCTGCCAGCCCACTTGACAGTAACCTCTCTTCTTCCAAGAAAGACCAGTCTGAGTCTAGACACACAGACACACGCACACACACACACACACACACACACAGACACACACACACACACACACACACACACATACTTTGCCATCAGCAAATCATCCAAACTGCTTTATGAAATCTGTCTCATTTTCATAACAGCCTAATCAACGGGTCAATTCCAGAATCCCAGGAACGATCTCATGGGGTGGCCTGCTTGTCTCGGTGACATTTATTAAACTCACCAGGAACTTCATTCACGAAGTAATGAATCAAAAAAGCATTTTCTTCTTCTACTTCTTCTTCTTTGAAATCTCGTCCTCATAACCACCTGGGCTGGGCCTGGAGGCATCTGGTCATAATCTCTCTGTAGTGAGGAGAATGGAACTAATTAAAGTTGAGCGGTACCAGCAGCTAGACAGGAGTGGGACTTAATTACACTTCACTCGGTCCCCTCAGCAAGCAGAGGAGAGTTACTATTATTACGGTATGGTGACGGTTTACAGTACATTTCAGTTGAAGAACCACCGCCGGGTTAGATTCTATATTTCACCACTTTTATGTCTGAAATGTTTCGCTTACTGTGTTGTCACTCCTACAAAATGTAAACAAATACAGTTAATGGGACTCCACCTGTAGCCCGCGGCAAACTCCAGTTTCCTCGGTTCAGTCTGAGGAGACCTCCAGGGTGTCAGACTCTACTGAAAAATGACAACAGTGTAAAATGATTGCTTGCCTTTTTGCAAAATCTACTTGAAACTCCTAAACTTGCCTGCTGAGACGGTTCCCTGCCTCATTTTGTGAATAACATTCACTTTCTAAGTAGGATATTCAGTTTTTTCTAAATCGAGTGAAAATGAAGAATTGTTCATCATTAATGCGATACATAAGAAAAAACAATTATGAACAATTAACTTTCAAATGTTGTTGTGATAAACAGAAAGACATCAATTAGCAGTCAACACACTGTAATCAGCAGCTCATCGTACATTATGCTGCATCTCATTCCACCCACCCTTCTAATATCACAGTCTGTATTTTTTATTTTCCTAGATGAGCATTTTGCTTCATGTTTCTGCTACTTGTAAAAAAAAAGCAAAAAAGAAATAGCCCTGTGAACCCAGGATGAGTAGGTGAGCATTATTTCTTGCAGAACAATAACAGGTGCTTCTTCAGAGCAGTTAGTAGATGCAGTCAGATGTTGCTTTTAGTTGGTTCTGAGAACATCTGCCCCTCTGATGCAAATCTGAAACCTGGACTCTTAAGCACGGCTGATTAACCTCATGGGCCATCTGGATTTGTTGGTACAAATGGGTTCAAAGCGACTTGCTACACCTCCAGATGTGTGATGACAATACAGTTTATTGCACAGTACCCACCTTTCTCCATGTGCATGTCTATATGAATATACCTGTTGCTCTTGTGATTCTGCATTATTAAGCAAGCTCATTATGTGGTAAAAATGGAGGCATCTGGACGCCTGTCAGTTCCTTGAAGAAGTTTGGCCTCTCGTCTAAAAGGCTTCAGCTCTGAAAACGTGGCGACTCCCACACAAAAATCAGAACTTACTATTTAACTAAATAATTTCACCACTAAAAAACAACTATGAGAGGATGACTGAGAATCTCTAAATACTACAGTATGTATGCTGAAAGCTTCGCCTTAGATGAATGTTGTGGAGATAACATTAAAACAAACTGCCCAGCCCTCCCTCCACATACATACATATCACATACATATGATGCTAGATGAGATCGACCGATATGAACATGATGCAAGTCGAGAAAAGCTTTTCTTCTCCTTGTCAGCTCCAAACATGTATCAAAGACTTCATCAAGGTTACGTTGTAGCTCACATTGCTCTCATATTCAGTTTCATATTGTAACAAAGCAGATCACTAGTGACAACGCACGCAGGGACTATTTACTGTCCCGCCTATTGACTGTAATTTAAGCTTCCAATACAGCCTAATACTGTATGATTACCGGAGTTAAGGTGGCACAGTGGGACTGCCATTAGATTAGAGTTTCATAAACAGCAAGTAAAGTAAAGCTAAGAGGAATTGAAGTGCATTTATTGCTTTCTAGCTTGTCCCATCTTTATTCATGGCCACACAAATGATTGTTGTCTTGTAAGAACGTGGTGACATGACGTGTTTGTTATAATGTTTTCCTCATCGTTCTGTACCTGTATTGCATTATTCATTGGACATAACACAGAGGATTCTTCTGTGCTGGGTGACTGTCATTTTCGACACACAGTGACAGTCGGATCGTACCAGTTCTCCGTCTAAACGCTCTAACAAACCACTGTTCGGGGGAGCCGAGTGAACCTCTGCAGTGCTCGCCTCGGCCTCCTGCACTCACCTTGAAAAAAGGGCAGGGACGTCGTTACGAGGCAGCATTAAGCTCCAGCCATCTGTGGACACCCGCCATTCTGGCAGCTTAAAAAATCACCAGCATGGCCGTGTCCATCAAGCAGCAAATGACAGCAGGCGCTGACCATATGTGGGCACCTTTCAACACAGCGAGCCGTTCCAAAGACGAGGACAAATCTGAGGCGTCCGAGGAACGGGGAAATTACACCTGACTGAATTGAACTGACAAATGTGTGCAATTATGGGGTAAATGCCATAATGAGGAATGTTGGAGGAGCTTGAAAACAAGGCACAGTATACCAGACAAATTGTAGTGATGTATGGTCTGGTGCAGTGGGCTCTATTGACTTTCACATATCTAGCTCCTGTAGGAATTTCCATGGCTCCTTGATTCCGTGTCGTTTTAAGGCATTTCACACCATCACATAATAGAGAAACACAGTTTAATGGCTGCTGTTGTCAAGCTGAGTCCTGGGAGAGCGCTGGCTGTTTTATCAGGCCTCAAGCTTTTTCTGGTTTTTGCTTTTCAACACGAGGCGGGCGTGTTTCTCACATCTCATCCCTGGTGTCCCACTGATTCATCCTCTTACAACATCATCGAGCTGCAATGTGGGAGGAGCCACCTGCTGTCCATCGACACAGCCCGAGTTAAGGTAACGATAGCATTGGGTATTGATCGGCCATTTGTCTTTTTCAATGTCTGCATTATTTAGTGGCCGGATCAATTAGTTATGGCTTAATGGACTCAGGTTTACTCAACCCATAGTTCATTACTGTGTCTTGCTGCTTAGATCCATCTCAGAGGGGAGAGACGGGCGATAAAAAGAGGCAGTTGTAAAAGTTATTTGTACGAGACTAGGATTCAATATCGTTTCGGAAGAATTGCTGCAGCTGTTCAAGGACTTACTGCCGGCATATGGTGAAGCGTGGGGAGCTCTGCATATGGTTTTTGTGGTTGCAGAATTTATCGCTGGCTTTACATCCACTAAGCTGACATTATCAAACATGGTCATGATTTGCATTCCTCAGTGCGTTCGACGAACAGATAATTCAAGGCTTCAGCTGTCTTGATGTTTCCTCAGATCCTGCTCATCCAGGCTATATATGTAAGTTACACCTCTACAGATTCTGTTTGTAAAGTAAACTTCATGTTGCCTGGGTAACACTGGCTTATCACAGAGGAAGAGATGACATGGAATCCTGAGCACCCGCATACTGTACGTTAGAGGAGCCCCTGTGCTGGTTGTCAGGGCCAGAGGGAAACATAATTAGACAGACCTTGTCAGCTTGCCTATTATCCATGTGAATCATTAAAAAAAAAACTCTTTTGAGAGTGAATTTGAGCACTTTTTTGACAAGGTAATTAAGATCAGCGCAGACGAATTGTGTGTGTTTCACATCCTATTCAGTCGACGGAGGAGCATCAAAAAGCTCTGTCTGTGGATGGTATCATCACCAGGAAATATACCAACACTGCAGAAAGCGCAGGCTGGCTCATCTCGTCATTATCTAAGCATTAGTTAATCTATTCACGTAATTGCCTCCGTTGGATGTTTCAGACGGGGACTCGAAACTTGAATTGATCTGACAAGGCCAACGCATCTGAAGAGTACTAGGAGGCGCTGATTTGGCTGCACCAGCAAATCGGCAGGCATATCAAAGACGAAGGGCAGCGAGTGGATAGAATTAGCTTTTGACAGGCACAGTTAAAAGGGCCTCTGCATCTATCTGTCTCTCCATCAACAACCTCAATTTTACGGCTGTATGAGGGGGAGAGGCAGGGAAAGAAAGCATGAAATGAAGCGATGGGCCATGGGGAGTGGCTCACATCCAGCCTCTCAATAGGGGGGGTGGGGGGGCCGGGGCGGGGGTAGGGGGGGTCTCCAGTTCCCGAGCCTTTGAAACATCACTCATCATTACGCTAGAGAGGAAGGAAGCGGATAGGGCTACAGTAGCGTGGCATAGATTCTCTTCACCGTGTTAACTGCAGGAAATGTAAACAGGAAGTCATCAACAAGTGGGGTAAAAATGTTTCAAATCCTGAAAAAAAAGACAAACAAATGTCTGTATACCTGTCCTGCTTCTCAATATGTAGCCTCCAGATTATTAGATACAGATTAAGACCTTGTGGGAAAAAAAAACCCTGCCAAAAAAATACCCTGCCATCTTGTTTGTGGTCATGTGACCTCATACCTCATTTCACATGACATATAAATGATAAAAAGTGTTTCCATTACACTGTTTTGATACACTGATACATCATTTCATTCCCAATGAGACATATTTCCACACAAATATTAGACACATATTATTAGACAAACATCAGTCTTAACAGTAAAGTAAGGTGTGAGGCTACTAAAAGCCCAACAAATGTCATATTCAGTAGGACAGACAATTTTCCACAGACAATAACTTAACCATCCAGGGTTTATTTTTCTGTGGGATCAGATTTCTACAGCTCAGGGGTTGTTTTCCACCCTCTTCAATCTATCGTTCAAAGAGAATATAAACACATTACATCTCGTTTGCAGTGAGCACCGGTTAACCTCTTAACTCTGTGTTGCACTGGCTTGTTTGTGCTTTTTGAAAAATGTGAATTTATTATTCATGGTAATTAAAGGCTACGTGGGAGACCTGTCAGGAGCATTTCCTGCTTTGGTGATGGGGGTCGATAAGTCATGAATTACTAAATGCTCGTTTAACTCCTCGAATGTCAGTGTGAAATGAAGGCATCTCGTCTACGAAACAGTAAAATGAGATTTTTTAGAATTCACATGAAGTTATAATGCCTAAATCATTCCTGGAGGAGCAGAGCGTGTTTTTAGTACTGAGTAATAGACTGAGTAATTCAGTTATTACGTTGAGCTGACTGCATTCCCCCACAGTATGATGTTACCTCAGTATGTTTCTGTTGATAGTCTTCTCACTCAGCCAGCAGCTTTGAGAAATGACTTGCCATATTCAGAGCTTTCAGCTCTGGAAATTAGCAGTGGTGAGAATAAACATTGCATAAATAGTGACACCAGAGATGATTGTAAATGGTAAAAAAAATAAAAATAAATAATAAAATATAAAGGTTAGGTCTATGTCTGATTTAATAACTGCTGCTTTCTCTGCGCTTAATAATAGAAAATGCTAGTTTAACAAATCACAGGCTTCTGTACCCACATAATCCCTTGTGTATTGTTGTAAGGTCTTAATGGTTTCCTCCACATAACCCTGAAAAAGTGATGGTAGAAGACATAAACATGCAATCTGTCCAGCCCTTGGCCCTAATAAGGCTTTGCTTGGCGTCTCTTTGAAACGGATGAGACTTTCCGTGATGTTTCCCTGCAAAAAGACTTCCCTTGGGTGTAGAGATTGCAGAGTGGAAAGCATTTCAATTAAAAACAGGGACAGTGCGAAATTCCCAAGACTCGACTGAGAACAAGCAACTTATTTTCTCTAGTGGATACAGCGAGACAGTACATGGCCATCCTCCAAAGAAATTCAACACCTTCGTCTGAACTTTACTGAGATTACATGAAGTGTTTTTTGTTTGTTTTGGAATCTATCCTCCCTGGTGCTCATGCCACCTAAATATCTGTAAAACCTGCTCATGACTTTAACCTAAACTTGACATCACTTTAAATAAATCCGACTCAGGTTCTGTATGTGTTGAGTTTTTGGGCAAGTGCTTGCAAACAGCCCCTTCCACACTTATAACTGGAACAAAGAAGAGATGTGTGAATGTTCTTAGCTGAGACATTTTTATGATAATGACCATGTCTAAAATCCAGATAAGCCAGATAGGCTCATGTGTGATTGGATGCTGGGTGATACTTGGTATTCTGGGTGTGTAAACTGATACTGGCTATTTGCCAGAGAGGTGGACATGAACATTAACATCATTTAGGGACCTGGATGGGTTTCCCATTCTTCTTTTGTGTGAAAGGGTCTTTAGTTACCTGTGAAAGATGTGGTTTAGTGTGCACAGCTTGTTGCATGTGTCCATGTGAGAAAGACACAGATTAGCTGGTTTGTCATATTTTATCATCCCTCCCTCACAGAGGAGATAACAGAAATGATGGAGGAGTGGTAATACCTTTTCTTTTCAGTTGCTGGTCCACAACACAGACAGGATTACAGCTGTACATTCAGCTCAGCTCAGTCGACATTTTTGATTTCTGATTCATCTTTTTGTGTGTTTACCAGAGTGAAAAGTGACATATTCTGTTCCAAGGTTGGTTTTTTTTCGCTGTGTGTTTTTGTGTTCAGTCTCTCTTTTTTTTCTTTCTTAGCATCTCAGCGGGGACTGACTCACAGCTGGGATTTTAGATGAAGCGTATTTAGTCACTGATAGGATAGAAAAACAATGTGTACTCAAATATTGGGACTGATATCTGCATGTGTGTAAGCCTCTCTGAATGCCACAGTCGCACTCCAAGTCATTAATATTTGGATATAGTGACAAAGTAAAGCTGAACAGAGGACAGAAACACTGACCACATGGAGTTTCTTGAAGTTGCCATAATCACACCACACCGGCTGAGGGGAATATTAAGCAAAAGGAGCTGTTTGAAAATTAAAGTTACGTCAAAGTTCATTTTCTATGTCCTGCCAACACTGCAATGATGGCACTGTGGTCATTATTGTCAGCTCCATATAGAATAAATGGCAGGAGGAATGGAAGCATTTTCACAGTGTTTTGTAAAGAGACTTTAAGCGAGCAGGTGGATTGACAGTCAATTAATGAGAACCAGACTTCCTTCAGGATGTTGTAAAACGAGCAGCTCGTCAATTGTTAAATTGTGAATACTTTTTTTTGAAACGTTTGACAATGTTCACTTCAGTTTGTTGCTTATCTTCTTGTTAAATAAATGAATTGATGCAGATAGATCCATGATCTATTGAACTCCAAGACATCAAATGTCAATTTTTAACAGTATGGCAGATGTCACGTATAAACCTGTGATTACAGGCTGAATCATGCTCCTCCTGTACGAGACATGATGGCATCCTCACACAAATTGACACAAACCCTATTTACGGAGTAAGTAACTAAATATTTATATATCCATTTTTATTTCAGAGACTGAACCCAGAACAAAACCTACACATGAATGATTTAGGTTGTGGCAAATCAGTTCCACACAATCAGAGCTGTGTGAGTTGGCAAAAAGCAGATAAGCTACAAAATGCAACCTGAAACAGTGTAGGTTTGCTCGAACTTGGCTCTTTATTCATCAAGGTGAAATTCAGTGAAAAGGTTGCAGAGAAATCCGTTTCACCATCTTTCTTAGATATCAATAGACTTGTTGAATCAGTTGGGCATCCTTTATTTAAGATAAATACAGTATCTTCCTGAGGTTTGTTCACAGTTAGACCCTCGTACCCATCCGTATGTTTTTGTGACAGAGCTGCTTCAGCAACACGTGCACAGCGGGTGAGAGAAAAGTGGAGATGAACTCGGCTCGACCTCAGGCTGCTGCCGCCTCACTCACAGTGGCAAACCTGAGGCGTGTGTTCACTGCTGCAGGTTCATTTCTCTCCCTGTCTGTCAAATGTGTCAGCTGTCTGGAAAGATAAGGCATTATATTAATTCTGCATCACCGCAGAGCTCGGGCTCATCGTCTCAATCGGGATTCTGAGCTTTTGACCACAGACTGACGGAAGCTTAATTGGTAATTTTATCCATGCTGTTTCAGCTCAGGATTTACCATCGGGATGGAGTGTACCGGGGGCTGTTTTCAAGCACCCTATATATTATATATGGTCGCTTTTATGAGGAGAGCAAAGAACAGCTGAAATCTCTCTATTTTCTCTCTATTTTTTATCTTTCCATTTTCAGATGTGGGAATAGTTTGTCTGGATATATCTCGCCAGCTCTACTTTACCAATCGCACCACTGTTTGAGTTACTTCTCTTGTTCAAAGTTGGTGTTCCAAAAAGTTCAGCACAGTGATTTCCTTCCAGAAGAAACAGAGAATGGCTGCCATAATTCCCTGTTTAAATGATTAGCCTCTTGGATGGTCAGTGTTTTCTGAAAGCCTGTTTGCCATCAGTCACACTACCTCTCACATGATCTTTTCCCCAAGCACAACCAAAAGCATCTAACGTCCTACCTCACTTGCACTTTTCTTTATGACACTTAATCATAACCCAACCCTGTGCCCTAACCTTTAATGTGGCAGACTGGAGTAGAGAAACTACTATTAGATGTTTCCATGAATGTTAGACGTTCAGCTAACATCTAACAACCGAGGAGCTCTCCAACCTGGACACTAGATCTGGGTTCTAGTCCTAGTTTTCATAGTGTTTTTTGTGTGTTTTATTATGCAGAAAGAACATATGAATAAGGAAATTCACAGTAAAATGACAAATGAGCTTTGAAATATGTTGTCATGGAATGAGCCGATTACAACGACAGTAATGACAGTAAATCCTCATTCGGGCAAATCATTTGACTTTGCCAACCTCACGATCAGTTTCAGAGAAAATATCATGAAATAAACAGAAAAGAGTCTCAGGAAGAGTAGCTGCTAGCAGGTGTACCAGCTAATGGCGATCTTAATCAAATCAGAGCAAATCAAATCATGTTCTTCCTCAGAAAAGAGGTGAAAGCACAGCAGCGGATAGACAGACCTATTGGTCTATTTTAAGGAATAAACAATGCGAACTGATTTGTAGTTCTGGTCAGAGGCCTGGTATTCCCAGCAGCATCAATATTTTTTTTCATTAAAAGCAGTAGTCTTAAGTTTTGTCTAGTCACGCTTACAGCTAGCCTCAAGTGCCAGTTCATCTGGGAAGTCATCCAGGGAACAAGTCTGAAGAGGGGATGGCCACTTCCAGAATCATATCAAGACCCCAGACAAGCATATATTCACAGATCTGAATGACCTTAGAGCAGCATCAATGATTCTTCAATTATAACCCTTAAGTCACATCTTGACCAGCCTGCTTGTAATAGGACTCATTGCTGATAACCAGTTTTTAGAGTTTCATAGTTTTTTTTTCAGCCATTTGTGAATTTCATGCATGCATTAACAATGAAAACAACCAAAAACCAAAACCTTAATCCAACCCTGTCAGAATTCTCTATGTGCTGCTGTTTCTCAGGTTATTGATTGTTTCGTGTAATGGCAGGGGAGTAAACGAGTTTATGGCTGTTAATAGCTTTTATCCTTTTTTATAGCTGTTTTCTACATCCCCGTGCAGCTTATCACACAAATGGCCCAGCCACAATTAACTAACTGCATGTACAGAGACAATTAAATTAAATTAGCAATCACATTACCCCTACATCCAAGCACCGTGCGTTTGCTCTCGATGGCACAGGCTGCAGCTTTATGAATGGTCAGCGCAAAATGTATTAAAGCTAAATGCTGTCGTGAGAGCCCATGTGTGGGAGGGAAGAGGAGCTACAAGGTTACAACCATATTATGTTTTCAAACATGTTTTGAATAGTCATTGTCCACTCATACCAGTCATTGATTTTCCATGTGTCTATGCTAATTTACTCAAATAATGAGCTATTAGAGTGACATTAGTGACCACAGCTGTAGATAGCTTAATAGAGAGCTAGCAGTTTAGTAAGCAGCGATTCCACCTATAGTACAATGTGATTTTCAAACGACAAAGGTGGCCTTTAGCTGATATGGTTGTAGTGTCAATTAATATTATCTGGTATGAGCACAGAAGCACAAGAAATCAGTATTATGTCCTTTATTTCAGGGGAAACATGATTACAGCTTACTGAAGTCTGTCTAAATGCACAGGGATTGCAGGATAGTCATAAGCCAGCAATCTGCCCCTGTCCTATTATTCCTCCAAATCATCCGATAGGTGATCCTCTCACACTTAAAAAAAAAAGGTCACATCACCACTTCTCAAAAGCAGAGCGGACTCCCTGCAGTGGTCTAGTCCCAGAATGGTCACCATTAATTCAAGGACAAAATTCACACTTGCTCCATGTTAGTGATGTGGGGATCTTCTCACATGAGCACCCTCTTTCAACACAGAGAGTGAAGGTTAAAGTGAATCCATAAAACCTGTAATGTTAAAATGAAATGATCTTATCCCCTTTACGCATCCGGAGGTGAAGGGCAGTCAAAGACAGTCAAAGTCCATTAGTGAGACTTGATTAGTACTCCTTGCATTAAAAAAAAACTCCTGCTCATTATTTTCAGTCATTATATACCTGCAGGAGAGAAACTTTTTCTCTAGCTGTTGTCAAGGCTTTTGTCATATCATTTTGAGGTGCTTTGCAGTGTCTTAGCCTTCAATATTCATGGGTGTCTTACTAAAGCTGAAAATCCCAGCTCACATTTCATCACCTCACTGATGCATGACGCCTCCTCTTGCCTTTTTTGTTTGAAGTACGGGTTATCTTTGGTCCAAATTCCTTTTCATATAAGAAAAAAAACCCAGCTACGTTGGACAGTTATCTGAATATCCCCGCTCAGCGCATCTTGGGGTCTGTCTGTCAACGGTGAGCTGCTGGAAGATTCCTGTTTGTTCACTTGTAATGTAAAGAGATTTCAGCTCGGGACACCTCTCTGTCTCCGTGACAGATGCCTGCGCACTGTACAAACACAGTCAGTCACACTAATTACACCCGAGGATGTGACAAACAAGGTGAACCACATAAGATAAGGTGTGCATGGCTGGCTCAGAGACAGTGTCTCAACCAGCGCCGTGCTCCCAGAGATAAACAGAGCTGTGCATGTACGTGAGAAGATGCAGCAGCTCAGTTTATTCAGCCACAATAGCCAGTCCTTTCTCAGCAGTGCACACACAAAAAAAATGGATCATTGGTTTTAGTTCAAAATATCTCATTAATAGGTTGCACAAAAGTGTATTTTGTTCATGGTCATCTATGGTCAACTATGATAACTGTAATGAATATAATACACTTTCGTGCAACTTGTTGACAAAATAAAATTAAATAATGTCAATGTTTCATTTTTTTGAGTGTAACGCTCTTCAATAGTTACTTTTCCTGTCTGTCATGAAACCAGGCAACACCCACAGCTCACAAAATTGTAAGATAACATTGCATTTTTCTTTGATGGATATCAAATTTAATGTTTTATTCAAGTTTATTTAGTGTTATAGCGTCACATGTTGTGTTATGATTACATGAAATGATGCTCTGTTGGAAGATTGCAGCCACACATCTCAATCATGGTTGCCATTTGGAAAAAAAGAAAAATGTATGGCAAAGAAAAGAAACATTTAGCCCTTTATCTGTATGTGGGGATTCATGAATCAGTAAGAAAGCAATCCTTTCGGTCATGCAGAAAGAGCAGTAACAAGCATGCTATTTTCGTCCAGGGCGTCTCTATGAAGTCGGATGTGATGCTTAGAAACTAAACTACGTCTCACAAGCCCATTTAGCTGTTTGGTTTCTGACCTCCTGGAAATGGTCATTAAGAAAATATCGATCTTCAATTTGCTTTCAGTGCCGGGCAAACCGCTAACTGCAATTACACATACACACATTTTCAATTATCCATGAGGGCTCCGTGCACATATCCACAAGGACCTGACACGATACATTCACACTCTCCCACGCACACACACACACACTCACACACACACTCACACACACTCACGTATTGATTTCAAACAGGAACCCAGGATAAAGAAACCAAAGCAACGTGGCATTATAAAAAGCTTACTATGGTTCAAAAGGTGATGGGTGGAATCTGTGAAGGCTCAAGACGTAGCATTAAATTGCGATTGCACCCACACCCACGTAAATGCATCAGCCATGAAGGCTTCAGGGGAAAGATGGTGCTGGTCATGTGTGGCGGAAAAGCAGGTGAAGCTTGCTCCAAAGGGGTAATGGATTTCTTTTTCAGTCCCAGGGTCACTGTGGATCAGCAGCAGTGAAGCTTAGGGGTCAGACGATGTTAAAGCTCATGTTAGTCCCAAGGAACTTCTCCGCCACTGGCACTGGACGAGCAATTAAAGGAGATCCAGAAAGGTTGAATGCAGTGTTTATCCTTAATCTAAGGGATGACAGTTTCATCCGAAATGCCTCTGATGCTTTTTCACAAGCCCTTTTAAAATAGTGTTTTTTGGTGTGGAAATATTAACAAACATGTGTATGCTGTACTCCGGTTGGCTGTCTTATTTACCACTCTGCTTTATGCTCCCTAATAACAACCTGAGCTTTGAAACTTCCTTTCAAACTGTGTTGAAACTGGAGCGAAACAGCTATGGCTCAGGTAGACATCCAGACATCCTTATATGTTGGAGCCAGAATTGGCCAAGGAATCACATAATGAGGGAGAGCCAGGAGCTTATGCTGTACACATCTATTTCACAGAGGACTTCACCAAACCGCTGCCTCACAGTCGAGTACCTACATTCATTTGCATACCTCAGCGGAGGCTGCTACATGCAGCCTATTTTGGAGCAGTATGGTTTGCGTCCCACTTGTATTTTACACACTTTTTTTACTGCCATTTTAATACTCAAACTTTATTTATGAATGAGGATGTATTGATGTTTTTGGACCGGGGTAGACATTATTCATGAAAGCTACGATAGATGTAAAAGTTGTTTTACATTCTACAGTATGTAAGGGTTTCAAAGAAAGAAAGAATAGCAGAGGACGGCAGTTTTTATTAAGGGACAGTTAAACTCAAGCTTTTATATGCCCTTGAGCAATGTAGAAACATGGAAGTTATGATAATCGGGACCTGGGTAAATGTTTGATGGTGTCTCATTTCCATGAGCACAGCACACGTGGCTGTGTGGCTCAGGGCTTGTCTACAGGAGTAAAGCTGGATTTTGTATTATTATTTTTTTTGTCTGTGTATTTTGAGAAAGAAAACAATAGTGAATCAATCTCACTAACAAGTATCGACTGTGTTCCCTCAGTCTGAAATAGCCAAGTCTTCTCCACGACTATTAAAACCACATCCATGACTCAAACTGCTTCCCCTTGGGTGTTTTGCGCCTCCATTATCACAAATTTGGCCACAGTTTATTTTGAGGCACTCCCACAAATATCACGCTGCTGCCAGAAGTACTCACCACAGCACCAAATATGTATTAATCTTTGCCCCAAAAATAATCCCCCAATAAATGCAGCATTTAGTCCATTTAGTCTGCGGATCAAAAAGAGGAGGGAGGAAAGCTCCGAAAATTGAACAAACACCCATCCAAACATGATTATTGTGAACATGCCCTGAAGCGCAGGATGCTGTGGCATTAAATAAACTTTGTGAGCTCTGCTCGCAGACTTCACCCCCGTGCTGGAGTTATCTGAGGAAGCTGTGTTGCAGCAGCTTCTCTCACTTTAATGTCATGCAGGGGGTCTCAATTTGGGTTCAGAGAGAAGTTAATGGATCAGAACATCTGTTTTGCATTGTGGCGATTATCATTAAGAGGCCGTGGGTGGTGGAGGTTCTGCACTTTGTACGGCTTCGTACGACTGGAACAACATCACCATATGCTGTCGGGATACTGTGTAACTCACTGTGTGCCACAGACTTGCAGATTTTCATGCAGTCACAGTTACAGAAATGTCTGTTTTTCCACCATGTGTCTAACTGCCTCTGTTTCCTATCCATGTGGACGTGGGATGAGTGTCACAGCATCCCTGAGTTTACGATCGATCAATATGCTCTGCCACGATTGATGCTTTCGGAGATTACATTTACTGCCAGGCTTTGTATATCAATCCACATGCCATACACATTGCACTCGTGCTATCAGGATTTTCTGCTAGTCATAGGAAACTCTCTGCATTTCATATATTTATGGGCCACAAACTCAGGGAGCTGCTTATCGCACACTCGCTTAATACTCAACTTTAGCACCGAGTATGTGTGTCATGTTAAAGACAGATTGCTGACTTCTAAGGGAAGGTGTCAGATTAAAAAAAAAGTGTTGATGTGTTGTGAATAATTATTCGCAGTTCAGTTTATGTTTGAGAAAAAGAATATGCAGTTAAAGAGTTCAGTGTGTCCATGCATACATCCTATATGTTAAACAGTAGGTGTGGACACAGGCATGAGCTGCATAATGAAGGCACATTTGACCTTTTTGCCTGGTTTTGGTAGCGGATGTGAATATGTATGTATGTTGCTGCCCAATGTCTTGGGCGTCTTCTCACAGACGAGTCGACAAAATGTCAAATTCCTTCACTTGCCTAGTTTCTAATGGAGGATTTCACCATGTTAAAGATTCTAAGTAACAGAGTGCTGTCACAGATTTTAACAGATATATATGCTTGCATATGAAAAACTATGACCTCCGTAAATAGGCACTAGGTTGTTGAAGAGGTGCAGTATGTTTTTGTTTTTTTTCCTCCAGTCATTATGTTAATTTGATGGCATTGGCTGGTCCTTTCCTTTGGAAATGAATGTATGCTCTTGCGGTCTTAATTTAGTATGAGGTCACTAAAAGAAATGAGATGCACTACGGCCACAGGTAGCAAGACAATCAGAGTTTTAATAAACTCCGAGGACATATTGAACTCCAGTCAACATCCATCACTGATTACAGACTGAGCTCCTGGGTCGTTACTTTGCACTTTCAGTGCTGTGCTGGAATCATTACTGATCTCATATCCTCTTATAACTGCTCTGGGTTTCACCTTGAAGTACAGTGATCAGATAATCCGGCCAAAGTCTTGTTTGGCTTGTTAGTAATTTCTATGGTTTAGCCCAGATTCACTTTGCTGTAGTATAGTGGATGTGTGCCAAGGTTTCAGCAATCGCTTCCCTGTGTGATGTGATTGTGACTGGAGGATTAGTGGCCATAGCTATAAACATAAGAACCAGATTGCAGCAAAAAAAAAATCACCCTGAATCATCCTTTAATCCCCATGCTGCTTGATATTCAGGTAGGTTTCCTCTTTAGAGGACTGCAACTGTTTTCAGCTGTGCTTCACAGCACATGCACCTAAACCTAAAGTAACAAGTTTAAAGGTGTAGGAAACAATCTCCATGGTCAGTTCATTCATCCACTGCAGCAAAACGGCCTTGAAAGTTTGGATGGTCGGCACTAAGACTTAAGATTTAAGATAATCTAAAATGACCTTAACAGTTTTTGCTTTTAACATAATACACTTTTGTAGGACCTGTTGATGCAATAATTTGAATTAAAAGCAACGACTGAGTTTTTTTCAGTGTACTTTGAAAGAGCTGAGCTGACATGTCTTCCCTGTCTCTCTCCAGGTGTGGCAGTGTGGGGGCAGCATGGAGGTCCTCCCCTGTGCCAGAGTGGCCCACATCGAGCGCACCAAGAAGCCCTACAACAACGACATAGATTACTACGCTAAACGCAATGCCCTGCGGGCTGCCGAGGTGTGGATGGATGAATACAAATCCCACGTCTACATGGCCTGGAACATTCCCATGAATGTAAGTTGTGTCTTTTTGTTTTTTTGTTTTCTCCTCTCCTCTGACTCAGATCGCTCCCTACCTCAGTCCCCGAGCTCCTCCCCTCTCCCACTGTCTCAACCATCTCACTTGCTCATGCAGACACGCAGCCCGGCCCCTCTGGAGACACCCAGTCAATAGAAATTCAAAATTCAGATTTCATCCCACTTGACCTTCACACTGGCAGCAGCAGCAGCAGCAGCAGAGTGAAGCCGGAGAGAGGCAGCACAGCAGCACATAGCCACAGATGAGAGAGGTGCAGCAAGGGAAAGAGAGGGAGCGTCCATGTCTAATCAGTCTGTTTTCATACTCCTCACTTCAGCTTAATTGCTTTCAAGGGGTCTTTTGAGATTGGCTGCAAAATAATAAACAGATACTTTTATTAATAAAAAAAGTTGAAAATTGAATCCTAATTGCCTCCTCAGCTGAGCAGAATGAGATGATTGTCAGTAAAGGGCATCAGTGAACGCTGGCCAAAACAACACAGCTCTCTGGCTCATAACAAAATGACTCCATAACTGTGAAGGAGGCGCACACAAGCTCAATGTGCTGCTCCAGCGTGTCACCTAGAAATGTGGCACGAGCATTATTCCATCACAATGGACTGAGTTAAGACAGAAATTAAATGAAGGGGTGTTGCATAAATCTGCATAACATGCATACAGATACCATATTTGTGTACATATTGCTATCATTATTTGTTACAAAACAGTTTTGCTGTTTTAATGATGTTTGCAAACAGGCATCATAGAAGATGCTCCTGCAGTTATGTTGCAGTAGTTTTCATTGCTGTTCCATGATAAGAAAAGCTTTCTGTTCACTTCTTTCCTACTCTAAGTGCTAAATGCGGTAATGCCTTAACCGGTGTGGGTGTGTGCTGCATGGAGGGTATATTGAGGTGCAGAAATTGGGTGGAGACGACTTTGACAAACCAGCCAATCAAGCCACGTCCCCTCTCCAGTGTAATTACCAGCACAGTGGTCTAGCACGTTATTACCCTGGCTGTCCTGTGGCGCAGAGTTATTTTGTGTACAGTACGAGGATCCAACGCTACGATTATTCCATCTACCTCCCTCCCCTACCCCTCAAACCCACCCATACACACAGTCACAGATTCTTGTTATTGTCTGAGAGTTCCCACTGAGAGCACAATTACTTTGGCGGGTGGATGGCTTTATGATTCACCGAGGCGGCCGGTCCCCAGTCCAAACACTGAACTGAATCTCAGCAAAATCGAATACATTGGTTATTACGACTACGTGGTCCAAAGCCCAAAAATATAAGTGGAGGTTTTCAACTGAAATCCATTATGAGCAGATGTTGAAAGCAAAGTTTAGCAGCTGGCTTTGAGGGATGAGGATAATTTGCCTGGAAACAGTGTCTGGTAATAAGATGCATGCTTATGCGTATGTGTGTGTGTGTGTGTGTGTGTGTGTGTGTGTGTGTGAACCAGTTTCTATCGGAATCCATTGTACTTTGTTATGCATGAGGTGTCAATAGAGAGTGTTTCTTTATTTGCATATTCATTAACATTTCAGCAGTGTACTATACTGTATATGCACACACTGAAAGGGACAGTATGTGTGTGTGTGTATGTGTGCATGCACCTTGGTGCATCTGTGCATTAGGAGTCTCGGTGCCAGGCAGTGCAGCTATTGGCATTCCCCTAATCGATTTGGGAAGCCACCTCCATCATGCAGGCAGGGCCATGAGGCCTCATAATTAAGCAGCTGATTAGAATTTGTTCAGCACAGATCATAGCTAATGAAAGAACAATGAAGGTCCCACACGACAGACGCATCTATCCTCTGCTTTGCTGAATGCTTGTTGCACCTGTCAGCACCTCAACACCCCCAGTACTCTCTCTCCCATGGTTCTTCAGTAAATTAGCCGGTGGCTGAAGCTTTTTTGCCGTTTCCCTCTCTTTGTTTGCGATGCTTGTTGACAGAACCCCGGGGTAGATTTCGGGGATGTCTCGGAGCGCTTGGCCCTGAGGAAGAGGCTGCAGTGTCGGAGCTTCCGCTGGTACCTCGAACACGTCTACCCAGAGATGCGGATCTACAACAACACCATCACATATGGAGAGGTGAGACAGAGGTTCAGTCACAGGCTTGTCAAAATTACACTGCACATTAACTCTATTGCCAGTCGACAGGATGCTAACACAGAGGCACAGAGAGGGGTAATTTGATGTCACAGGTGATAAAATACAGAAAATGAGCAAGAATTTGTTAGTTGAGCATTTGTTGAGCACCATCTGTTCTATTACAACTTCTTTATTGATCTATCTATCTATCTAACTGGCTTTTACTACTACTACTACTACTACCAATAATAATAATAATAATATTGATCCAGCTATTGAAAACATTTCTAACACACACATCAAGAGCAACCATGACATGTGCTTCAGTTTGTGGAAAATCAAAGACAACATGAAATCATAACATTCAATCACTATGACAGCGTTTCCATTACAGTTTCGTTTTTGAAAATAGTATCCAAAGCATTGTTTTATTAAATATTTTGATTTAAAAAAGTTCAGTCTCTCTCATCCAGTGTTTCCATTAGACTAAACTCATAACCCTAACCCACACCAGAAAATATCAGACTGAAGGACAGAGAAATTAAACTGTAAACCTTAGGCGAATGTGTCCTGTTGTAGCAGTGAGGTATCACCACACAGGATTAGCTGCAATTTCCACAGAATGAGTTTTAATTAAATACTTATTAGTTTCCCATTCTAACCTGATTGTTTTGGCTGCTTCGTCCACACAGTGGGGTAGGAAAACAGGATTATGACAGGTTGAAGAAGTCCATGCGGAGGTTTACTCTGAGGCGCCATTTTTTCACTCTCAACAATATAACTGTGTTGCAAATAATTATCCTCCCGACTTTAATTTATGCTTGAGAGCAAGAATATGCAATTAAAGATTTCAGCGTGCCTATGCATACAGCCTATATGTTAAGTGTCTCAGAGATATGAAATAGAGGAAGTTCACTACACGCTGTGAATACAATGTTGGAATACATCAGAATTAACCTCTATATTCATCAAAGCTGTGCAAATGAACTGCCTCCCTATGGTTCCCCTGCCGGCTGTTCTGGCTCCGGCACCCGGCTAATGGATGCCGCAGAGCGGCGGCGCGTTAAGTGGCACGGGTTCAGATGTGTCGGCGAGCTCCGAGCCGCCACGCGGCACAAGTGACTCTCATCAGTCACTGAGCATCAGCCCGGCGCCCGGCCGCGCTGACCGGCCCGGCCGTGTGGAACCCCCCCGACAAGCACGCGTGATAAATATGTCACCACCTGGAAACGGAGCCGTACGCTTTCACATCACATGGAAACTGGGAGGGGGACTCACACCATCTGGAGGCCTGGAGGCAGGCACAGAGCTGGTCACTACACAGCAGTAATAATAATGATGATGTGGTCTTCTTCACTTTGAGATAGTTAGTGGCGAAGGATGTGACAAACACACTGGCAAATATAGCAGCCAATTCATAGCAACTACCTTAAAGGAGATGATTAGGTGCATGATTCATCCTTGTGGAATCCTATGGAACATATATTATTTTACTATCCCTTTTTACAATCCAGCTTTATGCTGATTTTACCTGTCAGTCTCAAGACTGAACATGTGACTTTATGTTCTAAGTGAAACAATGGATTTTCTATTCCCTATTAGTGTGGTAGTGAAACAGCTATGTAGCACTCCGCCATGTTTGCTGCCCTGCAAACATGTTCCTCCATCTACTTGTGTAAATCAGTGAAAGAGGGGCATACACAATCTAATGTGTTCGGATTCACCCAATCTTTACCTGCTATAACAAGTAGGTAGGTAGGACATAAGTCCACACATTACATATGAATGAGGATGATATTTTGTTCCGTGCACTTTTGGAGAGAACAGACTGTCCTTATTCAACAAAGCTGAGCTACAATTTTTTGTTCATTCTAGGTCTCCTTAAAGTCTCTTTGGTAAATAAAAATTGACACAAAAAAAATCATCCAAACAAATACCACAAACCAGCACTTTGTGCTTATCTGAAACAGGCAGAAACCACCAGCAGGACCAGACTCAGATTGGCATCATCTGCCTCAACAATGTGCTAGGACTTAACTGACACGAGTTTCTTTAGTGTATTTGTGCTTGAGGCAGATGGTAACCATTTTTTTTTATTTCTTTTGTATTAACATGTTTCAAGACTCAAGTATTTTGAATGTGCAGCACTCACAGATTTATAGACGAGCTTGCAAACATGCCTCTTAAGCTTCTTAACCCATTGATACCTTTGAAGCTGAAAGAAAAGAATTAAAACCGCTATTTTTACTGCTCATTTTATGATTAATATGATGCTGTTGCAGCATCTTTAGAGTATGCTTACTTGCTCCTTTGCCAACTTTTAAATGAAGAGATCAGCACCACTCTCATACATCTAGCTAAATCTGAAGCCAAAGGCAGAGGACAATTAACTTAACTTAGCAACGGGCTGTAAACAGCGACAAACAGCCAGCTTGTTTCTGTCCAGTGGTAACAGATTAAACCTGTCAGCACCTCCGAAGCTCACTAATTATTATGTTTTATCTTGTTTGTTTGATTTTCACACGCACGCCTGAGAAAACAGGTTGTAGCTTGTCAGGACGTAAGTCTGCTGGACTATTTCTTGGCTGAGCTATTTCCTTCCTGGAGAAATTAATTAAAGAGAGTCTAGCGAGCTGGAGAGACACCGTTTTTAACAAACAGACCGGGAAAGCGGTCCGACTCCTCCTCTCATCCAGTGCACTTCTTTTCCCTGTCCTGAGGCGGTGGCATTGCGTCTGCTGACAAGAGGACATGTTTTCAGACTAGTTAAGAGGGTCAGCTCTGTCCAGGGATGCGTACTCGACCCAGTGGAGGTGGAGGGAGGGAGGAAGGGAGGGGGAGTGAGGACGACGGGTGAGCTATCGTCCCTGATGGAGGACACGTCCTACCCGGTGCAGGACGCTGACAGCACTCTGCAGCTCCCTCTACTACACACTGCTTCCCTGCAGTGTGTGAAGGACAGATACTGCAGCTCCGTCCTCCCTGCTGCTGTCACACTACAGTCACTGCTCACAGAGGACCACACACACACACACACACACACACACACACACACACACACATCCAAAACAAATTCATGCTTTCCAGGTGACTCTGGTTTTGTACATCACTGTATGTCTTTGCTTGTGCAAAACACAAAGTCAGATCCAATCTGTTTGATTTCATTTGAATATCAGGCTAATAAGAGATTAATCACTGTCCTCAGAAACTAAATTAGAAATGCTCTATTTGTCCAGGAGGTAAGGAAACAAGTATACCAAGTATATACAAGTATGTAGTGATAAGGAAAACCTAAGATGAAAAATGGGCTCATACTTCTTATTTAAAAGATAAATCTGGAAAGCAATAGACAATATATACAAAGTGAAAGTGAAATACCCTTATTAAACAGAGCAAAATCTAATTGGTGCAGACACTGTCAATGTGGTAAATATGCTACATCAGTAACAGTTCAACCTCTGTAGAGGGTGTGCTGGCTTTTTCATGTTGTAGTGCATTGTTTACTTCCCTGCTGTCAAAATAATAAGCAATCATTATCATCTTTACCGACCCCATGAGGTGCCATGCATTTGTGCTTTTCAGCGTATCAAACATTTGTCCTGTTCCAATACCAGGTTGTTTGCTTGAAACAAAACCATATGAAGGTTTCCTTCTCAGTCAAACTGTATGCTTTATTCCTACATCTCATGTATTAAGTACTCCCCATTGCATACATAACCGCTGCAAACATCCATTTATTCCTCTCTCATCCAAGTTTATTAATAAACAAATGGAGGCTTGAAAAATCTAGGAGCTTTACAGCCATAAATCTTGATGTATATGTAATGAGTGAGCATGAATGAATGTAAGAGTGAGTGGGAATGGATGGAGGACAGCACTATACATCTGTGTGTTAGCCGTTTTTATGATGCACTTCACTTTTTATTGGTTTTAGAAACGACACTGGCATTAATTTATTGACTGCTGGTTTGCACAATGTGTTCCTGTACAAACATGCTCCACGGTCATTTATCCCAGAAGGATATGATGTCATTGTGCCACCATGTCATCTATTACCATGGTCCTTCATCTGTTTCCTTCCAGGTGAGGAACAGCAAAGCGAGCGGCTACTGCCTGGATCAAGGCTCCGAGGACGACGACAAAGCCATCCTCTACCCCTGCCACGGCATGTCCTCCCAGGTCAGACCACCCTCACTTCACTGTCTGTGTCTACAGCTGCTGCTGGACTGGAAGCAGCTCTGTTTACCACAAACTCAATAATAAGTCAATAATGCAATTACTATGTCAGTCAGCAGTAGATTGTGTTGATTCCTCTGCAGGAACACTATAATTACTGTACGTATGGATTGCATTCCTGGTAGAAATAAATGTACATTCTTAGGTGGTAATGTCAAATTTTTCTGCTTTTTATCACTTGAAGACCCTCCTCAGGATGATGAGGTGTAATTATTCTCCTCTTCATGCCCCATAGAAGTCAAATCACATTTTATTTAATGGTGGTGTTGGAGGTAGCAACAGCACTACAGAGAGAAATATGTTCGCCTGATCGCATCTCGTTTAATAGAAGTGTAGACCTACACACACATCTTGCACTGAAGCGATTTACTAAACAGTTAAGGCACACCCAAGACACATTGAGAGCAGATTATAATGCTACTCCCTAAATCACCCGTGAAATAGTCACGTTGGATTGTAAATAGCGTGAATAGTAAATCTGCACCTCGGAGATAAATGAATGGAAACAAGCCTGTGTGGAAATTTAATTACGGCTCATATTTACTGAATGCATATAATCTATGGTTACTGAATGTATGTAATCTATGGTTACTGAATGTATATAATCTATGGTCACTGAATGTATGGAAAATCAATCAATCATCAAAGCCATCTTAAGACTCAGTTGTCCCACTGTGCAAAATACATGTAGTAGGGAAAAAAAGTCAAATCAATGGAGTAAATAATTAGGGGAAGGGTCACAATAAAATGAACACATTTACCACATTTTAATGCTACAGTGATCCCTATGCAGCTGCCACTTTAAATGACATAAAGAACTTGACCAGGCTCATTATTAATGGGAAAACAGCAGCAAAACGAAGTACTAATGAATTGTCTGTCTGCATTTAAAGTGAAATGGAGAAATGAGGCATGAGTAGGTGTAGATTGTAGGCAACAGACTCTCCCTGAATCTTAATAATGAGAGCTTGATTTTTTTTTGCAGAATACACAAACAGACATAACAGCATTGAGAAAACAATTTGTAATAGACAAACCTTTTGTGACCTGTCTTTTTCTTTCATCGACCCTCACTGCAACGCAGCGTGGGCGAGATGCTTTCAGCAACTTTTCATAACGTCTTCTGTTCCAGAAATTCTTTGTGGCACCACAGCCCACTTAAATCCACCCAACCCGTCAGCTCCTCTCTCCTGGAGCTGAACGTCTTAGAATTTCTGATCGACTTCAGTACGTAGGACGCGATGCATGGATGCAATTCTTCAAGGTCCTTTTAGTTATCATCTAATAGTCTGTGCAAATATTTGCTATGAATCATGCAAAGTATGCTCCAGAAAGACTTTAAAAACATCTACAGTATGTCAGAATTCACTGAGAATACATATATTTATACATGGATCGTGCATTGGTTTTGTAATATAAAGGCATATTTTTACTCAAGTGGCCAACCGACAAAACTTCAGAACAAAGCTTGGAAATCACCCGAATATCATGAATTTATTAAAATAATTCAGGACTTGAAGGCTGTATTTTGTCCTTTTCAAACTAAATCTGCACTGCATGTCATGTATTTTGCCTTGTGGCATCGTGCAGACTATAGAGGTGTGGGAAGTCAAGTCTTGAAATGATCCAGCTTTCACGTTGCTTCATGCCTCAGCAGGCTCGAATCTTTTCACCGAATCAATAATCCGGTATGATGTCAGTATGGATGCCAGATTCGAAGAGCGCTCATCACACATTTGAGGCAGAAGGTGCAAGATAGCAGAGACACAGATAAGAGCGCTGCTCCCAGGTGAGAGTGCACATGATTATAAATATGAATATGCAGTCCCGTGCTGCTGGAAAAAAAATGTGCTCAGCATAGTAATCTCCATGGACAGATACCAGGACAAATGGCTGTGTGGAAAGGAGGCTGTTGTCCTGTTCTTTTTTTGTTTTTTTTGTTTTGATTTTTTTCTTGTGCTTATTTTCCTTTTGTGCTGCGGAACAATAGATAACCCCGTAGAAGACAAATCATGCAAATGCTATTCATGCATCACTTTTACATTTCCCACCTTTCCTAGACGCTTTTCTCGTGGATGAGTGACATTTTCATTATCTGTCATATGAGGGAGTGGGCTAGCAGTTCACCAGCTTCCTCTCCTCTTCTCCTCTTCTCCTCTTCTCCTCTTCTCCTCTTCTCCTCTTCTCTTCTTCTCTTCTTCTCCTCTTCAGTGAGAGCTTGCTGGAGTCCAGTAATGTAAAGCTCCGCCGAGTCTTTTAATCCTGATCCCTGGGGGAAACAAACAAATGGAGATGAATTTTTGTGTCTTTGTATCATTAGATAAAAGCGATGACTGACATCGCTGTGTGTGAGCTGAATTTAATTTAGCGGGACAGTGTGATTTTGCACTGCTTTTTACCTTTGTTGCTTTTACCTTTGAGAAAAAAAAGGAAAAAAAAGAATATGCCTATAATTGGCCAGAATAAATCTCTGTAGTTCTGATAAATAGGCCTCTCTAAGCCTGCTCTCCCAGTGGAAATCTGAATCATGGATAACGTTTCACCTTTGTACGATATTGTGAAAGCACAATGGAGGATCTCATTGTTGGCACACAGCAAGCGGCTGCATGTTCAAACGACTGATGTTTTTCAGATAAAATAAACCTTTATTTGTCCCACAGCGGGGAACCAAAACAAGGGCATCAATGAAGAAATTAGGAAAAGAAACAAAACATTATCCACATGCTTAAAAAAAAGTCAAAAGTATAGAATCATTTCTATACAAGCTGTATTACACATCAGTCAGGACATATGTAAGGGTGAAGTGAATTTGGTGGGTAATGTTGCACCAGGATATTTTCCACAGAGGCTGTGTCAGTTTAAGAGTGTGTGTGTGTGTGTGTGTGTGTGTGTGTGTGTGTGTGTGTGTGTGTGTTTGCCTGGAGCAGTGCTCGCTGTATACTGTCACATGTCTTTCCTGACAAATGTTGCGTAGAGGAGCATTTCATTTGTTAAAACATGAAATGGAAAAGCAGAAACTGGAATAATTAAAGAAAAAGGGGGCTTAATGTCGATAAGCCAGCATTTCCTGCATGAGCAGGCAGGATAGCGACCTGAGAGGGCTGTGTGTGTGTGTGTGTGTTGTTTTGTAGCAGCCTGGTGTGGCTTTCATAAAGGTAAACAGCGTGTGCTGCGGTACTTCTCTAATCAGAGGATGATAAAATGAACCATATTTATTTATAAATCAATGCATGCTGCTTTGCTAATGCTCCTGCCTTAACTGTGCCAAATGAGTGTTTAATTAAAGCACTTTATTTACTTTGCACTTTAAGAGTTATTGTATTATTGTCGCACATTTACTCCTCGCATTAAGTCGGCAGCTGTTGTATTCAAAGACATCTATTCTCAGCACAGCACCTTTTGTTTTTCAACGAAAATGGAGGAAACAGCTTGTGCAGGGTGAAATCTAACATCCTCCCTTCCCTCCTGTAAGGAATCTCAACTATGTGCAGGGCACTTGGGTGTGCATGGCGCAGATGGACACCCTGTGCACCGCTTACTCTGAGGGGCCTCTTAAGTCTCGCCTTGAGGAGTTTGCACAGAGTTACATGAGGGACGAGCCGTGCTGGGTCCTTCCTGGTGGAGAAAGGCACCAGAAAAGCAGAAATGTGCACAGTAGATTACCATCACACACTGAAAACACTGGATCTTTGGTTTTAATTAAGATAATCACGTCCACAGGTTGCACAAAAGTGTATTACGTTAAAATGTTATGGTCATCTTAGATGACTTTCGTGGAACCTGTTGGCAAAATGAATTGAATTAAAGTCAATGTTTCATTTTTTTGAGTGCATTCAAGTCACGAGCGCTGCGTCTTATATTTACGTGGTCACTGCGTCATGCCGTTAATGAGCCAATTAGGAGGCGCGTGATTAGCTCGACCTCCAAAAGGTGGCTGCGAAACTTTGACGACGGCGGGTAAGGCAATGGAGCATCTAATATTTGCTGCACGAGGCGCAGGTTAATTGGCCTGGCAGAATCATTTCCTTGCGCTAATTATTTGTTACGGCCCCATTCTAAATGTATTACTGCATAAAAGGCTGCCAGACGGGGCTGTATACAGGTATTAGTGAGGATTATGTGGGTGTTTTCTTATGCCCAGTCATAGTTTACAGCGTGGATAATGCAGCTTAGAGCCTTGTAACCCTGAGAGGACCCGGAGAGCGACACACAGTCTCATGAAGAATTCTTCAAACTGTCTGCGCCGTTGCCCTTTTTAGCTGCCACCGGGAGCAAAACAGAACATCACGTCCATTAGACTGAGGGGTTAGAATCTGTTTATACTAATGTCTGACATGCCTCGGTTTGGAGAATCATCCGCGACCTTATGAAAGTAGCTCCAGTGAACCTTGAGTGACAGACAAAGTGGTGCGTTCTTTTTTTTTTTTTCTGTTTCCAAGTGGCTCTTTGGGGCAGAGCATGGTATTAAGCACCACCTGCATTCTCTCTGCTCGCATGGAGCTGCACCCATGCACACCACTCATAGCTGCTCCTCTTCCTCCATCTGTGCTCCACACGAAGCCCTCTCTGCAAGTATGGGCAAAACCAGTAACATAAGAAACACAAAAAAGAGAGCAGAGTAGCTGTATGAGCCCACAATAGTTTGTTTAATATACATCTTGTTACATTTTCAGTTTCTATATTTAGATACAAAAAATGGAGCTCTAGATTAAGATAGAAGCACAGGTTTCAAAATACTGCTCAGAATTAATATAATTTCTTTTGTCAAACCCTGACAAAAAAAATGTGTCATAAAATCCATTGTTTATAAGTTTCAGGATTAGCATCCTGCGTTCAGATGAATTCTGTAACACTGATTCTCTGACTCGATTCTCGCTGACTGCTTTCTATCAGACTGAGTGCATGTGTTATTGAGGGCAGTCCCGGACGCCTCAAAGCAGCACTGCTGTCACACTGAGGACCTCTCTATCTTCACCATCTCACTTTCAGAGAGGATCACACCCATAAATAATAAATGCTATCTCTACTGTATCCTTACGTAATAGATACTTATCGTCATCGAGCCTTTCATGTGCGGTTCAAGCAGTGAGGGATCAAATTTTTGGTTGGGGGGAAATATTGCGGCATTAATAAGCTTGTGTGCTGTGGTTACAGGGGTGTTCTGCAGTCTTGCAATTTTGGAGGAAAAAAAACTGTTTAGACAGCATTAAGTGAGTGTTGGCATTTGCATTGCATTTGTCCACTACTACTACCTGTATTACTTATACTACAACCTGGAACAGAAAAACACACAATTTTCTTGCAGTGCCATGAACCAGATTAATATTACACAGCACTTTTCAAAAATATATATATACATATATTTTAATTTTCCTCAATAGAACATCTTTCACATTAATTACTATTATGCGGTCCAATATGAAATGGCCCATGGGCCAGTACCAGCACATGGGTTGGTGGTTAGGGAACCCTGGTTTAGATGATATAATTAGATAGATAACTAGATTAGATAAACAAGGGCATTTTAATGCAATAAAAATGTTAAAATGTTAAAAATTGTGAAAGTAGTTCAAATAGTTTCAAGTTATAAATGGAACAAAAGTGAAGATATAAAAATAGAACAACATACTTTCTTCCTATCAGTGTAATGCAGCTTCATTTTCCAACTATTCCACAGGTTCTATCATTTCTTGAGGATAATGATTAATTTAAAAGGCATAAGCTTGATATATTTTTAAACATTCCTATCTGCCACACTCGCTGCTTCTGTAGTTCTGTCTTTGTAGGCCAGAGCTGCTGGCGCAGCACCAGAGCCGGCCACCATGTTTGTCTGTGGGTCTCGGTGTGTGACTCAGTGGTTAATTGTCTGTTGCAGCTCGCCCGCTACTCCACGGAGGGGCTGCTCCAGCTCGGACCCCTGGGGTCGACCACGTTCCTGCCCGACACGAAATGTCTCATCGATGACGGCAGGGGACGCACTCCCAGGCTGAAGAAGTGCGACGTGGTTTCTAGGATCTCACAGAGGCTCTGGGACTTCACACAGGTAGAGAGCACACACACATACACACACACACTGGCCTGTTCTATCACTAGCAACACAGACCCACTACAACACAATACAGTGTTGGAGAATGGCTTCATAACAGCTACCGAGTACATTCACATTCAGCCATTTAGCAGATGCTTCTGTGCAAAGCAACGTACATTGGAGGAAAAATATTGAGGCTACATCACAGCAAAGACCTCAGTGTAACAATGAATGCAGCTCCGTATTATTCAGATGGCAGAGAGATGGATGAGAGTGCAGTAGTGTAAGAACTAGTACAAATGCAGAGTTCAAGCATGAGTTAATAAGAGAAGAGAGAGAAGGACAAGGACAGGGAATAATGACCATAGGTCTAGAGAGGAGACGCTCCCAGTAGAGTTGGGTTTTCAAGAGCTAAATGTTCCCACGAGCATCCGAGCAGAGCCGTGTGAGCAGGTGCTGCAACTGTCTTGGTTTTAACTGGATGTGCTTTCATCTTGTAGAATGGGCCAATCATCAGCAGGGACACCGGACGATGCCTGGAGGTAGAAATGTCCAAAGACGCCAACTTCGGCCTGCGCCTGGTGGTCCAAAGGTGCTCCGGTCAGAAGTGGATGATACGGAACTGGATCAAACATCCCAGGCACTGAGACCACAGAGCGACCTCGCAGTCGCAGATGTTTCAAGTCGCAGTCGGACGTCAAACGTTGGGAGCGGTTCAGAGGGGGAGCGGGGGAGTATGTGACTGCACCCGGCTTCCCCCAGGCCACAGAGCTCTCTAACTCCCAGTCTTAAAGAGGAATATGATCAATTCAATGTTTTTTTTTTGTTTTTTCTTTCAACTGAGACCTAGCGGCGATCTCCTCCGTTTGAAGCAGGCCGTGTTTCTAACATTCAGCTTCTTGTACAGAACAGAGGAACAAGACACCTGAGCGCTGCCCCCGAGGGCGGCCACGCAACTACTTCTTTTGTTTCTACTGTAAAGTAAACTATCAGATCTTTGGAGATGAAAACGATTGTGTGTGTGAGTGTGTGTGTGTGTGTGTGTGTGTGTGCGCGTGTGTGTGAGAGCGCGTTTGAGTGTTTTGTGTTTTTTCTGAGTGCATCTGAGCAAAACAACAAAAAAAAAGAGAGAAATGAGAAGTGATTGCCATCAATTGCCGCAGCGAAATGATTATTTCTGGGGTGTTATTTGGAAAATGGGTGTGGACATATTGTGTTGCCCCGGCAATACGTGTAATAAGCTTCAGAGGGGCCACCCATCATCTGACCGGGAGACATCAAATCTGCCCTCACAGTTCTTCGTTTCTTTGGACTGTATTGCTCCACGGACTGGAGCAATCATGTGCCTTTTTCCTCATTTTTTCTGCTTCTTCTGACCAGGGAATGTCAGTCCCGACAAGCATGTATAAAATCATTTGAAAGTTATTAATATATAAAACAATGTATAATACAGTCTAATTATAGTAATATATTGTAAAAAGTGAAAAATTGATATCCGTCCTCTGATAACAATTAGGATAATAAAATCATTTTTATGATGTGCCGCCTCCTTGTGTGTCTCTTCCTCAGCGTTCCAGAGAACTCGGTGTCATCTCCTGCTCCCTGTCGGGTTCCTAAAACCCTGCACATTTTTTTGCTTTTGTACTGCTGTAAAGCCAGTTGTTAACAGCTCGGGAACAATTGCTTGTCTTTTGTTTTGCCTGCACTTACAACCAACCTCGAGCCCCCATCAGGTTTCTGGCCCTGTGGACCGTGATTGTTCCATGCCGCCCACTGGATGGCAGGTCTGCAGAAGGCACTGAAAGCCTTGCAATTATCTTACCCACAAAGAAACTGATTTTCTCACGTCCCGCCAAAAAGGTTTCGGGGAATGTACAAATGGAAATGAAAGCTTCTACTGCCATGCTTTTAACTTAAATATCCAAACAAGTTGAAGGACGCCCACAAATCCTTCACTCGGTTATATACCACATTGCCTTCACTGTAGTACACGGCAATACATTTACTAAGACACATAAACAGGGAGCCAGTCATTGCTTGGCAACCATAACAATGTACGTTCAGTCTGTCAGGCCGAGGACTTACTACCCTGCAGTGGTTATTGTGCTGAGCAGACGACCTTGCTGCCTACATTTGAGGAGTTGCTGGTTCAGTCTGTCATGAGTTATTGTCTAAGTTAAGTACTTTCATAACATCAAAAAACTTGATATGGTCAAGCTATGCAAGTAAACAGGTCTGCGTTTACAACCAGGCATGATGTGCTCTAATGTACATGTCAAATTTGTGTTTTAGCATTGATTCTCATATAAAAATATTCATATCAAACTAGATATTTTGAGGTGATATTTGGTGTATTTTAGACATCAAAGTACCATTTTGGTTGCTACCACTGGATTCTTGTCCAAATAAAATATATAGAGTTTTCCTGAATAGAATAATACTCTGCCCAACTACTATGTGTACACACAAGCATATTCATTTAAGTTGCTGATATAATAGAGTTAAGAGCTATAAAAATATAAACCATGAACTTTACCTTAGTCATTATCAAAGAATAAGAGATAGTTGATATAGTATTATGTGGTATTCTTTATTTCCATATTTTTGTAATGTGTAGTGAGGATACTGAATCACTCTCGCATTTAAAGCTTAGACCCAAGGATCAAGAATAGACAAGGACGACACATTGTCCATAGCCAAGAAATAGAAGAAGTCACTCCTGCTCCCTGTAACACAGACATCATATAGAGCAGGATGTCGGCTGAAAAGTTGTCTGCACAGAAAGCACTGAATACGGAGTGGCCTCTTGTTACGTTCACGAGACGCTTCCTTGTGTGTCCAATCTATTTCTCCACCGTCCTCAAGCCAAGATATACTGAGCATTTTAGGATGCAATGGAAAGTGAAAAGTCCTTTTACTGGGGTTAGCCATGCTGTGCACCCTACATGTTCCAAAGGCTCATTTTAATTTGGTTTCCAGCTGGTTTACCTTGAGAGATTGCCTGCACTTGCCACCATGTCATGCTTCTTTGCCTCTAATCATTTCACATAAGCAATGCATCATCCCTGTGTCCTCTAAACGAAGGCTGCTTCAGCCCTCCCTGGGTAATATCTTATTCTGCTCTGCCATGGGGTTTACAAACACTCCGCCAGTGCAATGTCTCATGGCCCCACATGTCAGGGAAAAAAAGCTTGAACTGGGAAATTATTATTCTGGCAATATGGGTTCCCTGAGACTTAACACCTGCAGAATAATGTTGCCCCACCTGATAGGATGAATGGATCCAGGGGGTCACAGCTCTGTGCCACTGAGGCTCGCCTGCCTGGTCGATTTATGAGAGCTCAGAGGAAGTGAGCTTCAGATGGCTGACAGTGCAGACTGAGAGCTGTAGGGCTGGATGTGACTTTGCTGTATTTACATGGAGCACTGTGAGTGCACTTATGTGTAAGCAACAGATGCTCTCGCACTGTTTGCTAAGATTTTTGTTTCTTAATTATAGTGGTCATTACTTGTTCTTTGATGTTTTGTAAAAACTCTATTCAGTTATTTTAAGAAATGTGTAGAAAACTACTGATCATGTCTCATCTTGTTCAAATTACATCTCAACACAAGTTCAGAGAGAATTGAATTAATGTTATTAAAGTGAATTTGCAACCAGTGGAAAAGAAAAAAAAACAGCTCATAATGTAAAGAAAAGGAAAGCACAGCAAAGCCCATCTCATAATTGTATCTGACTCTGTCTGAGCTCTGCAGCCTAAACAGACCCCAGCATTTCTATGGTCGGTACAACTTGTTTTATTTAATTGTAGGTTCCATAAAACACTTTAAGGCAACAAGTTTCCCCACGATTTCCTTGTGAAGTCAATTGATTCGGTTTAAGAGTGTAGTAATTATTTAAACGTGTGGTTAAAATGGCTGTTGGGGTGTGGCGGTGCTGCAATTGCTTTTTGCAGACGTGTTGTGCAGAGACTGTGATGAACTTACTTACACACTCGTCATGAAGTCTGTGTGAAGGAGCAGTGACCGAAGAATATATTTTGGGTGCACTATAGAGGTCAGTTAGCCAAATGTATTTAGAAATAAGAAATGTATTTGTAAGTGTAAAGTGTAAAAATCATATACCACCATGTAAAGACGAAGAAGAAGAAGAAGAAAGAACAATGATACAAATAGAATATCAACTAAGAAGTGGAATGAAAAGTTATGAAATCTAAAAAAATGCATAGAATACACAGGTAAATAATGGTTACATATATAACATTTAGATTAAGATTTAAATACAAGTACTATGTAAAATGATTCTATTAGAATATGGTGATATGGCTTGGGTTATATATAGACAGAAATATACATGAAATACTACACATGTGAATGAATATACAAGTATAGAATAGAAGTACCTCAGTGTCCATAGGTAACAGGATAAGTGGGGTACATTAAGCTCGTTAGAGATAGGGATTAGATTGACAGACTGAGGCATTGTCATGTATAGGACGTATAGTGTTTCGACTGCGCATGCACAGTGAAAGAGGCTGGTGGCAGCAGGTGAAAGGGAAGGTTAACCCTCATGAAAGGTTTTGTTTTCCCTCAGATTGAATGACAGACTGACAGTGAGTGATGGGCACGCACAGGGTGGGAGGGATCGGGGTGAGACGTGTTTGACAGGAAGCTGGAGGCAGGAAGTGGTGTTTGGGGTAGGAGGGATGGGGGGATGGGGGGGTGGACAAGGACACTGTATCCGTCTTGCGAGGAGGGAAGCGTCGTTCGTTCTCATTGTGATACTGACAAAGCTTGTTTTATGCCTGGGCCACAGCCAAGAGGGAGAGGTGACTTCATTATTCAGACAGATGCAGGCAAAGGGTGGGTGGGGGGGTGACCAGGGTAGGAGAGGGGCCGGGTCGTGGTGGAGGGCATAGGCTGCTCCTGGGCTTTGCTTTCAGCACCGTCTGATGGAAGTGTAGCAAAAAGGCAGCATTTCCATCATGCGGCCAAACTGCCTCTAATTCAGAGGGCTGCCAGGAATGGATTCAGCTTACATATACAGTATATTCGAAGCTCTGAGTCAGGAGTGCAATGGGGGTATTATTTCTCTGCAGAGAAAACTGACGGCAATTACTGCTGCGTTGGGGAAGCAGAGATGTGGGCAGATCAGGCCCTCAATAAACAAAAAATAAAGTTTTAATGAGCAAAGTTTGAAGGGCAAACACACAAACATGTCATCCTCGATGATATAAGTGTGGATAATTCATCTCAAAGAAGGCATAGGTGTTAGGTGGAACTGATACAACAGCTGTAAAGGTTACTAAAGAAAAAGTATTTTCTTTTATCTTGGCTTTGAATAACTACAGCCTAAAACCAGCTGAATATGTGTAGGAAGTCCTAAAGGGTCATTATGTCCTCTTTCATATTTGTGCTATATATACCCTGAATTTTGAGACAACAGAACAAATGTGCAGATTCTGAACAGATGGACTGTGACTCTGTGAAAGAATGTAAATGTATAATGACAGTGTGATGGACATCATAACCACCTCACCTCCAAAATACTTATATTCAAGGTCTCCTTTCAAGTCATCCCCACACCCTTGTTTTTCTTACCTTAACAGTATCAGACTGACCTTTTGTCTGTGTCTATTTAAATCCATCAATGGATGTTAAGGGGTCATATTTTCATGTGGTTTGGATAACAGCCAGCCTGAGAATGGATCCTTCCTGCATGGTTTAATGTCATAGTTTATGGGCCCTTGTTGAGATAAAGCGATCATTTCTTCATACAATATTTCACCTCTTTAACAGCACACGTCTGAGTCGACTGACAGTTGCTCTCTTTCCGGGGCTGACATACAGTAACAGGAAATAGGTCTAGTGTTTCATTTCCCTAGAGGCTAAAGAACATAAAACATAAAAATGCTCAAATAAACTCAATACTTAATATATCAAAGTGTGACAGGCCATCCGGTGAGGCTTTGCTGGGGCAGGGTGTGACTTTCAATGCTGTAAGTGTAGAATATGTGTCTCCTCATCTTTATAGATGTCTCCGTGCTGAGGTCATTAAATGTGAAGAGTAAAACTCTTTACATAAAGAAGGTGTTTTATCACATCACTTTCCATCACCAACTCTGCAGGACATCCACTTATTCCTATTCCTTTCTTAATGACAAGGTTAACAACACTCTTGTATCTTTTTGCACTTTTAGCATAAAGACTGACAGGAGGAGAAGACAAATACAAGTGGTTCATCCTAGTTCAACAATATGATATAATAACTTCATGTTATGGTGGAATTATTTTGTTTATCCACACAGCATCCAACTCCAATTGTCTTTTTAAAGCACTCTGGGAAATATTGTACATCAAACATATGCTGCAAATAATTACTTTAACAGCTGGATGTAAAACATCTGCCATGCTGTGCATTCCGTAATTGTTAAAACCACTTTGCTTCATTTTTTATTGCAGTCCTTTAATTCCCAAATAGAATTATACATTAATAGACACACACACAGACACATACACACTGATACTTACACAGAAACTTTTTTTTTTTTGCTTTAATATGTTGACCTGAGGAAGACAGAACAGTCAGGGGGTGAAGAAATGGAAACAGTCTGAAAGCTTGGCATCACAGCAAGATTGTGGAGGACGAAAGAGAAAAAAAAGTCACGCTTTGGGCACTTCAACAACCATATGTGCTGTCAAACGGACCAAAACTTTGTGAAGACTTTGAACGGCGCACTGCTCTCATTCCCGGGATCAGAGCCGCTAACTAGCCGCAGCCTATCGACAGCTATCAGCGAGATCAAACACCTCGTGGAGCAGTTTATCTGCACGGCTCTGCGCCTTGCTGTTCAGGTGCAAGGTGCTATTTCCTAATCAACAATAATTGTTTTATTCTATCAATACTGCAAGGGGCCGATAGAGATTTCAGACGGTTATGATGTACAAGCTGATGGGATGAGGGTGTGAAGAGAGCGGCTACGTGCCTGAGCAGCTTGTGGATCTTATAATGAGATCTCCAGAGATGAGCAGCACAGTTGCTCCAAGACACAATTAGGCCCAGCGTTGCTCTGCCTGCAAGAAAGAACTGTATAGCAGCACAGAGGTGGTATGGGTGCATGTGTGGGAATGTGTGTGCACCTACTGCTATGTTTAAGGTATTAGACAACGCAACAAATGGAGCATTTTTAAGCGCTAAGTAGAGCATATAACATTGACCTTTTCTTTCTAAGTTATTTATTTTTCTTGTGTTTTATTTCTTGCTTTAAAGGGAACCCAGAGCAGTTGAATGGATATTCATCCTTGTTCTCTGGTTTTAATATACAGTAGCAGTGGTGAATCAATGGTTTCAGATGCTGTTTTTGAAGCCTACTTAAAATCCTGCTTTTGTATGTGGGAGTACTACGGTCAGTGTCTGTACAGACCTGGTGCCCTTTCATGCTTATTAGGCAACAACAGGTTTTACACTGATTTCCATGAATGATTACATAACTTTATATTACTTTAGAACTTGGAGCCTGTACAAAACAAACCTTGTATTTCTGAGGCATAATCAGTATTCAGAGTGTTTTCATTCACTTGTGTAATTTACATATATACATCGTATGTCCCATTCTTTTTTGCTTTTTTTTGCTGCAATTCAAAGTCCTAAATATAGACACAAATGAGGACGTGGTTATGTCCAAGGACTCTGGTAAGAAACAGAGTAGCAAAGGAGGCAAAGGTGATTTTTACACTGTCTGGTTATGTTTCAAAAGTCATACTTTACCTCATGATGCTGTATTTATGTATTGATTGCCCTTTCTGCAGCTTGTCAGATCAGACTGAGCTCCAGGCTGGTTCAGAAACTGAATGGGGAGGGAGCCCCCTTGGCACAGTCTCTGGCCCACTAGCTTGGACTGCAGTAGTCCCTAATGCTCGGATAAACCCAACTGTGGGAGAAACCGCTCCAGGGTTCAAAATAACTGCTGTAATCCTACTAAGTCTGAAGATACCCTCAGGCCTTTATTTGGCCATGAATAGGAAAACAGGCTTGATCTGTATCATATCTAAGAAAAAAAAAACAAAACACGCAAACTGCTGTCTGTTGGGAATGTTATCACAGACAAAGTGGAGGAACCTGAAATTTCTGGTATGGCTGCTTTGTGTTACAAAGTTGTTCTTGCATTTAATGGGGGCTGACCACACTGAATTATCTATGACCTTTACAGAACCAGCAGAAGCTCCAGCTACAGTGATGGAGCTTGTCTTCTCTGACACGTATCTCTGGCATACACGCCTGACGTGCCTGGAGTTTTTATTCCAGCAAGATGGACAGTCAGAAGCATCTGGCCTAATAAATAATACGCATGTTTATAAATAATAACAAGTCGTGGGTATTGATCAACAACACAAACATGCTCATCGCTCCACACTTCGACAACTGGCTACTGTTTTCACTCCAGTCACAAAATATACAGGATACAGAGAAGCTGTTTATGGATTTCATTATGGAAAGAGAAGCAAAATGCAGTATGTGTCCAGTGGTTAGCATAGAATAGAATAGCCAATATTGTATTGTATTGTGTACAATTGCTTTTCACTTTGAGGGTAAATGAAAATTAGGGTGATTCCACAGAAAGAAACATAAACTGTAGAAAATGTACAAGAAACATATGACAACAAAGAACATCAATAAAGAGTGACATTACAATACAACATGAAAAAAGGTTGGTCTACTTAAACCAGCTCTATTCATGTGTTTACATACCATGACAATAAGTCCAATTCTTGTCCAACTCAAGCATCTAGGGTAATTTAGAGTCTGCAATCGACCTCAATGCGTGTTTTTGGACTGCTCCCAGAAATCAGAGTATCCAGAGAAGACCCTCACAGACATGAGGAGAACATACAAGAATCCCATAGAAAGACTGGCATTCAAAGTGGTAAGCCTGTCTAAAGCTTATTATTTTCAGTCATCTTATTATTCAAACAACTGGTTACAGGGCACTGGTGGTATAGCTGAAGTCAGGAAGATATTGAGAGGAATGAAAGAAAAAATACTGAACTCAAAGTGAGATGACACACATAGGTAGGAGTACAAGCATACCCAACCTCACACTGAAAAATAGGAACTACACAGGAGAATAATCAGCTAATGAAACACAGTTGATTTCTTCAGCAAAAAAAGAGCAGTTCTGGTAAACTCACCGTGAGCTCCCTGGTCGTTAACAACCCTCGGGCACTGCAGTGAAGAGTCAGCAGACACGAAAGACGAATCAGGAATCGGCAGAGACACAAAAATGAGAGAACAAACAGGAAAGTGTGCCAGATTCATAGTTCAAATAGATGAAAACTCAGCTCTGGATGAATGCTGCCATTTTCTGTTAATGCCTAAATGGTAATACCTTTTTGTTGTTGTTTTTTTGTGTCGTTGCAACTTTACTAAAGTCTCGCTGCTGCTGAATGGCTTTTCCAGCAACTATCTGCAGAATGTGCAGATTATTCATCTAGAGATGCTTTTAGAGTAAAGACACAAGAAATCCATTATGGTGTGAAGAGCTCACCTGAACTTGTTTACATTCACTGTGAAATGCAACTGTTTTTGTAATGTTGTTGCATTCCCAGATTACAGCAATCCTGTTATACACATCATCTGATTCTTTGCTTTTCAGAATTACTGAGCGGCAAACAGAGGATATGTATAATTCTCTTTTTATACTGTAGGTTTGTTTGATGCAAGGTTATGAAAAGCAGCTTGCAGAGCTGTCTGCATTTCCACTCACCACCCAGAACGCTGGGCCCAAAGGGCTGCTTTATGCTAATCAGCTCCACCAAGGTCAGCCAGTCTTTTCGCTGCTCCCGCATCTCTGTGTTCTTTCCACATGGTAGACAGTGATGACTTTAATGGTGCTATTTCCCAAAACAGCACAATGACTTGAGGGGGAATGCATTACCCGCAGCAACATTTGAGGTTATTTGCCACAGCAAGGTTCCCTCAGCCCCTGAACTCTTTCTGCAGCTTCATCCCACCAGAGATCTCTCACAGAGCGTCTTCTGCTTCGATCTCCTTTGCAACACACAGAGTACGCATTAACACAATGGCCCCACAAAAAGGGCTCAATGCATTAAGATCAGCCTGTCTCTAATACGTCAACGAAATGCCGCGGCTCCATCTCACTGTAAGGAAACAGGCCATGTATTAAAGCGAAACCAAGTCCCCTCTTAATCCTACAATTATATAGTGAGTTACAGCTATTCCATGTGATGAAAGTTGAATTTCCTTTTGATTGAGACAACCTCAAAATCCTTTTTGCCCAGCATACTTTGCAATGCACGATTCCTCAGAACTACATGTGGATGGAGCATGCACTGTTAGGGGTCACCAGCGATCATAAATCACAGTCCTATTTCCTTGTCAGGGATTATTGGGACTGTTTATTGAGTCACTTGCCCAAATCCCTTGTCAAAGGCACATGTTGTGTGGCAGGGTAGTGCACCCAAGCTATTTTTGTAGTTTTACAAAGTAGTGCACACGTGCATCATATCCCATTCAAAGGCTTAGTGGATAACGGCCAATTTGACTTTGATGTAATTCCCTCAGGCAGATGAGAGGAAGCCCACATGTCCTTCTAAATGCAGCAGATACACAATGTGACAATTTGCAGTAACGTTTGCCGTCCAAAATAGACCTGTGATAGACTCGATGCAGGCAGCCATGTCCTCTATAGATGTCAAACCCCTGCTGGTGGATGAAGCCCCCTTCAGCCAAACTGTCCCTGCTGCTCACTGTTGACTTGTTTGGCTTGTTGCCTAATAACACTGAACCAGGCTCCTACTCTGCTGTCTCCTCCCAAGCTTATTCTATGCTGACATATTAATTCAGGTTATTTCAACCTCCTCAAGGACATGCACTTTCTTTTGGCTGTGGATTTTGTGTTAAATCCACTCTGGTATTCCTGGCTTTCAGGGAGGAGAGGGTTTGATTTGAGTACATTTGGTCCATCTTGGTCCTGCATTCATTGTGGCTTCAGAACAGTCGGTCTGTGACATCAGATAAACATTAGAATTATCTGTTTGCCATGAGTGTGAAGCGATAGTGCGTCTGAAAACATGTTAAAAGACCTAACCCAGAAAATATGAGTCTACAACTACTGTTTACCAGACCCTTTAAATCAGTAATAGGTGAGAGGTTTACTCTCAATCCAATGTGTCTTATATGTCTAGAATACTGCTGTGCCATTTTGTCATCAGTGCCTTGTGAGACATGTGAAATGAACTCTGTGCACTGGTGGAAAAATTTAGTTTGGTAACAATGATGGATACACCTCAAGTGCATAATGTTACACAATGACCCTTGATCTGGTTTGTTACTAAGCAACTACACTGAAACATGTCTCAAAGACGTCATCAGTTTCTAATTTACACTAATAACTGTCCTTCAAAAAAGCATTTTTCCTAATAAAAATAGGAAATGTTCTCCCACAGTTGTCGAGACTGACTGTTAGTAGCAGCATGGATTTGGGATGGAGCAAAGGGCTGTTTGAGGAAATGGAGGCACTCGGCAAATAATCACAGTTAGAATCAGTTGCAGAGAATCAGAAACACTTTGGGAAGTCAAGGCTTCAATTGATTTTGCATAAATATAGTAACAGACAGAATAAATGTGGGTAGCTGTATATGCATAGACAAGTCAAGGTCAATTATGTGCTCTGAAAACACAAACACACACACACACAAACACACACACACACACACACACAAACATACACACAGGGTACACAGTAAGCTGGTTTTTAAATATTCATCAGAAATGAACAACGAGCTAATCCCCTAACACACGAATCCAGCAATAAAATTACAGGTTATAAGTGAAGTACTGCAGCTTTGCTGCGGATGATTATATTCATGGATGGCACTCGGGTTGCTCTCCGGAAGAATAGAGGGGAGGGTTGTGGGCTTTTGTGTATTTTCTGCAGCTATTATACTGAAACCAATCTGGGAGCTGAAGAAGTTGCCCCCTCCACCCATCCCATTAACCTGGAGTCCTCTCAGCCAATCAGCATGTCGCCGACGTTCGCGGCACAACCCGAGGATGCCATCACTTTCCGCCGGCCTGTCGTCAGCGAAAAGTGCTGATGCAGGTCGTGCGGAGGTGGCGCAAAGATGGAGGCAGCTAATTGAATTGTCACCGTAGCTCTGCCATGCCATACTGTACCCCCTCTCCATTGGCTGCCCTCCAGGCCTCTAATAACACGGATGAATGGAATCAATCTCACCATACAGTGAGGTGGTAATGGCACATTCAGACATGCCTGCACCTGGCTTCGCGGAGCACCGAGAGGAGTTAAAATCTGACCAGCTGACGATGAGGTATCTGAATTCATCATGCTCTGTTTCCCAAATGAAGACTGAAAGGTACCTATTATTTATCAAATGATTAAACGGGACCTATAATGATTGAATATTTACCCCTTGTTCTCTGGTTTCATCAGAAACACTTCAGATGCTGTTTTGAGGCCTTTTACAAGCCTATTTTTAGCTGAGGAGAAATTATGGCCTCTTTCTATTACCTACTTTGGTGCCTTTTCATGGTTACCTGGCAACCACACATACAGCAGATTTACTGTTTTACCTGTCATTCACATGAATGATTGCTCCACATTCCCTGTTAAACTCAGTCTTTCCTGAACTAAGCTGGAGCATTAAGGCTATTGAGCACATCACGTTCACCATTGATGTTGAAACTGATCAATCATTTAGTCCCGGGAAATAAATAAGAACAGATCTGATGCAATTGGGCTGCATGAAATTAGCCCATTTAGAGATATTCTTCAGCTATGTGCTGTTGCCACATTAGGTTTCACTAAAACATATAGCAATACTTTGTTAGTTAATCACACAATAGCTCTCATCTTCTCAGCTGCATAACGTCACTGGTCGAGCCACTAGTCAGTTGTAGGTTCAAGCTTGACAAGTTTTCAAAGGCTCTGGATCGTGACAGATTTTACACACACATCAAAGGAAGCCAGTAAACCAGCAGATGACATTTAAAACCAAATTCGCTTCACAGAGATATCAGAGCAATCTCAAAGGAGGCAAACACCAGGATTAGGAGCATTAAAAAATAAAGCATGTCTGATAAACCTTTTCCAAACTCACTTCTCTTGTTTCTCTGAGATCCTATAATGTCAGAATATCAGTAGAGTTAACACCACCATGGCATTTTTACAAGGTTCCCAACCATCCACAGGTGTATGGAAAAAATGAGAATCGAGATTTGAAACATCAAGTGTATTTTTTTTTTGTAGTAAAATAAAATAAAGCCCAATCTCTCTTGGAAAGGTCTCCAAGCAATGCTCTGCTTGATTTGACTTGAAGTCTTACCACTTCCAGAAGCTCTCTGAGGGCTCTTCTACTGTGGCACACACTGTACAGAGCACAAAGAGGAGTGCAGGAGCCTGGTGTAGAGTGTAGCTAGTAATAGACCTTGAGTGTTTTCTCTGGAAGTTTTTGGGCCACACTTGTTTATATCTGTAATGATTTCCTATGGGCACTATATGGTCTTTCTTTTAAGTATAATGTTAATTTTAAAGACTAGTTAGACAACAACGTTTGGGAGAGTTAGACCTCTTTCAAAACTGCTGACACACCTTTTGATTGTAATTCAGAGCAGTTTTTGTTCATCTTTTTATTGTGCTAATGGAGCAAAATTATATTTAATGTGAGGAACGTTTCCTCTGAGCACTAGATTTATTTCTTGGCCGTGTTTTCCTCAGCTTTGTGGAGCTTTTTACTGACCTTCAGCTCATTCTGGCTATCTTGTTTCTTGTTTCTGCTGCTTAAGTCCAGTCTCGTGACTCCCACGGCCATTCATGATTGACCCCAGGCGCTGATCGAGCCAAAATCACAAAAAACATACCACGTAGCACATTATGCTTTTTCAGAGACACAATTTCAGACGTACGACCCGTTTGCCACCGAGACCAAAAACGCTTTATGTAACATTACATGTTTTTTCTTTCTTCTTCTTTTTTCTGTCATGGAGTGTCATGTTTGTGTTCATAACCTGATGTTAGTATTAAGCAGGTTTTTTGCCAGAGAAATTACTTGACTGCACTGAGACAGTTGTGTGCTGTGACAAAACTACAAATTTTGATGTAATTATCGGCCAAAATACATGATGCGTCGACACTGTGTGTCTGCTTACAACTTGCTTTTTTTCAGCCAGAAAAGTTGTCTTATCATAGAATATGTGTTTTATATAACATGCTATTTATAGAGAGTAATCCTTAGCTAAATACAATAGACTTTTTGCTTTTTCAACACCTTAATTTGGAAGATGATCACAATGGTGTTGCTTTTTGTTTGTGTTTTCTTATATATGATAATATCATTTGATCCCAATTCAACATAATTTGAATGCAATGTGAGACCTTTCAGATCAATGCATGACTGTCAGCTGTGTTTTGGAGAATTTAACAGCTCCACCAGTGTTTTGTAGCCAACCCGTCTTATTTGATATGTGTTTAAATTCCCAAAAAATGTTTACAAAAAATAATGTAGTTGATAACATTAAGCCTCTAATTATTTAATTCTGTGTAGCTTAGCTCAGCGTTGTATTGTGGACCTGTGCTGGAAGGCCACAGTCCTGACTGACAAGACTCCCCACAAGAAGGAAGCATCAGAGGTGTTTAATAAACCACTGCTGAGAATACACCAACTATTCCACCAGCTGGGACTCCAGGTTCAAAAAGGAGGCGAGGACACGTGTGAAGAGAAGCACATTGTGTCCAGAAAGTGCAAGAATCAATCACACACACAGCTCTTAAAAATCTTAACAGGAAGTCATATCTGTTCTCTTACTCAGCTTCTATTGTGTGACAAAAACAAGAAGGTGAAGGTTTTGAGATCAGCATGAGCAGTGTATCATTCTAAATTGCAGAGGAGCATGGGGAAAAAAATATTCAACACAAATGTCATTTCTCTTGAGGATACTCGGCGCTTTGTTTAAATGCCAATCAGAGGCTGACTGGGGAGAAAATGGGAAACGAAAGCTCTCCTCAGATGTGACTCATGTCTGAGGTGAATTTTGATTATTTGTTCACATATTCATGCTCACATGTGCCCTTTTGTATTGTTTCTCCCTGTATGAGTGTGTGTTTCTACCTTGACCATCCTTTGAATTGTTGAGATGCTAAGTGTTATTAAAGACATAAATGGCCCCGGTATGGCACTTTGCAGCGCTGTCGTAAACACAGTATTGATTTGACCTGTGAGTTGCTTTCATTTGCAAGTGCCAATCCTGTCTAGGCGTGTTGTACTTACTCACTTCTCCCTCTTTAGTCAACTCTGAATACAAATCAGCCTCCTTTTATCTATCTAAATTATCAGCCGTGTCTGCTCAAATGTAGGCAGCCGCTGATGTCCTTGATCTAGTCCTTTAAGGGGACATTTGCACAACAAACATGCGTGACAATGCCGGCCCTTATGGTTCCATCCTGAAGGATGCCCGATCTTCATCCTTATGAAAATGAACTTTCAGACTTTTGAGAGGAATTTCAAACAGTGGTTTGCAAAGCAAATTGAGGGGAAATCTGCCCAAGGTCGTCCTCAGAGGAGAAGAGAGCTTTTATCTTACTCTCAGATAACCTTTGCAATCAGCCTGTGAATCGGTATAACCAGGGACAGTGCTGTAAAAACATATCACTTGCAACCCCTCTGATGGACAATCGCCAATTAAGGGCTCGCATCGTGCTCGGCTACAGATGATAATCGTCCGCGGGAAGTGTATCACCATCTACACAGAGCTGCGGAGGCAAACGTATTACCTTGTACCCTCAGAAGGAAAAATGCCAAGGACACTCTGCAGCACAAAAATCACACTGTTCCACAGTGGGCAGTCTGCTGGCTTATGAAAAATGGAGGACTGTCAGAGCAAATCATTTGTTGGGATTCCAGTCCTTTGGAAATATAAAGCGGCGCTTCACATGAGGAAGAGCAGGTCATCTGCCCACAGCAGGGTTGGCGGTTCCATTCCCTAAATCCTGCTCTGAATTGTGTGGTGGTGTTACATACCAAGCAGGTATCACGATATTGATACAATGAGATATGATGCGATATGCGATGTGATGCAATATATGAGACTGTGCAAAAGCTCATTGTATTTAGAACAAAAAGGGAAAAAGTAAGCAAAATAGTACCAGTTATCTAAGTGAGGCCATGGCATGTATTTCATTACCTACTTCAAAGCCAAAATACATCAAAAATGAGCCGGGCTTTATTTAGACTGTTTAGTATTCTCAGTATAGTATGATATAATAGTATTCTTCAATAGCATTCTTACAATACATTTTAATAGCAATGCCATCACTGCACTGATCGGCACATCTCTGCAGTCCAGGCTGCAGGACAGTGCTCATGCTAATGCTTTATTTTAACATAGCATAACATCCTTTTTATTTCACCTTTTACATTACCTGATAATTGGTTTTAATAGTGTGCTTGCTTACGTTCGAAGCAAGGCTGCATTTCTACTCCAGGTAATAATCTAATATTAATAACTGCACACGCTCCTGATTGAAGCTTCAAGAGAAACACTAATTGTTATGATGCTCTTCCATTTGCATGTGGAAAATATGCAAAGGGTGATAGACCTGCTGTGCCTGTTTACAGATGGAGGCGTGCTGTTCTAAAAGACTTTCTGAGAGAGATCGATTCTAGAAAGTCAAGGTTTAATTTATAAACCAAGGCTGCAGAAGAATCATTCATTTTGATTCCACTCCATAAAGTTTTTACTCCACTCATTAAACGTAAACCCCGCAGATAATGACATTCATTTTTGAACTCTCCCAGATAAAGATTAAGTTGCTTAGAATATTAAAGTGCTTTCTTCCTTGGCATTTACATTCCTAACCGGTATTTACTTTCATATTTTCCTCAGTAATGGGAATCTTGTTTCCTTTGTACAGGCCCAGGTGAAGTCAGTACGTCCACGCTGTCCAATCAGCAGTGATTTATGGTTTGTTTGTTTCAGGAGACAGAAAAAGGTAGCCTTTGATACCCACAAACAATTGTGGCGTGGGGTGCTCTTGCTTTAAATTGATTCTCTTCTGTATCTGCTTTGGAAAATTCACTTGCTCGACCCTAAAGATCAATTGCTTTTCAGCCTTATGGTCTTCACACACACACACACACACACACACACACACACACACACAAAAAGAAAGCTGGAGAAAAAAAACAATTACAGCAGCAGCAGAGGGTCTACTGAATCATATTTCCACTGTATTAGTCTTTTTCTCATGTGTGAAAAACTATTTAAGGCATGGGTACCTGTAAGGAAAAAAACAACAGGACATGGTGATTTGCAGGTGGCAGCACAGATGCAAAAAAACAAAACATAAAAGCATAATTTGTATGTATAGCCAGACTTTAACCCATGAAGCAACATGTTCAACTATGTATGGTGAAATCACCGTGAAGTGAATACAATACACCTTTCTGTTTCAATTGCAGAAGCAGTCTGACTGCACAGATGACCTGTGACGTATAGAGAAACTACAGCTGAGCTAATTTGAGGCAAACGCTCCCTGTAGAGCATGCAAGAGAGCACTCGAGTATCTCACTTCACCTGAGAACAGAGAGAATGGTAAGGCAGGGCCTTACATAAACAATCACAAAGGTGAAACATTGATCATCAGTCAGGGGGAAAACAGGCCAAGATGCACATGAGCGTCGCTCGTGCTGATTTGAGACATGGTCTGAAAATTTAAGCCTCGACGTCTCGAAAGCAGCGCTGAACCAGATGTGGCAGCTCTGACATTTGGAAGTGGCCTGTTGTCCCGGATGAAAGCGCAAAGACCCGTAACGCGATTTAAAGCACAAAAGGCAGAGATCTGGAGAGAAGCAATGTGCTCGGATTGTTCAGACCATTTACTGTAGGGGGCAATCAGCAGACTGTGTCGACATGCAGGACAGAATGGATTCATGAAGGCAGAGCTGTTAAACAGCAAGCAAGAGTTAACACACGTAAATGTTGAGTGTCTTTGTTCATAATTCAATAAATATTATGAGTATTATTTGTAGTATTAGTAGTAGCAAAATTTGTAGCATTTGCTCGCCAAAAGGCAAAATCTCTACCTGCAGATCAATGCATTTCAGTTTGGAAGATGAGAACTAATACCTTATACGTAATAAGTTTATTCCTTATGTTTAAGGTAGTATTCAAATGTATTAAATACATTTCACACAATCTTTGGCACAGTGAAATACATTTATTCATGTTTGGAACTCTTTTGATGATGTCCTCCCACTCATTTATGTCAAAATAAGCAAAAAAATAAGCAAAAATATGACATCCAAGTCCAATGAAGAGTGAACTTTCCATGACCCTTATACCACTCTCAGTCCATGTCACCTTTGTTCTTTATTTTGTTCTCACGCCTTCATCAACCGTGTGTCATTCACGTCCTCACAGAAACCTTGGTACAAACTTTCTTTTCATTTTTGGGCAAATGAGACAAAGACAGAGGTAGATGTACGTCTCTCTGCTGAAAGCCCTACTTTCTCTCCCCGGATGGTATAGCAACTGTACTTTTTCCAGAAATACTTCCAAGTCGTGGTTACGGATGGGGGAAAACTTACAGCTGCAGAAATCTGACTCTGCCTTGATATCGGCCTACATTTTTGGCTCTGTGCCTCCATATGCCTTCCCGTCCAATTCACCAAAGACCTCTCAGTGTTATTCGCCATCCTGTATCGACAGCCTTTAGATTGCTTTCCATGCTTGATTGATGAGGAGGTGAAACCAGTACACTCTATGCACTCTCTTAGCTTTATCTCTAGTGTGAAACACTCCATAATTTATTCAAGTTGCTCTAAAGATGCTGCGCTGCTCCATAAGTCCCTATGACTTGGATAACTGTGGCAGTGTCCTTGTTGCATACTTGAGTGCATTTCCTCCCTCAAGGTGCCGCGACTCCCGCTCAGAAAACGGGATCACGAGTCCAGTATTTCCACGTTCTAGTTTTAGGAGCGAGTAACTGAGCCAGCAGTTCGATGGATGCCAAGTTATGCTCTCTTGACTGGCTGGCATCACACCAAGAAGATCGCGTCCATTAGAAGAAGTGGTAGGTTTCATTAACAGAAGCTGTGTCTTTTCATGCATGTGCCGTAATCTCAATATTTCTGAAAACAGTTGTATTGTAGCTGGTAATTAATTATCCCCTGTCAAGATGATATGTAACGCGATGCTATTTTAATTTGAGGTCCTTGGGAACGCTCATTAATCTTTCCGGTATGCTGCTCGGCGCTCCGGGCCAAGATGTTTCCCTGTTTATTCTTTCCTTGTTTGCTGTACAGTACGTGGCTTTTCTCTGCTATGAGTCCACAATTTTACATTTCTGCTCTTCCAGAAAAAAAAACACATACAAGACTCTCTACCCTGAGCGCTGTAGCAGGCGGGAACATATGTTGCTCTGCTGTTCCATAACAAGGCTCTGGAAGAGCTCGATCCTGCTCATGTATGGCCGGTAAGTAGGACACAGTTGTAAACATGCTGAGCCGCGAGTAATACACAGGAAACTGCTGAGTGAACACGTTGTGTCCTAAAAAGTCGAAGCAAAGTGCTTTTTTTGTCCCTCTTTTTCCTGTTGAAGTGAAGTGTATCACAGCCTCTCGGTCTGTTCTTCTCCCCGTGACGAGATGGGTTTTGACAATCCCGCGCCCAGTGTTTGATCCGCGGACTCCAGGAGAGGCGAGCGAGGGCCCCGGGGTCCCACCGCAGCGGTGCTGCACAGCCTCCAGGGAGCCAGCGTCAGCCCAGCTGTGAGCCGATTTGTGAGCCGGAGAATTTTTTTGATTTTTTTTTTTTCCTTTCGACATCGGGCCCCAACATTTGCGAGACCTCGGTGAGGCAGCAGGCAGAAAACATGGGGCCGTATGCTGTTCTGTCAGCGAGGAACGAGAACATTTCACTGCGCCTCCCATGTGGCCAGGATTTACTCTAACTGCTCTCGACACTTAAAGACAGTGTTTTCCTGCCTCGTATGCAGCTGCCTCAGTGGAAAATGAGATTTTATCTCATTACTGCATCTCTTTTTATAGCACTGGCTGGGGACAATACATCCAGCCTACATGAAATGTTTTATTAAGATATACTACAAAGCACAATCAAAAAAGACCTAGATTGACATAGCTTTGTTGAATAATGACAGTCCATACCAAGACAGAGAGAAATGGCAGGTCCCAAAACATCAGTTTCTATATAGATGTCTCATATTGAAATGATAGTGAAAAAATTCTGAACAGATGATATGCAATACTGGTGTGATGCAGCTCAAAAGTCAATTGAAGTCCACGCCCTCCTGGTTCTTCCTCAGTATGAGTCCTCCTCTGATTCTGGCTGGATGTGTCAGGCTGGATGTGTACGTGCTTCAGTTACCATTTGGTTTGGTAGAAAAAAGGCCATGCACTGGTTTTTAGCAAGGAATGTGAGTGGCAGGCAAGTCAGCCAATCAGAAAACATGTGGTTGTCAGATAAGGAAGATTTAATGACACTTTCCATGATTGCACATTTTTTTCTCTTTTGTATCATTTAAGCATTTGTATGTCAGACTGTAGTCAAACCATGCACTGAGCATGTAACTGAAAGGAAAAACAACAATAATATGTACAATAGTATTCATAGAATTCAAAGTACAAACATTTGGACAAGTACTGTACCTTTTGTTTGCCTCAACCGTTTCCTTAATACCAATGTCAAGTGGCTCAGCACTGGACCTGGACCTTCAATATCAATATAAGTATGCAAAGGATTACCTGGAAATACAGTACAGACATTGACGTTCTCCTCAGGGTGAACCGTGGCAGCTTTGTCGATTCACTCTCTTCTTTTCTTAAGCTTCAATGTCAAGTTAAAGATTCATTTTATCTTGTGAAAATACACCAGCTGGAACGCCATTCTTCTCACCACGGCGAGCATCTTTTAATAAAAAATATCTTACAGTCACTTCTTTACTCCTCCTGTGCATGTATTAAAAAATGTCTCCACACAGCAGCTGAGACATTAGAAGACAGTGATGAAAACAGGACAGCGATGAGGTCCCAGGCTGAAGCATTTAAAGGTGATGATGATGATGATGATGATGAAAGGAAGAATAACGAGAGGAAAAGAAAAAAGCCTTGGCAAGTGGTCCCAAAGAAGGAAAGCTATTAAACTGCAGTATGTGGTTTACGCTTCTTCTCCGGAGTGGATGTCACATGTCAGATACAGTTGGCATGAAACAAGAGAGTCGGTGCCAAAAGAAGAGCATAGTCCACTCACTGTTTAATTAGTTCACAGTCATGGAAAGTTCATCAGGTTTGAAGCTAGAAAACTGAACATCATCTCCTCCGGGGGATTAATAAGATACTTCAGGAACACGTCACAGTCAGTGTTTCTGTTAATGTTTATAATCATAAAGCTGTGAAAATAATAGATTTAAGATGAATCAGTTGTAAATGGTCATACATCCGTCTGATCTGATGCTAACTGACCATATCGAACCGCCCCAGCGTGTTTAACTGCGGTTTGTCACGTGTGCTGATTGTTCGCTGATGATTCCTCTGAGATGTTGATTTGACAATTGTCTGATGTGATTGTGTGGCAGCTTCTCCAGCCTAATTACACTCTTAAATTAGCTTGGCAGACGTGAATAAAACGTGTACAAACTTACAATAAAAGAAAATTAATGACGGGCACGATATACCGTGCAGAATTTGACAGGTTTGAAATCATCCAACACTGCAGCACTTCACTCTGAGTTTGTTCATTAATCACGGGCTATTGTTGCTGTGGATCCATGCTCAGCTGCCTCTGTTGTTATAGGAAAACTTTGCCTTTTGTTTGCACTTGCTGTGTCGTCTCTGTGTTCGGTCCTCTCAAAGCTGCTTTAAATCCCCAGTAAAAGAGTGAGAAGTTTTTTTTTTTGTTTTGTTTTGTGTTTTTTTGTATATATATTTTCCACACACAAAAATCTCACCGAATGTCTTATATGTGATTTTATGTTTGAAAAGAAAACATGTACTTTATTTCTAACGTGTTTAAATGAAATAGTGGATAGAAAAAAAGCGCAAAATTAATTTATGTCCATGTATAATGAGGCAAGATGTAAATCCAAAGATGAGAGCAGTGCAAGCAGAAAACATCTCTTGCAACATGTGACTCCAATGTCAGGGCACACTGATGAAAGAGAGCGATCCTGAGCATCATCAGAGGCTGGAATACGCAAATCTGGATGAATTGTTGGGACAAGCATCAGTGTTTACCTGTATTTGATGTGAAAGCACTTGAAAACACTTGGATCACGGTAAATATTGAGAATGGAATGATTTTAATCATACGGTGATCAAAGGCAGCATGACACACACCACTGGAGTGCAGTGGTAACTATCCTCTGTCTGTCTTTCTTTTTCTGTCATCGTTTCTATGGTTACAAAGAGCAAGCAACACACACACAGCGAGGCCATTTTACACTGAACATACTGTGTATTTGACAAAGGCTGAAGTGCCTGGTCCCTGGTAATGACATGTAACAGACCGGGTCCAGTCCTTCATAAGGATTCCTGCTAAGATACCTGACAATCATCAGCTCCTGCTCTTGCACGCGGCCTGGGGACAAACTATGCAAAACCCTGACATCAGTGTGACAGTTGAAGGGGGAACACGTCCAGGGCTTTTGTTATGGTTCGATCACACCCACAAGTGATGCATTCATGTGCTGTCTATCATTGAGGGCCACCTTGGAGAGGTATGTACATTATGTCGTCCAAGGGCAGCCATACATGTTATATATTTTCTTTATTTAAATGTGATAGAGACAGGTTTCATAGCTGCCCCCAACCCCCAGCACAGGTCAGGGATATGGGTCAATGCTTTATGAATATTTACAGTTCAGGAACTCCAACATGTCTCTGGATCTCCAGACCGAACAGTATTGTGAAGATTGCATTTACATCTCTCATAATACCAAAACTCATAGATCTCTTTCCCAGTCAGAAAAACAGTTGATTTTTTAAGTTATGTAGTACTGAGAAGACTTTCCAAAATGAACACGTATAAAATAAGTGCAAAGCGTAGTATGAATGAGTTATTATGTAAGCTCATGAATAATGTATGAATTACATTTATCTCTCTCAGTTGTGCACACACGTAACATATAAATATGTACTGGTTGTATACTAAACTGTATGAAAACATGATATCCCTATTTTATCTCTGTTGCCTCAGATGCACACGTGCATTTCTATCATCCAAATCAAATCATGAATGAAATGTTATGAAGCTACATATATCATAAATAGCCATAGGTTGTGCTATGTTTATATTTCAGAATTCCTTATTCTATTGTACAATTTAGGATCGATTTGTATCCCGGTACTTCTCACCAATTTACACTGTAAAATTTCTATGATAATAAAGTTTAGTTAGTTAAAAAAAAACACATATAGCAGGAGACAAGGAGATCCTCATGTGTATACAGTATATGTGTTGTTTATAGAGTTGGTCCGGTGCAGTTGACTTTTTGGAGTAACTCCCAGGTACTTGCAGTCCACTCGCCTTGAAATTCACGGGGGGCGGAGGAGAGAGTGTGCACCTCCAGGAGTTCACCAGCAGCTCTGTGGTTCTCTCTGCTCGGAGCTGGAGGTGGTTTTACTGGCAGCAGTTCATAAATCCCTGGCTCAGCTCTCACTGCTCCGTATCATCCCCATCTGTGGCCGAGCAGACGACTGCAGAGTCATCAAAGAATTTTACAGGAGGTGAAACAACACACATGCTACGGCAAACTGCTTTTCTAATGTAGAAAATCTACTTGAGTTATTCAGACTTCTCATATCCAGCAAGTGATTTGTTTCTTGTGTTTCAGACACTTGGATGCATTGAATGTATATTTGGTATATGTTGGTCCAGTTTTCAATATTAAAATGTGCATCATTTTAATAAATGCAATTATTAAAGACATTTTCATTGAGATTGTATATCAGCAAGTCTTTGTTAATTTAAATGATAAGACAGTTTTTGTTTTGTTTAAAATATACAGTGCAAGACATTTTTATTATTTTTTGATATTTGAAAAAGGTTTTTTCTGCTTCATGAAATCGTGTCTCAGTGTCTCTCAGTATTCTGGTCTCCGCCTGACACGGTGTCAGCCAATTTATACTGTCTCATTTTCCTCATCTGCTGTTTCTCCTGCACTCCGCTCGGCCCTGAACTAACCTCACCCATCCCCTCATCTCACCCACCCATCTGCCCACTGTCACACACTCCCACTGCCCCACTTCCATTCATTCTCAGCCATATTGTCTATATGAAGTACTTTCATTTTCTTTCTGAATGCTTGACTTTTGCAGGTGATTCTCCCCTGCCTGCTTGGATTTACCCTTTGTCTATTTCCGCTATTGAGAAAAAAAAAAAACAGGACTGTATAGTTCACCAGCCTGGCCTCACAGCCGTGCTCTGACTTCACACTCTAACTGCTACTTTGCAGCTTTTCCTCTTTACAGATTTTACTTCCTAGCACTTAGAGATCCATCAGCCCGGGATCATCCGCTGATTCAATCTGTGATGCTGGCAGGCCAGCTTCATATGCTTGTTTTTTCAGCTTTGTAAATTCAGTATTGGACTGAACTAGACTCAGAAGACATGCTAATAAATCAATGATAATGCTGTATCAAATGTAGCTTGCATTACTCCAACATTGTCTCTAACTGAATAATGATTTTTCGTAATTTTATGTTCTTACTCTTTTTGCACTGAAAATAATTCTCTGATATGAAGTTGCTTATTTCTTCTTGATGTTTCTACTTTCCTGGCCACTGTGCCTCAATTGCACACCGACGGTTTCTCCCCTGGATATCGAGGCCCAGCATGTGGCCTAAGTGTCTCTTGCTATTTATGGGAGATTAATAGCTTTTGTTTAATTTCAGCCCATGAGGAGGTTGAGTATGATCAGAGCTAACCCAGGGGAGAGGCATTTAGTTTGTTACTTATGGGGTTTTGATGTCGTACATGATGCTAATGATGCACTGGGCCATTAGCGTTTCTAAAATAACTAACGAGCGTTTGCCACAAAGGGATGTGGAACAGAGTTGTACTCTGTCACTTAGTCACTTTCTTGATGTGGCTTGAATAAGACGATTGATTCTACTTGTCTGTGCAATGAATATGATATGTTATAACCAAATATGTATCCTTCCATTGTATCAGTATATAATACAAAGTGACAAATTGAAATTGAGTCCTCTCTTTCAGCTGACTTATGCCAGAGAACCGACTGCATGCAACTTTACAGAAATACAACTTTTGCATTGCAATGCAACAAATTCCGCAGAATGATGATTAAATTTATGTCTTTCTTTAGGGTTTATTAAAAAGTCTTTGATATAGTGTTAATTTTGAGAGCACAGTTGCTTGAAAGACTTGATTTCCATCATCCTGCGAATATTTGCAGTGAGCACGAACAGTAACACGGGAACACGCTAGAGACTTGATCAAAAGCCTCTGCATGAGTTTTCATTGTTTTCTGTTACTCTGGTTTCCTCAAACAGTCCTAGATCATGTATGTTTTGGTCAGTTAGAAGCCATAATAAGCCTTGAGGCACAAACACACCCTGCATTGTTTTTTGTTCATTTCTGATACAGCCAACACTGTTACTTCCTTTTATCACAGTTAATCCACAGCTCCACCAGAGTCTTGGCAGGTTTTGACAGATTTTACTCAACATGAAATATTATCATCCACCTGAGAAGTGAAGTAGCCCTAGGCCTCATTGCAATTCTAGTCTCTCTCTAGTCTAAAATACCGGTTTGTTTCTCTGTGAAATTATTCAGCTGGCCTCACGTTCAATTCACGCTTCTTTTGGATAAATTCCGCTAAAATCCTTCAAAACAAACTTGCCGAGTACCTAAACCTCATCCCCGGGGACTGAAAGGCAGGCAGGATGGTGAAAATGAATAAACTGTGGTTGTTGTTCCCTGTCTTTACTCGGATTTAGGTGAGAACATACTGTATAGATCATCCTCCTACATCCAAACATATTCAGGAAACCATGTATTAAATGCCCTTGGATGGTCACAAACAAAAAGATCCAAATTGTTTGGCATGAAAATCTTCATGAGCTCCGTCACCTAGCAACAAGAAAACTCAATTGTTTGCCTTCAGTAATGTCTGTCCAGACTTATATAATAGGGCATGTAATAAAACTTTTGGGAGAATTATTAAATATAGTTGTTAGAGATATGAAAAGTATCACTCTGTGAACCCGTATGAATAAATGTCTTCACTTGGAGTCTAATTTAGACAACATCACATGGTTCAGCAATGTCTGAAACTCAATTTCAAATACATTTGTGGCTTTAGAGGATGAGTGAAACTTAAACTGGGCTGTTTTGCACAGATAAGCCAAAAGTAGAAGATCAGCGCAACACAATTGATTAGTTTTAACAAAGTGTTATGATTTTTGATTTTTGCAATTATTTCAGTGTTTACTATAATACATTTGTCTTACAGTAATCACACTTCCAGAGACTAACTTCTAAATTGTGTTTTGAATGTTCATAAGTGACCCCGACCTTGGATGCTGAAAGATGGACGGATGGCCTGAGGCCTAAGTACTCGATTTCTCCCAGTATTGTGCTCACAAACGTGGAGGGATAATGAGAGAAGGTGCTAGGGCCTCATAGAAGAGTCCAAGAATCTACTTTTAGCCTGACGTCAGTCCAGATACATGACTACAAGCGCTTTCCAGTGTGGTGACCTTTTGCAAGCATAATCATATTCTGTGTAAACTTGCTGCTTTAGAGCTCAGCTGCAGCTGCAGAGATCACAAACATTCAAAGATAAATCACTGTTGAACGAGCGCAAGGGCATCAACGTCAAGACAGAGATCACAGGCCGAACACTCATTCGACACGTTCTGAGAGAAGATTTCTACAACCGTATCTTCTCAACGTTTTACCCTGTGATCCAGCTGTATCTGGAGGTCACAGAACACAGAAAGTGGAGCAGAGCGAGAGCTTGCTCCTTTTATTTCTCCTCAGTGGTACCACACGACATGGAGTTAGCATTAAATATTTCAGGCTTTCTAGGCCAGAGACATTCTATCCCTGTACTGCGCGCTGTACTGCCGCTGGTCTCAGTAATAGGAAAGCAGGTTATGGGGAATTCTTTTAGATGTAGTTTTTACATTTTATTTTAGGGGAAATCAAACTTGAGTCAGTTGCATTAACATACACAGTTTAGTGAAGCTGCAATTACAATCCAGCCAGCCCATTTAACTATTCCCCTGCCAGTGTTAAAAGATGGAGGGAAATCAGTTTATTGGCAGAAGCATGTTTGACTCCCATGGTGCAACAAACCAGGTGGTGCTATGCTCCCCTCTCGTTATTGTGTTGGACTTTTTCTGGTTGACGCGTTATACACAACAGACACAAACGTTTGAGAAACAACTGAGCAGAGAGAAAACTAATATCTTTTCATTTATCTAAAAAAATAAACTGCTCTCGATATCATCATATATTGTTGTATATACATAACGTTCTGCATTCTTGTATTTCAACCGATGATTCATCATGCCATTCATAGTCAGACTGACTTGAACACTGAACTTTACTTAATTGTGTAAATAGTCTGATTCAAAACTGTTTTTCATATTGTCATCGTGCTTATGATTCAACCCAAGCATAACACCGACTTAATTTCTGAGATTTCCCCTCCTCTATGCAAAGGCTGCGGGTCAGACAATCAACTTACCTTGTTGGTGTTGGAGAAACCATCTGGTTTTCTCGTTTCTACTATTTGGACTGAGTAACAAGGCTGAGGATGCTGCCAAGAGTTTCACTGCCTGCTTTAAGCACAACCACTTTCTCACAGTAAAGTATCTGTCAAACTGCAAGGTGGCCCCATATTTCTGAAGATTTTTTTTCCTCACAACCGCTCCCTGATAGTTTGCGCAAGGCTCTGCATCGTCCGTGCTCCCAATAAGCCCCTCTGATGTTCATTTTAGCCTCATGGTCAATGTTCTTTCTTCAACCCATTTCACCATTCAGTATGTGAAAGCACACCTTTGAACTCTAAACGCACCGATCTCTTTTTTTCTCTCTTTTTGTTTTCATCAAATGATGGATGGCTGAGGTCCACCTGAATGCTGATACCTTGCTCCATGTATCATTACGCTCAGTGTTAGTGCAACCCAGTGACAGTAAAAGGTCTTTTGAAGATCCTCTCCTATTGATTGCGAGTCTCCCGCTGTGATTGCACCTGGAAATCAAAAGTGACCCACCCACTCGAATGGTGACAGGGTGGTGCTGCTTGCACTGAAACACATTTCTACACACGGCTACACACACCAATAACAAGTACACTCAATCACCAGAACCTGTCACAGACCAAAAAAGAACCCCAGACGCTGACCAAAGAGCACACGGGCTTAAAAAAAGCATTGACGTAAAACCGGATTATTTGACATGGCCCAATTTTATATTCTCAAGTATTCTCAGTCTTAAGTCTCTATCTTTCTTATGCATGTTCGCTATACCAAAATATTGAACAATAATGTAGATGTGATGTTATGTTAATGTGTACTATTATCCGTACCGATATAGTTTTTGTCCTACATGTTGTTATGGAACCTTGAGTGCCAAATGTAGATTATTCATCCATCCTTTTACAATCTGCATCTTGATAGTGGTGTGGAGGTCTTTAGAGCCTGTGCCACAGTGGGCATAGGGCAAAGGCAGGGAATACCACAAGGTGGATCATTTAATCAACACTGTTAATTGGAATATTTTGCATTCAATTGCATTCACCAGGATTCTGTTGGAGGTGCAAATAAATGAATAAACATGTAAATAATTGCCTATTTAAACACCAATTAGAAGAGTGAGAATGTATTAGTGTTAGGCATGCAGTTTATTTTCACTGCCTCAGCAAGATCCATTTCAAATTAAGTTAAATTGTTTGTTTCAATTACCTTTGACAGCCACTGAACAGAGATTTGAAAACAGGTGTTTTGTTTCATTTCATGACTCTCATTTTTGCTTTTTTGTTGAATTTTTGCATCATAACCAGGGATCGAAGAACATTGAACTCATCTGTTTCATATCTTGATCACAGGCACAGCCACGGAGCACCTTCATAACCATTTCATCCTTGCTAAGAGCAGTTCAGGCCATGTCGCTTGTTTAGATAACTCTCAGCCTCTCCCAGATGTGGATTGTTGAGAAACCAGCTTTCAGGACACCTGAGGAGAGAATCCAAACATCCAACTAATGCTTGCAGGCCTCTGTGGCTCAGACACACTCACCCGACACAGGAGGCTAAAGGAGGAGGAGGAGAGGGAGGAGGAGGAGCAAGACTGAGCTCATTCGGACTGCCAGCCAGTGTCCCCCAGGCTACATGAAACACTGATGGACTTGATAGATTGGCGAGAGTACCGGAGGGGTTTGGGCTTAGCTGAGCGCAGACCGTTCTCTATGGCTGCAAGGAAAAATAAATCTGTCTGACACCAGCCGGGTGAGATCCGGACCACGCAGAGCCTCCGTCCAACAACAGCGGCTTTATCAGGGAACAATCAAAAGTTAGATTGTGTCTGAGGATAAATATGCCATGTGTGGTCGCTGTCACTGTGAGGGATGTCAGGAAGGGGGGTTGGTGGGGGTGAGAGCAGGCTAATGTCACTGCTGAGTGACATTAGCCAGAATTTTCTATCAAAGCATAAATGTAAAAATGTGGAAATATTGCAGTTGTTCTGTCGACGATGATTGACATAGAAAATATTCTATTATTCCACAAGCGCCTCAGGAGAAAAACTTGGTTGCATCAAATTAGAGAATGCACTGTGAAGAATAATTGGCTGGAACATCTATCAAGTGATTGCGATTGATGACATGTATACATAAACAATACGTAGGGTTTTTGTATATAAAATGTACAAACTGTGGAAGAAAAAAAAACAAAAAACATCACCTGTCACTGAGGGTGTCTAGACAGGGCCTGTAGTGTTATCCGGCAGGGGTTTTAATCAGCCAAAGTAAATGTTGTCTCTGGACCCCCTGGGGGGTGACAGAGGGGAAGGATGGGGGAGGGTGGAGGGTGATTGCACTGACAGTTATGTGCCTCCTTCTCCTTCCAATAGCCAATCCCACTGTGATGGAGACAATGCTGGATCTCCTGATGGAATCTCAGCGGCTTTACAGATGGGCGGCATACCCGCAGCCTGCATCTCCATCATTCGTCTTCCCAAATGAAATATAATGGAGAAAATGGCCAATGGGTGATGGAGATTGATTCAAAAGAAACATGAGTGGTAATCAATATGGTTCCCTGTGCAGCCAAGCGGCATTGGACTCCCCGCGCCACCCGCTGCTTTACCCCAGGCTAAAGTTTGGTGCCATCGTGCTGCCTGCGTGTAATTTATGATGAAGGTGTCACTCTCAGAAGGATAAGCCACAGCTGAGGGAGCTGGATCGTAAGGAAAATAAGAGCTTTTTTGTCCTCACGGAGGAAAAAAACAAAGAAGAAGTTGCTTGTTCTGTCCGTGTGGTGATGGATTGATCGTCGCGTCCCATGAAAAGTTAGGAGAAGCATTTCAAGTGGTTTTGAATGACAAATGATACAGCGGAAATGCTCTCAGGTCTCCGTATAAAAACAGAAAAGTTTCGGAGTCCATGTATAGTTAAGCCATCTGTTTAAAAAGGCATAGTTTGACATTTAGGGAAATGCTTGTGTTTGCTTTAACGCCAGGATTAAGTTAAGAAGATGAATACTGCTGTCATCATGTCTATATGTTAAATGTGGAGCTATGCAGGCGGCAGATGGTTCGTTAGGCTTGGCATACGGACTAGAAAGAGCACAGGGATTTTAAAATATCCCGGCACAGGTTGATATATTTTAGCTTCCATTAGTTTGGTTAGTTAGCACAAATTCTTTATGCCCAACAGACTCATACAAAAGTTCATGGAAGTGTGGAGTGAGGCTCAAGGAGTCCACATTCAGTTTTGTTTTGAAGATCTGAATCATAAGATGTGTCTTCAGGAGATTTATATCAGTTCTGTGATTTTCAACTTTCCCAGAGAGAGAAGCATTCAGGACAGAGAGTAGCTTGTGGACATAGCCCCTAAGACATGTACAACTCCCTTAATAAATATGCATCTAAATGGTAGGAGTCCTGTGAAGGTCCTTCAGCGGGAACATAGCCAGGAAGTTTGCAGCAGAAAGAAGTAGTGCAGACTTATTTTCAGATAATATTATGATTCATATGAGTGTGTATGTGGATGTTTTAATGAAAAACCCAAAAATGACATCTCTGCGATGCTGTCATGCTGCTTTGATGCGGGGTAAAACCCACGGCTGAGAGACAAAAGCTGAACTGTCACATGGAAACATTCATCTTCACATTAAAGCATCAAGTTTAATTTGTTCAGCTAATGATTTCACTGAAACATTTTAGCTGGTTTTGAAATTTTTTTAATTAATGAATTTGGTTACAAATCAAGACTTTCTGAGCTTGAGATTCCCAGATTTTTAATTGAGTTGGTTATTCAATGATTTAATGGTAAGACAGCAGATGTGACACGATTAATAGTATAGTATAAATAGTAGCATTTCGTATGATGTATTATGAAACGTACTGTAGATACAAACTGAATTATTAACTTATCTGACATGTCAGGACAGCCTGGTAACCTATATGACCAAAGAAATGTTAAAATTTAACAAAAGAAGACCACTTCAAAGTATCACAGTCCACAAACTGAAATAGACAAACTGCCAAATATCTGCATTTACTTGCATTCATAGCAACAGAAACTGCTCTAACAGGACAGCCTGGCAAAAAAAGAGGGGAAAAAAAGCCAAGCAGTAATTTCCTTTCTTTACTCTAAAGATAAAGAAGGTCCAGCAGGATGACCTCAATGTGTCTACAGTACAACCCAAGCAGCACAGACTACCTCCTTATCAAAGTCCTTCTGATTTCTTGTGAATTGCACATTGAAGGGAGGCTTGTACCCCAGCATGGGAGTCTATAGGTAACCAGGCAACTGAAAGCGATGATCAATAATGAATGCGTGGCAGGTCATAGCTCAAGAGCCGGCTAGTGAGGGGTGAAGCATACTTTTCTGTATCCACATGGGGTGCATACAAACACTCTTCTGTTCACAGTCAAAGTGGAGAAAGGGATGTTGATATGCGGGAGCTCTCCCAGGTCAACCGCTCCTGTTTTTGTCAGCGTGCAGACACCGGGCCGGCTGTGACAGCAGCCCAGTAGGAGCTGCTGTATCAGTGGAGGTGAAAGAGGGGATTTCACGCATGAAATTTTACTTTCGCCGTCTGAAATCATTTGAGAGGAGGGAGCCTTATGCAAGACACGATGTCATTTTGCCAACTAGGGCTGAATAGTAAACACGCTGACAGTCCTCTGTGACAACGTCGGCACAACAGGCTCCACTTCATGTGCACACTGAATGCGTTCTCCTTTATTTATTCATTCATTTCCACGTGGCCAAGTGCTGTCACTTTGATGAATGGGAGCTGGAACTGGCCAATTGTTTTCACTCGGCGGGACAACTCTCACACACTCTGAACTTAAACGTCCTCCGTGTCGGAGCAGCTCTGCCATAACCGTGCTTTATTCTGAGGTCCACGTTCCTGCTACTCATGTATGCAGACATCCGAGGCCCCCCCCCCTCCCACCTGACAACCCCGGGGCTTTTCCTATTAGACTGCACCTGTGGAACAGGGGGTAGCTGGCTTCAGTTTTGTCTCCACAGCTCTCAGTGCTTCATGCCAGATTGAGATTATGGCTCCAGGTTTGCAGGTGAGCGATGGAAACGTACCCGTGGCAGATGTGTGCAGGTGGTGTGGCGAGGCTTTGGCAACTCTTCCCGCTGTCATGGCAGCTTTTTTTTTTTTTTTTTGACAGCTGGTAGTGAGAATTTAAGATGGCTCAAGCTTGTCATTCAAACAAAGTCAGAAATATTTTTCATATCATGATTTTTTTCTTTAAACTTCTCTGCAGCAGCTTGAGACATACAGTACAGGTCTGAATGCCTTGGTTGCACGAAGCAGGTTTTTACTACTGCAATTTAATATCAACCACCTGTTGCATGATATTGTCTACTTTATGAATGTTATTTACAGCATGGATTAGTTGAGTTAGAGTAACTAAATTGCACTGGGGGGACAGAGAGTACCAAGCACTTTACACAGATCTGAATTGATGCTTTTGTTCTAAAGGAATCAATATGAAGGACAAGTAATCAGACTTTTGACAAAGAGATATGTAGATAGAAAGATGGATAGAAATATAGATAGATCCAACAATAGGATCAAATCTGGTACAATAAGATATGGCATGCAGTAGATTTTACAGTATGGTTAAATACGATATGATATACTGTAGTATAGTGGAAAGTGATACGATACACAAAAATAGGATACAACAATATGGTATGATAAGGTACGATGCGATATTTCCAGTATAGTATGATACAGAACAATACAATTTGGTATGATATTGTACAATATAAAAATAAGTAGATAAATGGAAAGGTGATCAATAGAAAATGGAAAAATGGACATTCTACTCCGAGATTACACTTGATGGAGTATGCTCTCTCCTCTCACTGTGCTTTATGTTATGGCATCCAGAGTCTGTAACTCAATCTGAAGGCGGTGTACGTACAAGAGTTGACCTGGAGTCATGCAAATGAAGTCGATGTTCTGGCGGGCGAATCAGGGAGCAGAGATCTGAAACTGAAAAAATGGACATGAAATGGAAGTAAAGTTCATGAATGTCTTTTATTTCGGCTTGAATTTAGATCGTCTCCTGCCGGCAGGTCACTGCGGCTGCTGCATCTAATGATGATGGTTACATATGCCGCTCCGTCTGTGGGAACGTGGCGAATTAAATGTGGGAGCGCTGACCTTCCTCAGCAGACCCAGCAACGTGTGACCTTTCTTGGCATGAGCTAATAATTACTGCAGAAAACACAAACAGACAATGTACATTCAATACAAGTGTCTGCTCGCCCCGAAATGCATTGCAAAATAAGCCAATTAAATGTCAGAAAGCATGTTGCACTAGTGCTACCCTTTTCATTTGTGAGCCATTGTGACATTCGCACAGCGACCTCGAGCCAATGGATATGAGGTAAAGCACAAAGACAGGAGACGAGCATGTCACTGTGAAAGAGGAGACCGGCGGCCTGTCACTGATGAGGAGGTGATAACAGATTTCCCTGCAGCACGCGCCGACAAAGTGCCCATGATCAATCCTGAGTGACAAGCTTCATGGCTGCTATCAGTGTCTCCAGGCAACAGAAATTAACTATTTTATTATAAAGTGTTGTTGTTGTTGATGTTCTGTCAACTCTTACACTGAGAGATTGGCTGAAGCACTATCTTTCTTTTTATCTCAACTAATGTGTAGGTCTAGTTATTGTAAATTTCAGTTTTTGTACCATTGATATTGTCAAATATGTTATATCCTAAATATCCTCAACCTCTAGAATGGTTTGCAGGTGAGTGTGAAATGTCCACTAATGGTGGGGAAGCAGTTTCTGACCTAAGTGGAGAAATTTACGTATTTGGGGTATTGTTAACACAGTAATGCAGACATTGTACCAGTCTGTACAGAAAAGTGTGTGGTAAAAGGAGAACTGAGCTGCACAGCAAAACTTTTAATTTACCTTTGATCTTTGATGATGAACTGTGAGTTATGACTGAAAGAATGAGATCAAGATGCAGAGATACAGAAGCCATCTACGTGACAATGTTTTCAGAGTGAAAACGCAAAACTTCTGTTGTGTTTTGAATGTGCCTAAAAGTAAAATAATATGGAAGAGTAGGTTTGAAAAGGCATCCTACTCCATCTCCATGTAGAAGGGGCAAATGCAACAAAACAAGTTTGCAGCCAAGAGAACTGAGGAGAAAATGTCTATTTATGTTTATTTATATGTTACATCTGGTGTGAGAGGTGACAAATAGTCTGATTGAGTCATTGCTGCTATGTTCGGTTTTCCTGTTACTATGTCTCCTGTGGCTTTCACACATCTGTCATTATGAATATAATTAGGTTACACATTATTGCAACTTTTCTCTCTTTCGCTGCATCTGCTTATGAAGAAACCTTTGTTTTTGTGGGTAATTGGCCTCCAGTGTTTGACCTCACAGATGTTGAATAATGATACACAAACACTGATTGATACTCATCTGACATCATTAGTCAACTCGCCAGCTCTCTGCCAAGAAAGGTATGATGCTAAAAAAAGAAACCTGTAGACATGGTGTGAAAAGTTTCTGAACTTTTTTATTTACCTTAAATTTTCCCCTCGACCAATTTATCAAACAAAAGTAATTTCCTCTCCAGAACAAGAAGGCCAGACATCAGACTAATTTATATACGCAGACAGATGTGCTATTGGGAATGCATAGACTTCTCAGCTGTCTCAGGTGATGGAGGAGAAGAAGAAAAACAAATGATTTCTCCCTTTTTTAAAGCAGTTTCTGTCCTCTCTTGTCAGTGTCTACATGAGCACGCTGAAGCCTGCAGAGCGGGGAGAACTGGAGAAAGCTGTCAGTCTGTAACTACAGCTGTAATCATTTTTCCCTGCCGCTGAAGGTGGGTTGTCAACTTGCGTGAGTTACCCAGGCAGAGTGAACAAAGGGTGCGGGATGCCCGAGGAAGCTTCTGCGCCATGTGAAAATCCCTTTGTCGAGTGGTATCGAGTCTCTCCCAGACTCCGCTTCTTTCATGCATCTCTCATGCGCTCATTTCTCCGTCTACGCCAAATGACAATGATGGGCTTATTTGTCAGATTACAGACATGAATCATTTATACTGCATTCCTGAACAGCTGGCAAACTAGTGATAGAGGAGGAGCACCGGTACAAATGTGTTTTTTTTTATATACCTGCTGCTATTGCAGTGTTTTTTCTGTTCATTTTTTTCAGATACTCCTCAAACTCCATAGAAATGCAATAAATCTTTTAATTTAAACATTTAGAAATTCCATTATGAATGACCACAAGCGTGACCATGCAGTACATATCACTTTATTTTCTTATATTTCTGTGCAATATTATTACTCCACATAAATTCAGTTTACCTGTCAATCAACTTAACCTTTATTTATAAACCACATTAATACAACCAAGGTTAACCAGGAATGCACATGATCAATCAGCCTCAGTGCATGTTACTGGACTGTGGAGGAGGATGGACATGAGCAAAACAAATGGGTCCGACCAGAAATAAAACCAGCTACCTTCCTGCTGTTAGGCAAGACTTTCCATCTTCTTGCCTCATTTTACTGTATTCTTCTACTTTTTGCATCCTTTCTATTTATTGTTTCCTAATTGATGCTCGTCTTGCTGTTTTGCTACTGGCACAATGCAAATTTCCCAACTGTGTGACAAACAATGCTTTATCTTATTATCTAACCTCATCTTTTCTGTTTATTTCCATCATACAGCGATACATAATGAAGTTACTACTCCAAACAAACCAAATGGAACATGGTCCTGGATTTGCATTCTTCATCAAAAAGCAAAGTGGACGTACATATTGATGGAAGCAAAACAAGACTTTATGTTCAATATTCCCTGCTCTTACCAACATAAACCTATGTGTTTCCTTTGGGAATGAAGCAAATAAATAATCCACTTTAAATCACTACACACCTCTCAGGAAGAGATTATATCTCTTCCTGAGAGGTTGAAAGGTTAATTAAGTGCTGTGATTGTGTGTGTGTGTGTGTGTGTGTGTGTGTGTGTGTGTGTGTGTGTGTGTGTGTGTGTGTGTGTGTGTGTGACAGACTGTTACTGAAGCATTTGACTTCTTCAGTGAAACGCTTACATATATTAAGATATTTTCATGGTCCAGTGCCCATACAATATAACAGCACAAGTGTTAGCTATCAGCAGGGATTTGTATCACTCTATCTCCTGTTGACTATCAGTCGGTGGTCTGTTTTCTATAAAGACCACAGCCTTCGCACCATGTTAAAGATGCAAGTTTTATTCCAGCTATGGCTGGATGACAGCCATGCAAGCTTGAATGTGTTTTTTTTGCTTTTTTTTGTTTTCTTTGTTTTGTTCTTTTTTTCTCTCTCTCCCCCTCGTTTCTCTTTTTTTTATTTTTCTCACACCCGCTTGAGAGTGGTTGTTTGGGTGAGGTGCAAGGCGTTGTGGGAGCCCCGGCTGCACTTTGCAGATACACAAGCCTGCTTCTTCATGCCCAGACCCATCAAAATGGCCCTGTCAGGCAGCTATCTCCAGAGACTTGCTGCTGCAGTACAGGAGGATTAAAGCTTTTTTTTATGAGGCATTTTCACAGCCAAAGGTGTGTGCAATAGCAGCGTGCGCACCATTTTCTCTGACAAGGGTGGACTTACCTTTGTTGAACGAAATTTTGCATCCAATTTGGACAACTCATTTTACTACAAAAAGACGCTTTATGGCCTCTTATTTTTCTTTATGTCTGTCTTTCTTTCTTTTTTGTTGCCAGCACATTAAGGGCACACAACAAAGACAGCAAAGACAATCCCCTTTTCAGCAAATTGCTAAAATCCCAGTTAATTATGCTCAGAGAGAGGTCTGGAAAACTGGGCCAGATTGTGCCACAATTGTGCTACACACACTGTGGACTGTGTTTTACCTTTCAATGGTAAATAACAGTAGCAGTTTTAAACTGTTATTTTTTCCTGATGCTTTTCCAGAGCTGCGTCGTGGGTCTGGGAGAAAACCCCCAAAGAAACCTGTGTTTTCTTTAAGTCATCAGATATAAAAGTTCGTAAATAGTCTCCTCCTCTTAAATTCTCTTTTTTCTCTTCACTATTTCTTCCTGGTTTCATGAGAAACCAGGATGAGCTATAACAACATTTTAAAATTTAGTTCACAATCTGTGACAATTAACAATCCCATGGCCCCTGTGTGATAAACTGCCAGCAAGAGAAGCCCATTTGTTCCAGCCTTATCTTTGACGCTGCTGTTAGAAGAATGAAATATGTATTATCAGAGAGTACTGAAAATAACTGGAAACTAAACAAAGATTGGGCCTTCATGTTTAAGCCAAAATGAATTTAGGCTTCCCCAGGACATGCTTTGGTGTTTTGGGGTCCAATCACAGTCTCTGACAGATCTGCAGCCAAACCCGAGAAGATTCTCTGTTCACTGTGCTGTCATATTGTGGGACAACAAAATTCACAATGCTGATGTTTTCCATCCATCCATTATCTTACCCACTTTGTACATTAATGGTGCAATGGTCTGGTCTGCAGGATCCTATCTCCAGTGCACATATGATGAGTCTGGCGAATGCTCGATGGAAGAGCTTCAGGCTATCACAGGACATACACATAAACTCTAGATCTGAGGAGTGTAATCTCTGAGTGAGACGTTTCACTACTCAGATCTAGAGTTTACCCCTACATATCCATTCTGAATAACAGAAAAGTAATTTTAAAATATATTTACTGTGAAAAAAAAGAATCAAGAATACATCCAGCGCAGTGCCATCAGATGCAAAACATATGCAAACAGACATTTGACTCTTGTTTCTCCTGGTTATCTAGCTATTAGCTGTCCTGCAAAAAGCTAGAAGTTGTCGTCTCTCAAATTAGCACAATTACAGGCGGGCTTTCTTTTGTCAATGCCACAATTTCAACCCTCCTCCTCCACCCAACTCACATACTTTTGCAGTCTGGATGAAGGTCTGAGCGCAGTGGAGAGACACCTGGGGAAAGGGCCACTTATTCAACATAAATACACCATACCGTACACTTTTGTGCAATCAAACTGTTTAAAACAAGCTTGAATTGCAACAAAATTTAATCACGCATAAAATTGTGATTAACACTTTTTAATACTTGTTTGAGAGCCGTACTTCTCCTAAAATTAATGTATTAACTTTTAATACTTTTTAAGACCTCATGGACAACCTGATGGATTACAATGACCTGCACAAATGAGGACCTCCACACACACTGTGGAGTCATTAGCACTGACATTGTGAGTACCTGGCTGTTGTTCAGAGCCATTAGGGTCACTTGCTGTTAATGAATGTCTTTAATGACTCCAGTGACACCAGGTGTGATAGTTTATGAAACTTCCAGGGAAGGCATGGTAGGACAGGGCTGTACCAGTCAAAACTTGCGTACCAAAGTTTCACTTAGTAAGTTTCACTTATGAACTGTGCAGTCTGGTCTTAAGTTCAATGAACCCTCCAAGGATGTGTGGAAGGGAGGTTGAAATGCATTCTGGGATATCTACACCCCAAGTCCACAGAAGTCTGCGTCAAGCATTCGATGAAACTTGTACGAAAAGTTCACATGCAGCGTATTGGAGCATACTAGGCGAGATGCTTACTTTGAGTTGGAAAAGTACTTGGTCTGAGCCTTATGACATTTTTCAAGTCCACAAGGAGACAATGACAGAGACTGAGAAAAGGTCTAGGATTATGTTGGGGATAAGAGATAGATTCTCTATCTTGACATTTTCTGTCCTTCACGCCTCTTTAAAACCATCTGTCTAATATGTGTGTGTTGTTGTTACATCTTTGGGGCCTTTTACTCCTATAAGGTGCTGAGTCTGGACATGATGGACCATCCCGTATTGTCGATGCTTTCTGTGCTCTTGGTGTATTATATTTTTGGCAGCAGCGCCACCCAGTGGCAGCCTTTGTGAAACGTGTCCGTCCAGGAACCATCGAGACCTCTGTAGGAGGCGTTTGTTCCTACCCGAGCTGCGAATAGTGTGGGACGATGCTCACTTGTGTCACAGCAGCATCTGTATTGGAAATCTGCTGTTCTCTGGATCTCAGTAAGTCCCACTGCGCTGTCTTTCACATTAAATGAGGCGTTGAATTCATGTAAGACGGCACATATGACCAGCACATTACGACACATTCGACTCAAATCTGTTGAAAAGTGAAGCTCTGATTCGTGCTAACGTCGAGTTTCACTGCTTAGCGTTAGTCTGTCCTGCTAAATAAATAAGTTCAATAAAGTGTTTCCTTGTTTCCTCAGCTTTTGATGCAGCCGCTACGGGAACATAGAAAGCTTGTGTTACATATGAATGAAATCCTCAGATAGCGATTTCCAGCTATACACTGAAGAGACAGTTGACCGAACACAAACGCTTATTAAAAACACCTAATTAAAATAATAATAATTCTCATCAACTCTTCAATGTTCTCAACCAGCAATCAGCGTGCCCTATTAACAAATCAATCACAGATCAATACCTCAGAGTAGAGCTATGCCTTCACCAGCCATCAGTGTATAACAAAGTTATTAATGGCCTTTTCTGAGTCTGCTGATCACATGTCTCGCTGTCTCTGTCATTCTCTTTTATTCATATGCCCCCTCTGTCTTTATCCAGCCAATGGACTGACATCAGCCTGCAGACATGCTGTTCAAAGACCTGCCCAGAGAGGCCCTGATGAGGCCTCTGTCCAGGAACGAAGTGGTGGGCATGTTGGTGAGACTGACCATCTTTGGTGCAGCGGCTTACTATAGCATCAAATGGGTTGTAGATGCAATGGATCCCACCTCCAAGCAGAAGAGCCAGGCCAAGAAAAGGGTGTGTATCACATGAGCTCATAGCACTAAGATGCCCCTGTTGTGATAGAATAGTGCATTCTCTTCATGTCTGGCTGAGTTTTGTGTGTGTGTGTGCGTCTCTCTCTTTCTGTCTCTCTGTCTCTGTCTCTCTCTCTCTCTCCCTGTCTCTCTCTGTCTCTGTCTCTCTCTCTCTCTCAGGCAGAGCAGCTGATGAAGAGGATCGGTGTCGAGGGTGTCAAGCTAACAGAGTATGAGATGAACATCGCATCTCACCTGGTCGATCCCCAAACTATGAAGGTTACATGATGTTGATCTCATCAAGTCTCACAGCGTTGTTGCCTGTCTTCTATCGCAGTGTTTCCCTCAACCATCTTTTCACAGTCTTCTCGCATCCTGCAGGTTTCCTGGAGAGATATCGCAGGTCTGGATGAGATTATTAATGAGCTGCAAGACACAGTCATCCTGCCTTTTCAGAAAAGACATCTTTTAGCAGGATCCAAACTCTTCCAGCCTCCTAAAGGTACAAGAACTACCCATTTAAACATCAATAATGAATAGGTTGCACACACACACACACACACCCACACACAGTAATGTAAAGGTTGTTATGTGTAGAAAGAAGATGCGTATTTAGATGTACCTACAGTTGTAATGAAAGTGTTGTGCGTGGTGTTTTATTTATGTATTCTGTCTTCAGTGCCTCTTCAAATGATTTTGACAGTACCAGTATTTTGTTGTTGTATCAACTAGGATATTAAGTTGTTGCTAATCACATTATGTCAACTAAAGCACCTTTAACATGCGGTCCTTTAATCTAAGATAGTGTACGTTTCATGAAACTTCATTATGAGAATGTACAGTCTTTTATCATGGCCAATATTTAGTCCTAAATCAATTGCCTTGGAACCAAATTCGACCAAAAAACAAGTCTCGGTTCCAACTCTTGGCTTCTTGCGCTGTCATTAATTTTAATAACTGGAGTTAAGTTGAAGCCAGCCAGCATAAAGGTAGAATTATTTGCTAGGAACCACGATTGGGACGGCAGAATTTATTACAAACCTCATCAGTTTGTCTCTCTGTCATCCTCTTTTTTTTTTTGCTTCGTGTATATAAGAAAGTCTACAACAGGATTTGTGCTCTTTGGAGCCCAACAGCTGATGATTGCCCCTAGAACGCTTCTCTTTTTGTTGAAGTTTCTCATTGTTTGGCACAAAGCTTCACACACACACACACACACAGAACTTCAGGATGAGTCAGACTCCACAATTAGCTGCTTTGGGAGCCCGTTTGCACTCCTACTGTCCATTCTTTGAATCATTTTGGGCCAAATTTCCCATTTGTTTTATGTTTGAGGAGACCAATAAAGGAAGAAAATATTTCAGCGAAATCATTGAGCTTGACTGTAAACAGGACCCAGAACTATTGTTTTCCTCAAAGTGATAATATTTTATGTACACACAGGCATTGGCCAGTGTTTAGTAACATACAGCTGCATGTTAGAAGAGCTCGAGTTCTTAGGAGAGGAAACAGTTTGTACTCTCTGTCCACGTTTTGCTGCTGCAGGGGTTTTATTGTTCGGTCCTCCGGGATGTGGGAAGACCATGATCGCCAAGGCAACGGCCAAGGCGTCGGGCTGCAAGTTCATCAACCTGCAGGCGTCCACGCTGACGGACATGTGGTACGGCGAATCCCAGAAGCTGACGGCCGCCGTCTTCTCCCTGGCTGTGAAGATCCAGCCCTGCATCATCTTCATTGACGAGATCGGTCAGTACGGTATTAAAAAACATATTAGGAGTGCTGAAACAAGGAAATACAGATAGATACTGTATGGACTAAACCTGTTGTAGTGAATATGCATGTCTGAAGAGATTTTGAGTAGTGATTTACACGCAAATGGTGTAATGGTGCTCCTGTGTAGATTACTGTGATAACAGAATATGCAATATAGTAGAATATACCTCATGTAATGTCAAATTCATTCTTAATTAAAGAGATAATATTTCTATGCATACAAACACATATGTAAATTCCTTTTATCCCATTTCATCACCATTTGACCTAAACTGATTCCTACCTGTCATCTATATGTCATCTATATGTAGATGAGTTTTTAGGAGTTAATTTTGCTGCTCGTCTCTTGTTTGTTAGAATCATTTTTGCGAAACCGCTCCAGCCTGGACCACGAGGCCACGGCCATGATGAAGGCCCAGTTTATGAGCCTGTGGGACGGACTGGACACGGCCACCACCACCCAGGTAACACTCCAGAGAGCAGGGAGGACGGAGAGGCTCGTATCCAGGCTGGAGCTCGGAGCTCAGACTGTGGTTCTGTCCTGACAGGTGATGGTGATGGGAGCTACAAACAGGCCCCAGGACGTGGACCCTGCCATTCTGCGCCGGATGCCCACTACGTTTCATGTCGGCCTGCCGGTGGGACACTGCACACATTCACCTCTTTTAAAATCTGTACATAGAAACTATCAATGTTGATTTGTTTTACATGGATTGTGTGTAAAAGTTACACTCATTCACAATTATAGAAGTAAAAGCAGCTTCTATGGGATCATACAGGATAGGCTAAAACAATTCATAATTCAGCCGTTTCCTTTTACTGTGGATATTATTATGAACTGGTGTTACCATGTATGTAGTTCATCCACACTAATTATCAGCTTTAGTCATATGTAATATCTCTTACGATATACTATATGTAAACAATCAGTTGAATCGATTAGTAGTTGCTAATTGATGCACTTGCTTGATTGAAGTATCTGGAGCAGATAACTGGACTTATTACTCAAACACACCTGTCTGTTGTTTTTGCAGAACCCCCGGCAGAGACAAGACATCCTGAAGCTGATTCTCGCAGGAGAAAACGTAAGATGTGATTTGACTTTCTTTCGTTCCTTCTTTTCATACCATGAAGGGAGTAATTCCGCTCCCACAGACCGCCGCACACTCCGTGTCACCCCTGTCAGATCGCATTAGAGCGAACGCATCCAAAGACGAGCGAACGGGCGCCGCTCTCACTTTGCTCCGCCGCTCCTCTTTGCAGCTGAGCAACGCCATCAACCTGCGGGAGATCGCCGAGAGGACGGAGGGCTACTCCGGCAGCGACCTGCGCGAGCTGTGCCGCGACGCCGCCATGTACCGCGTGCGGGACTACGTCCGCAAGGAGCAGATGAGGCAGATCGCCCAGCAGCTCGGAGACTGCGACGAAGAGGAGAAGTATGACTCACCCTCAGACACCCACAGCCTCCCCAGGCCTGCTCTCTGTCCCGCTGCAGCACCTGCTCCAGACAGGTGGAGCTCACACCCACCGGGCCGAGCGCAGCGCTATTATGCTGCTGCTCTGAATGTTCGATTGGACCGAGGCTTCGTCTGCTCTCTGCAGCGCATTCACAAAATCGAAGCAGAACGTGGAACATAATAACGGCGCTCAGCAGTTGCAGCTATTTCCTTCACAGAGTCGCGTGTGTCGTTAAGTCAGAGGGCGTCAGAGGTGGATTGGAAAAGCACCGCAAGACTTTCTTCCACCTCGTGAAAGGCTGAATGTCTGAAAATGTCTAACCCGTGCCTCGGCTGTTGCTAGGCGACCATTGAAAAGCCCTCTCGGAGGCAGGCGTCCTATTGCTAAAAGTAGATTTTTTTTCTTTTGGAGTGTTTACTTTTCAGCGCTTTTTACAGTGAACTGAGCCATCTGCAGTAATGATCCCAGGCGTCAGCACGTTCTCTTCTGGCTGCTGACGCACGCGCCTCGCCGTCCACAGCTAGCCTGGCAGAGCGCTCCAACAGCAGCCACAGGGTTCAGCAGAACACTGAGGTTGTTTCCAAACTCTACGCTGCTGCACGCACTTTCTAATCTGCCTCTGATTACACGTACACACATCTAAATGAATCCCAGAACCCACAGACCTGCACGCTAGGATGGGAGAGCAACACAACGATCTGCTGTAGGAATGCAGAAAAAAGGGAAACTCAATTCTGGAAAAGCATTTCCCTAAGTCTCTGTGAAGTTGGCATTGATTGATGTCTGACTGGAAATTTGCATAATTTTCTGCGAGAGGGTGGAAAGGGAGGGATGGAGAATTTTGCCTGGTTAGTAGCCGGTGTTGGATATGTTTTAATGTGTTATGTAAACATAGTCACGGTTATGCTCTTTTTGTTTGTAACATGAGCACTATTTCACAAAGATTTATTTATTATTTTTAAAATGTCAAATATGGCATCAAATGTCCATTAACCAACCAATAAAATAACCAACACTTTCCATCATTGACTAGTCAATATAAGCCATTTCTTTCTGTTTTTCTAAGAAGGTTCTTAAGAAGTTGTGTTAAAATAATCTGACCTCAGCTTCTTAAATGTGAAGATTTCCTGCTTGCTTTAGTCACTTAAAGACTTTGGCCTTTGTGAAATATATTAATATTTTACACAAACCTAAACGACTGATTGAATAATAACTGACAGTTTTATCAGCTACATTTTTTTTTCTGTTTTTCTCAGTTGCCTCTAACCTCTGGTTTGCTTTTCCTCAGACCTGTGGATGAGGAGCGCTTACGGCCTGTGACCCAGCTCGACCTCCTCTTCGGCCTGGAGAAGATGAAGGAGTCCAAACAGGCCACGGCCTTCAGGCTGCCCTGCGTGTCCGAGGTTCCTCTGGACTAAGAGACGCCTCCTCGTCTTCCTTTTCCTCCTCCTCCTCCTCTTCCTCCTCTGCACACCAAAAACAAAAAGGCCACAAGCAGCCACACTTTTTTGACTGAGTTCTTTTAGCAGCAGAGGTTGCTCTAAGCATGCTCGTTTTTTTTCGTTGTTTACCATCACGTTACATCTGAGGAATCTCCCAGAAGCCCCTCGAGCGGCTCTGCTGCAGAGGTTTACCATCACTGTCTAGCTCGCGGGGCGACAAGAGTGTTTCTCTGGGAGAGGAATGGAATCTCTGGCACGAGCTTAATGAATGTGTGTGAAGTTGCCGCAGACGGCATCACGGGCCGGGCCGCTGTACCGGTCTGCTCTGAGACCACCGAGTCGCACTCCAGGACCGAGAGGGATTCACTGCACTGACTCATGGTTCATGAATCATTCAGAGTCTGGACTCCCAGATGGGCCCCATCCTTAAATCAACTATCATTCCCCTCCTTCTATTTTTGGCAGCCGCTCGGATGAATTACAAAGACTTTTAAGTGGTTTTCAAGCACTTTGGGAGAAGTGATTCAGCCGGAGTGGCATTCCGCATAATTGCTGTTGTATAATAGCAACGTCAATCATGCATCTCAATAGCAAATAACAAGGTGTCTGGAGAAGAAATATCTTTTCATTTTCAGGGACATTAGTATTCATGGATGCACTTTTTCTCCTTTTTTTTTTTTTACTAGATTGTAGCTGAATTATTGTAAAGCTCTGTACAGCTCTGCCTCGTCTGGCTTTGAACCTGTTTAGATTCAACACACACACACACACACACACACACACACACACACACATGCAGTTCTGAAAGCTGCCAAATACGTAGGATGCCATTACTGTTAGCCCCCCGTATTTATCCTTATTCTTGATTCGTTTTATTTTGTTAGAATTCATATCCATAATTGTAGAACATAATTGTGTGGAGCAAGTTACCACATCGTTCTACACACATTAGCATAATGTGTGGATCGCCACGTCTAATTCTACAACTTCAGAGCAGTTCCTCACCTTTCAGCATATTATACATAAGGTTTATGTCATTTTTATGTCAAGGTAGATTAATAGATCACAGGACTTCTCCTGTAGCCCAGCAGCTTGTCTCAGCGCTGTTGGGAGGAGAACCAAACGGGTTTTAAGTAGACTTCAAACCATCATGACCGGAGCCTGAGGCTGTAATAGAAAGACCTCAGTAATCATCTGCTGACTAGTTGGCTGTAAAATAGAGGTATCTCTGAACAGTCGCCCTCTACTATCAGCTGTATTTCATAGGATTACTACCACATGCATGTTTGTGAATGTAAAAGCAAAGTTTAAAAAATTGCAAGATAAAAAGTGTAAGGCCTCGAATCACCGTATGTAACGCTGCTTTGTTACGAAAAACGCTTTTTCCACTCAGAATGGGAAAAGAGAGGGAGAGTCACCATTGTCTTACTTTGAACCCTTTTTAAAAACGGACCTTTCACGTCTCCCCCAGCACATCAATCAACCGCTGACTCTGTGGGAGTCGATCTCCCCTTTTGTTCTCTCTTAAATGGGAGCGCGATCTCAAAAACCCATGCTCAGTCAGCTGTCAGTCTGAACATGCCGCAACATTATTGTGTTTTTTGTTTCTGTTTTTTTAAAAAACCTCCCCTCTTTACAAAAGGCTCTGATGTTTGCCACAGCTTGATTTCATGGTATTTACATATCACCACACGGGGGCACTGTAGCCTCGCTGTCCTGCTCCTGATGCAGCCGAGATTCCAAACACAACAAAGGACGCGGATAAATCTGGATCATACGTGACATGTCGGCTCCTCCCTGATGCTCTTCATCAGAATTTCTCAGGTGATGGTGAAAGGTCAAAATGTTGCCACGCAAATAATTCTGTCTTTGGTGGAAAGGGACGACAGCTGTGCAGATGCTTCCCCTCCATGCTCATCAGTCACGTGGTACGAGGCCAGGATCCACGGAGTGGGACTGTCCACGTTTCTCTTTGTGTCTGTGTCTACAATGATGTGAACAGTGTACTGTAAAGAGTATTTATTGAGAACATATTTATCTTCTTTTTTTTTTTCGAACCAGCAAGAAGATGTTACCTCATTTATCTCAACATGGAGTTTTCAGCCTGTTTGTATTTGTCTCGTCTGTGCGTAGTTGTGTCAAATGTAATAAACTGAATTGTGACCAAATAAATGTGAAGACTCGAAACTTTATATTCCCCCCCACTTAAATAGTGTTTTTGTATGGATTGGTAGCTTTCTCCTCTCATCATAAAAGGTATGTTCTGCAGGTGTTGCATTCTGCACTTTTCCTCCCTTTAGGCTCCCATTAATAAGTCACTGTGAGCCGTAATCAAACTTCTTCCACTGTGTCGCTGTTTGCTCCGGCGAGCGAACAAAAGCCCTGCATTGCTAATAGGTGCACCTGTCAGGATGTGCTGACAGCCAAACAATTTTAAAATTGCACCTCTTAGCTTTTTAATGGATGTGCCTGCCACGTGCTCTAGGGTCATGAAATCTGAATTGCCTGCTTAAAAGGAATAAATCATGTCAAGTGATTACAAAACAACTCAAGGTTTTTTGGGTGACAGCAGCTATTTGATACTGATCAGAGGCCGACCTGTTTTTGTTTATTTATTTATTTATTTGGCTGCTGTTCAAGTTCAGGTACTGTGCTCAGCAGCACCTACACACTGCTACGTTAGATATTTTTACAGTCTAGACCGCGACCCCGACGGTCTCTATCCCTCTCACTTTCTACAAAGTTTAGCTGAGCTCTCTCTGTTAGAAGTTTTAATAAACTTCAGGCTTTATTGAGGCCATGTCACTGTGGTCTAGACTGAAATGTCCTGAAACTTCTATTGGATGAATCACTGTTAAAAACTTTTCACTTTTTGGACTTTTCAGGTCTCTGGACTCTGTGTTATTACCACACTGTGACATTTTGGGATTCAAGTACAATGTCTTTAAAGTTATCAGATGAACTGTGAATTTTGGACAATCACTTATAAGTCCTATAGAGAATCAGTAATAGCAAAGGCCATTCTCTAATCTTTAGCTTGTGTGAAACTATCTGCAAAACCCCTCAGTTTCAGCTGCACTTCATCATGCGTGTACATCGGGGCAGACACACTGTGAACACAGCAAGTCCACCTTAAAAACTCACTGTGAGCAAGTTCTAATTTAGCTGACAGCACCAGGACCTCCCAGAGCTGCCAGCAAAGCTTTGGACCCTTTGTGGCAGTTCGTTAACTTATCACTGCTCCTCTCATTCATTTTCCCTGTAATGGGAGTCACATAACAGATATCCCATGGATCTGAATGCGAATATGAAAGTCAAATAGATGAGGCCGTTTCCCTAATGATATCATGCAGCACTCATCAATATATTTTATACAGGGTCAATCTTCTGCTGTTTTCTATTCACGCAGGGAGGCTTTGTGGGAATGTGCGGGATACACGTATTTCATGACAGTACCTCTGATTAACATTCATGCCACACAATGGCATTGTGTTTATAATGCCACGATAGTCTTAAACGCAAGGTCATTCTGAGCCCATTCGTCTCATCTGAGACCCAAAGCCAAAGAGCTGCAGTTTTGGGATTCAGCTGCACAACCACATAGTGTGACTAAATCTAAAAAAAAAACAAAACAAAACAAAACAAAACAAACAAAAAAAAAACATTTGTCATTTCTCACTAACAAACAGTCAATCACGCAAAGGTTCACAGGATACAAGTGAAACACGGAAATCCCTTAAATAAATCCTTTAATTTCCCAAAAGTAAAACAGTAGTCTGATTACCATCTGCTCAAACGGTAACAGTATGGGGAATACCAATATATATATTTATGTCATATTTGTATTCTAGATACATAACTCTCTGATGACTTGTTAGAGGTTCTGCAATGGTTGAAGGACATATTTATCTTTGTTTTCTGGTGTTAACATAGAAGCTATGGAAGATGGAATGATGCAGCTATGTAGCATGGCCACATCCAGTCCTATATATGTGAGGAGGAATCAGAGGAGGAATCAGAGACTGACGAAGAGCCAGGTGCAAAGACACTGACATTTCACCAGAAACTTCTCCAAACTCCTGCCTAGCAGTCGTGTGCTTTAATTAGCTGGTGTACTTGAATGTAGGGATATTTTGGAGATGGAAAACTTTACTGTTTGAATCACATTTGTGAGGTTTATGGCCTTGCCAAAAAAATAGCCAAGATGAAAGTGTTTTTTTTTCTTGACTTATGTTAGGTTTGGTTTAAGTGTAAATGTAATGCTGTCTGTTTTGTGGAAAGTGAAGGAAATGTCAGAAGAGCCCTTTGAACAGCGTTTCAGAAATGTATAACGTTCATGGCTGATTCATAGTCATCTTATCGTATCTTGTCTCTGAACGTTGGCACTGACAACCCACTGTTTAAAGAGAAACAGATTATCATCTGTTGACTTTTTCTAGAATAACATCCTGTGTGGTAAAATACTGACAACTCGACCTGTGCAGTTGTGAAATGTGTTTTCCTCCTGCTAAAGTTCCACATTGCTGCCTGTCCTGCTCTTGACCCAGGCATTGATTAGTCATTCAGAAAGCTATTAATGAGTTATTCATGGTAGGGGAGGTCTCCACCACAGCTCCTTTCAATCAGGGGCCAGTTCCCAGCCAATAACCACGACAGAGGCAGCTCTCCGGATGCAGCACAGCTGGCTGGACGAGTCACAGGCTTCCCATCGAGAGGAGAGTCCGGGCGCAGATAGATTCACTGCAGCCTGGCCACGGTCTGTCAGCACTGCGGCTCTGGTGTCCACCAGCCCCCAGCCCATCAGATAGGAGTGGTGGAGAGAGTGTGTAATCGCTCCTCTCTGCTCGGTGACAGTGCCCTGAAAGCCCCAGCGCCATCAGACGTGATCGAGCAGGCCCGGAGAAATCAGCGGCAGCTGTTATCCGTGCCACACTTCTCAGCAGGATCCTCTGTTGCCTGCTGAGGCTCAGGGTTTCGTGGAGGGAGTAGGCAGCACTCACAAAGCTGTGTTGCATAAGCACATGACGGCCTGAGAGGCTCCAAGCGAGCAAATAGGATTCAAGGAGTCTCAGGAAAGAGGCTGTTGTGCGAGCAAAGTTTTGATTTATGCTGCTCCGTGATCGCTTTGTCTGTTCTGTGCATCTTTGGAACGTCGCTTGGAAAAGATGTGGGAAGCAACGGGTCAGAGAAACCACTTTTCTTTTAGGCATCATAGACCATTTCCTTACATTTACTGTCATAAGATAACATACAGTACAGCATAACGTACTTAGAACACACTATTTACATATTATGTCATAGTGAAAGAGAAAAAAAACAGCATATACAGTAAAAATCAAGGCTCATTATCAAGACACAGAGGTTCTGTATTCTCACAGAGCTATTTCTTATTGCTGAATGAAAAATATCGAATGCTCCAAGTCATCTGCTATCGTACAATGTTGTCCAAATGGAACAAACTATTGAAATATACCAAAAGCATGTGCTGCAATTGTTACAGCATCCAAATGTAAGCAGGCAAAAACTCCACACATAATGTTTTCCTCATCGAGTGCATATGTGTGCAATACATGGAGATTTATATAAGGATACTCAAGACCTCAGTGATTATCACTGAGGTTTGACCCTGACGTGCTGCGCATGCCTTTAAAATGAGTGATATGTGGCGTATATAATATTCAATACTTTTGGCAGGCCTTACATTCTTCTTGAGTCCCATTCGAAGAAAAGTTTAATTCCTTGATAAGCAGAAAAGCACACACAGCTGCTCTGACTCACTTAGCCCGTTATCTTATTACATTATTTGCTCATCAGGGCGTCCAATCTCTTCTGACATTTGCTCTTCTTTCTCATGAAGATGCTGGTAAGTAGATCATTTTAACTCTTGCTAACTAATGAGAAGACAAAACTACCGTATCTATTCTGCAGACGTAAGCGCATTAACATTTTCTCATCAAACTCTCAGGAAAGAAATCAATGGCCACCATTCCCCACCTACAGGATAAAAGAGCCTGCTAACGGATAATCTTTACAAATGTAGTATAGATACCATGGTTTCTGAGAAAAACAGCAGCTGAGGAGATAAATAATAAGACCCATGAAGATGCATTATGCGCTTTGGCAGTTATCCAAAATTCTCCTCACTTTGTTTTCATGAGGACATTGACTGTTAAAGTTTTGTAAAACCCTGGAGGCCAAGTGAGACGAAATGTGGATAACGGTGAAATTGTGCTAGATTTCTTATTTTACTGACAGTTTTGACACATGTAGTGTCTGTCTCAGTGGTTCAGAACAGTCACGGTTTCTGTATTGAATTACACCAATAAATCTCTTGTGTTTATGCCTAGGCGCCATTTCCCACCCTCTGCACCCACATACGTTGTTTGAGGCACTTTTGTTGTCTCATTTGTGTGAGTGCAAGCTCCACCACTTCAGAAATCAGTGGCAGCAAATGGTACGATTCATCGACACAGGCATGGGGCAAACAGTGCAAGCACCCCGTGACAAGCACACGCAAACAGAAGGCCATAAATGACCTTTTGTGTCTCGAGTCCTTGAGACGATCTAATAGCCTTTAGTATATTCATTTGGACCCATTTTCAGTTCAGCAAAGTTAATTTTACACTTAATCACCATGCATGTTATTACATCTCTGGGGTTTATGCAGATAGTCTTATAATGTCCTCTGCTTAATGTTTACGCTGCTGCAGGCAATGTAAAAGTATTCCAGACAGAATGACGCACAATGGAGCGGGGCGATAAATGAGCAGCCGGCCCCCCTCTGAGTCTGCTGCCTGTTGTCTGTCAACCTGCAGAGATGCAGAGTGAGTTATCCACTGTCTGATGCCCAGTCATGAGTATAATCACCAGGGCAGGAACTGAAATGCGGTCACGGTGGCAAATGTCGCTGTGTCGCTGCATAAATTGCTCACCAAATATGACCATATATTACTGTATAGCTCCTGTTGAAGTGGCCTGACCAAGAGCCTCTGCTAGTGCGACTGTTTAAGGTTAAGAAGGTCAAAATGTGTCTTCCACCCATCAGCTTAAAGGCATTTAAATAGCTTTTGCACATCAAACTACAAAATGTGGACACAAAAATCTGTCCCCTTAAAGTAATTTATTCATAAGAATGATTTCTGTTTGTATTTAACCATGTAGTATGAACTTTTCTAGCAGTGGTTTAAGCTTTGACAAAATTGAAAATCAGTTCACTGAGTGAACTTGTTTGTTCAAGGGGACCCACTATAAATGTACTGCATCTCCATAAACATCATCATCTCCTCATTCATGTATAAATTTAGACTTGGATGCTGAAGCACACACTTTGAACCGACATTTAAAAATGTGTGAATCGGCGCAAAGGTAGAATGTGATGTAAAGTGTAAGAATGATACAAACCATACTGCCCCAAATCTGCCTCCAACGTAGAAGGCTGGATGTGTGCGGGCTCCATTGCTGCATCACAGCTCCATTAACCACTTAGTGTGCCAGATGTGTGCATATTCACATACCTACAAAAATTATTGGGTAAAATAGCATGTGAGGCATTTCTGGTTGGACCAATGTGTTCCTATATTCCACTAAAGATTCCCCTTTATTTGTCTTATCACAACTATGGGCTGGAGAGTGATTTCTTATGAAAGTGTTCTTATGAAAGTGAACCTGGGAACTCTGAGCTGTGTTGTTGGAACCTGAAGCATCTGTAAATTATGACTGATGGCGAACAAGTGGAGCCTCTGATGGTCCTACTTAATGCCTGCTGAAATGTTTGCTGTTTCACCATCTCCCATCTCTCTCCATACAGGAGCTCTAAGTCTACAAAGGGCCGGGAGGTTACCGAAGACACGGCTCCATCAGCGGATGCAGTTGGAACGTCTGATGAGTGCAGAGCAGCAGATGAAAGGTAGTCAGAAGGTGTGCGGTGTCAGAGGACCTGTTAAGAGAAGGGTCATCTCTCGGGGCTCGGCGATGCTGTTACCTGGCGTCTCTCCTCTCACTGAGAGCACTCTGAAATCACAGGCACGGCAGATCATGTCCAAGAACGAGTGGAGCGAGCTACTGTCGTCTGGCAAGCTCCACAGAGGTATTGGCTGCTGTATCAGCAGACCCGCGGTCAGACCCACTCCATATTTCAGCCTCCACACGCTACTATAATGAAGAGTTCATTTTTACGACTCACTATTTATTATGTTATTATATCCGTAACATGAGAGGGCTGCAGCTGAGTGTTTCCTTTTACGTTGTGTAACACTAAATAAACAAACTCTACAGCCACAGAGTGCAAATGTCATTACGGGTGAATAACGGCTCTGCAGCGAGCGCCTGGGATAGATGCAGCATTTACTGTGCATACATGCACCCATGCCTACTGTATATCACGTAATGATTTTCTGCATCTCTTAAAAGCCATGTCGCCCTGTCAGCCAATCAAATACAGCACATGCAACACCTCTGTAATGAGTGTCACTGTTGCACAACTAAGCTCTCACCTTGGCCCATATATCACAAACCTGCCATATAAACGGAAGTCCTGTTCCACACTGAGGCACTGAGGCATTTTTATGGGTTCAAGTTTATTTGCAATTACTACAGGTTTATTGCCCAGACTGTCGACAAAGTTCAGCCTATTCTTAGGTCGGACTCATTACATCAAACACATTTCAATGAATTATTGAATCAGACGTCCATGCTGTGTGGATCTGCAGGCCAGATATTACATGTACATGTGCTGTGGTATAAATTTGTGTTCATTAGGAATAACGCCATCAGTCAGCTGAAAAAATATGCAAAAAAAGGTAATGAAGTAGAAAGAGAAGATAATATTTCTTCTATTTGACTCACTTACACCCTGTGAGCCACAGGCTCTCATGACGTGTCTCTGGATCCCTTTCAGACATTTGTCCAACTGTTGAAACATTTAGATCATTAAGGCATACAAAATAAAGCTCCTCGGACTCAACTCTGAGAAAGATACTGCAGATGAAAGCGTAACAAGCCAAGCTTTTATGTCCATTTTCATCATAGTATTTCACTGCTGACTGCGGCTCCACCTTTCCACCTACGGCTCTGCTAAGAGTGCACAGTGACGTGGTGCAAGATTAGTCATGTCTTTAAGAAAGCAATTTCAGTGACATAACAACCCTCGCTTGACCTGCTAAAAATGATGTCAGCCCTGAACACAGTCATCAAAGACCATAACTGGCATGTACCAATATTTCACCAAGAAAATATATCAAGTAAAGAGTGCACCCTAACTTCAGACAAGGACATTCTCCTGAATACAAGTCATTACTTACTCAGATCACAAAAAAAAAAGTTTGAGTGCTCCAATATATAATCTGCCTCGGGAGGTAATATAATAGACAATAAAAAGCTCATATCACCTTGATTTTACATAACTTTTGCTTTTTGAAGTCACAAATATCGGTCCATGAAAACTTAATGATTGCTGGTTTGAATCTTAGTTCAGTGAAGTTCATGAACGAGCTACTTTTCAGACAGGGGCACAATGAGACAGGTGCTCACGCCCCTCTGAAAGGGGTCTAATGACACCCTCGATGGCGCCCATTGAACGTTTCCCTTCCTTCCTTGCTTGCTGGAATCCCTTTCTTCCTTCCCTTCCTGTCTCGCGCATGAGGCAGAGCCTTCAGAATGAGACCGAAGCGTCCCGGCAGAGTGTCGGACAGCCTCTGCCAGACCTCTGCGCCTGCACATTCCCATGTTCCAGAGTCGCGTCAAAAGGCGGCTGCATTGTAGCGCAGCTAGCTATGCTAAAAGAGACGAGCACAAAAGCGCGGCACCCACTGAGGGGAGCGGAGATGGGATAATGATCACTAATTAATCATGCTCCAGGGTCACGCGGCTCATCTCTTCACCAGCGACACAGGAGCAGGAGGGGATGACTCACTTCCTGCTGAAGGCTCCACGCAGGAGGCAGCTGAATGGAGAGAGACACGGGTTTCTCAGCGAGATGCCGTTTATTAGTGGCAGCCAGCGATGCAAATGTGTGAGAGAAAAAGGGGGTTATTTATGCATGTCCGATCATTTATTAATTAACACACATGTATATTTAACAAAATGTTTATTCTCCTATTCTCGTCTTGCATAATTATTTCACAAGCTCACACTTAGCAGAGTGCACATGAAGCATGAAACCCCCAGACTTTAACAAAGTAGAACTTAATGAATTGTTTTGCATTTTTCTTTAAACATGCAACCGATTGCAGTCACAGATGAAAGAATGGCCTGCCTGTATGATGAAACTGTTGAGATAAAAATGTAGATATTTAATTTTAAAATTTTTGATTTTTATTTTTTAAATATATCAGTAGTGAGTCAGGGGAAGTTCTTGAAATGACAAAGAGCCTGTGGTTACATAACGTTGCAGAGTAGCTGTTCACTAGAGTATGAAAGTGCAGGATGTTGCAGTGGATGTGGATGTGGATGCAGAGCCACTTTTAAGTATATGTAGCAGCAGCTAAAAAAAATCATATTTAGTGCTCAGTAGTGAACTTCAGTTACCATCAGCCCTCAGACCAGCCGTCACTTCAGGCATTAAGGTGATCAATAGCAAAAGTAAACACCTTACTCCAGGATCATTGATATGTTTGCTGCACTTTCACTGAAATCCTTTGAGGTACTTGTACTGTCCTTGTACAACCAGAATAAATCTGTTAGACTTTTAAGGGAGCTTTACCTTCCTCTCCCCCTCTGATCAGTTAGTTGTAGTGCAACATTGGAAGTCACGCATTTACGTTTGCACACAGCTTTAACTCTAATATTAGCTACAAAGCCACTGTGAAATATTTCTGGGCTGTGACCTGTCATACGGTATATTTTCCTTAGATGTTTCAGCATTTCCACATGCCAAAACAGCAACGAAGCTAAAAGAAATGTTTGCTCTTGACATAACATGTAACTTTTTTTTTTTTACCTTTTCACTCCATTACCTTGTATTCTTTCTTGTTGCCCTCCCTCCTCTGCTCTCCAGCAGGTGGCTTGACATTTGATTGCTATAAATTGCTTTCATTACCTCTGACAGGTTGACAGGCTCTGTGGTTGGCTGTGACTGGTGCACACCTTCACCAATAAAATAGCTGGAATGAATAAGACAATAGCAGGATAGAAATAGCCTTGACAGGACCGGCCGGCGATGCATATCACAACGTTTTGGTTTCATGGTGCTTTCGTTCAAAGACAAATGGAGGCGAAAGCTTTATGTGGTGATAACTACCTGAATTTTTCTTGTTCTGGATGCTCTGCAGCCTTTAATAAACAAGGCTTTGTGTCCAGAGCATGAGAACGAGCCGTCCGGAGGAGCACTGTATCCCATCATGCATATCAAAGCTGTTTTGCAACGTCTCCCATTTTTAACATTAACATTCACAAGTGCACTGCTGATTACGCTTTCATGCAGTTATTTAACCGCGTGAGTATGACTGTGCTCAACAAGACGGGGATTTCTAGAATAACTTCAAGTGGAAAGATTCACTAATGAATATTCAAACAGGCACTTGAAAGGGATTTTGGAGGAACGGGCTGTAAAAGCAGCTCCAGTTGTTTATGACACTGGTTGCTGAATATGTATTCTCCATCATTAGCAAATGTGGGCTATTGTACTGCTATGATGTAAATATTGGAGCATGATTCGTGACTTTTAAAGATGGTCTTTAATATGTCTTTGAATATGAAGGGACAGAGATATTGTAATGAAAAAAAAAATCACAACTGTAATTGTAAATGGCTCTAATGGGCTGGTACAGACCACTGTGTTTTGTGCGTTATTCATGTAATAGAGGTTGTTTGAACTCAGATGAAACACAACATCTGGCTCAAAGCCTAAATTAGCTTTGTTTTAATTGTAAAGCAAAGGGAACCAATTTTGTTTTTTCTAATTGTGAGATGATTGCCAGAATTAAAATGCGATCACATCAACAGCTCTGTGAGGATGTACTTATCACAATTCAAGAAGATCTGTATCCTTTGAACCATATTTTGTCTCAATATTAATTTTATTTAGGAAACAGCTAGAAGAAAAGTCAAGCGGTTATCAGTCCTTGGGGGTTTCTCCTCTGAGCATCATGTAAATGTGCAGTATAGTCACTTCCAATACAATTTTTCCCAGAGATTTTATTATCATCTTGAGACTTATGCGGTCTGTGTGGTCAGTCAGACTCTGTCCAGTTCTTTACTTCATACTGAAGACAGATACAATTATAAAGACATTAAATGTAACAATGTTCCCATGGAAAGACTCGTGGACCTGGAAGGATGGCAGCTGCAGAATAGCTTTCATAACACAAATCACATCAGTCATAAATTATTTGTTGATATGTATTATTTACACAGTTTTAAACTCGTGTCCACACTATGAACTTTGCAGATGTATGGTCCATGGTTGTATTTTCCCCCTAAACCTTTCACTTTACTGAGGTTTTGACATCTTGAGCAATTTTGATTCAAAGTTGTGCTTTTGACCAACAATACACGATTTTTTTACACAAATTAAAAGCAATATTTCTAAAATTTAACTACAGTACAACTGTACTTGTACAGTACAACTGTACTGTACTTCTTATAAAGTGCAACGATGAAAAACTTGGTGTTTCCATCACCAGTTTTTTATTGCAATATGTAGGTTTCGTGCATTTCTCGGTATAATGGAAGCATGTTTCACATCGGTTGAAACCTCTCCATGGAAATAATTTGATCCTGTTGCTGGGAAAATGCCGCTGAGTCTTATTGGAATCAGTCATAGTATTTTGCTGAGGTAGCACGTTGTCCAGGGCTAAGCTCAGGGCCAGGAAGCAAATGAGAACCAAACAGCTTTGCTCCGGAAGATTTGGGCCGAGCATGCACAGTTTAGGCACCATGTATGTGACAAGCAGAGCGCGTTAGGCCCTGACAATTAATTTCCTGTCTGTGCAATAATCACTCTCATCCTTCTAAACTCCTTTTTGAGGATTAAGGAAGTTAAGCAGTAATACATTTCTGGGTTAAAGTTAATGCAGAGTTATGGATGGTGGACCACAGAAATGTGTTTCTCCCTGACTTTGTCTCTTGACTGATGCCCCATTTTACATTTCTGATTATGTAATCAAACATTTTTAGACCGTTTTTTTTCTGTTTGTTGGTTTTTCTAGGCTGTATTAGGAAGTTGAGTGTTGTTTGTGGCTGTAAAGATCATGAAGCCACTCTGTTCAACACTCAATGGATGATTTGTTGTGTATTTTGACTGAGCTTAATATATTTTAAGTGAAATATCCCAGCAAAGTTGAAAGTTCATGCATGTTTCTAATTTTAATGAAGATAAGAGTGACAATTAAAACGTGAATATGTCGTTTCCTCGGCTCCACTGTGGTCGGCTGTCAGAGTGCTGATTCTAATTCATGGTGGCGTTGATTTGACTCTGTGGGAGCCGGAAGCAGGACATCAACTCTCCTCTCGCTTCTCAACAGCATTGTCAACAAATTCAGACTCTCACACTTGTCACCTCTCTTTCCACTCAACGGCTCAATGTGAGCAGCTGACTGCAGAGAGGCTCGCTGCTGTTATGACCGACAGGAACTTGCAAGAAAAAAAAGAAAAAAGTCGAAGAAATGAATCTCACAGTCTCTGCACTCACTCACTCGCTGTGCCCACACTGCCTCTCGTCGCTGCTAGACCACTGACTTGAACCAGCTGTGCTGCCCGCAGTGGTACAACGATAGTCATCACATGCAATAAACACAGAAAAGGCCCAAGACCAGGCCTCTTTCTCCTCAGTGGAGAAGTAATGGAATAGTTTAGCTCTCACTTTCCTGTAGTTTTCATTTGTGAAATATTTTAAGAGGCTATTCATTCATTATAGGGTTGTTTTACTGCATCCATGCCTCAAACTTGTGTGCTTTTAGTTTAGTTTTTTTTTCTTCTTCACCGGATGTTGAAAATTTTGCATGTTTTATCGGATAGTGGGATCAATAATCTTTAAAATAGGGCTGCCAAACCCGAACCCCAAAGTTCAATCCAAGCCTGAATATGTTGTTACATCTTAGACCTAAAGGCTATCACTCTTCACCTGTTGTCTGTCATCTTGAAAATAGCCTCTTCCACCATTTATAGTTGTTTACTCCAGCTTGTGGAAAGTACAGTACTTGGTAGAGATGAACTACAACATATGGACTTAATCAACTCAGATAAAGTTAGAGGACTGGGAGAAAACTCCCTCTTTAATCCACAATCATACAGAGCCTGCACCTTACACAGATTGATAAAGTGTATCTTAAGAAAATATAAATATTGGGATAAATGTAAAATGTGTTTATATACATTGTTTTCCTGAATGAGAGGTCCACTGGGAATCCTCCTCATTCTTCTGTTTACCCACCACAGCACTGGGCTGAATGCTCAGCTCTAAGTTTAGGTTTTAAACTTTCCCACGCAGCATCAGCAAATTTGTCTTTGCCTACGGAAACAACACCAAGTAGTTGGTTCCTCTTGCTGTGTGGCCTGCTGCATTAGGCAAGATCCTGCAAAAATCTAATAACATTATCTGAACTTTCTCTGGGAGCTACATAATCATCATGTGACTGTCTGGATTGTTGTTTGTAATGGTAAGATGGAGGAGACGCTGTGTATGAGCAAGTCTGCTAAATGTTAGGTTACCGTATCAGAGCTTTTGACAGTGATTTTGCTGAGATGCTTTCTAAGGAAATATTCAGACCTGGCACATTTGGAGCAGTTGTTCAGATCATATCATTCAGGCATATGTGAACACAGCTATAGAGACAGGATGTTTTCTCACTTGGCTTGGTGTTAGCGTAGCACTGGTCCAGGTGTTTCTATATTGTTGGTGCTGATGACTTGAGGTGTCGGTGAATTAAAACACCCCTAACAGACACTGCTGAGTCTTAAACAGGTATAATATTAGCAAAATTGTGTTTGTAATGTGTTATATTACTGTGTTACCATGAAATCTCCCAACACTGGTGGCCTGAAGATGTTGTGGTGTCCTGCTTGCACGCCTAATGTGCTACTCGCATTAGCCACGAGCCCAAACTGCACAACTCACAGAGGCACAAGGAGAAGAAGTCACAAAGCACACACTTGTCTCCGGGAGGAAGATATTCCCGTCTGCGATTGTGCAGTGTGGGTTGTTAGCAGCTTTAGTCCACGCTGCCTTTGTGTTGTGGGTGACTCTGGAGGCCCAGGAGTCTGGTGACTCGCTGTCTCCAACGCTTGACATTATTTATTTTCACCGTCGTGACTCAGCTCAGACTGTTGCCCGGTTTGACATTCCGATGTGGAACAAACAGCCAGCGGCCCATTGGCTCATCCTCATCAGCAAAAGCTGTTTGTATCCATCTCCTCCTTGCCTCCCTCCCGCATCCCGCCTGTCTCTCTTTTTATGACTTGGATTGTTTAAGTCTGCTGACCTGCAGCTCTGCAGAGCTGTCAGGGGAGGCTCAGTCAGCTTACTGCAGATGTAACATGCTGTCTACAGCAGAGGAGCATGCATACACAGTGTTAGATGTATGTATATCATGGAAGTTCAGTGTCATTGTTGCAGAATCAGCTAAGAGTCAAGCACCAGTGTGTGCTGTGCTGTACACCCTGGTCCATCCTGTGGTTATAGCTTTCTGCTTTACACCTCCTACTCCTCCTCATTGCATTAGGCTCTGCAGGGTGTCAGTTCTGGAGCTGCTTAGATAATGTGATGGACCCCGGACCTCTGCATTGACCTGAACAACCCGTATTACCACCGCTTCTGTCCGACTTATACACATACATACCACAACCCAACCGTTGGTCAGCAGATGACTGTCCCCTCTGAGCCTGTTTTTTCCCAAAAGTTTTCTTAGCATTAACATTATTGTTTCATGCTCGTGGGGTTTTGTTTTGTTTGTGATGTTGGGCTCGACCCACTTTACCCAGTTACAGTGCTGCATATAAATGTATTAACAAAAATAATAAATTAATAAATTAAGTGTGATTGATTGATTGATCGTGAAAGCAGTGGCAGCCTGTTTCACGTCAAAAAAAAGCTGCAAGGTGAATTGGTATTTCAAAAAGAGTCTCTCTGTGCCTCTACTAAATTAATAAAGTGGTGTAATAACCAGTGTGTCCTTGTTTTGTTTTTTAGAGGCAAAAGAGGAAAAGCATGACCACAAAACCACTCTAAACTACTCATGCGGGAAATTGTGTTATTGTTGGATGTGGAAACACGGTCCCTACGCCCTGGTGTCCCCAGTGCGTTACACAGAGGAACATTTAAAGTTACACAACAGACTTTACAAATGTCCGCAGAGGAAAATGGGCCTGGTATATTAGCTATCAAGTCAATAAACTCCAATTTTTTTGTGTTTTCAATTCAGTTTATTATTTATTTATTCATTTTATTTAGTTTAATATACTTAATTCATGGTATTCCAAAGTGTTTTCCCTCAGCCAAGTAAATCCTTTAACAACACTTTGTCATAGAAGCATTTTCTAATCTAACCTTTCAGCAGAACCATTCGGGCTTTGGTAAGGCTTAGCATAAAAAATACTTCAGAAAACATGATTAAGCTTTGTGAAATGTTGTGCTCCGTGGCATAAATGACCATGATATGATCTGTGGTTAAACATATCAAAGTTTATTGTTTTGTTCACTCTGATGCAACATCTTTATTTACTTTTTCTTCTATACAGTATTTTTCTTTTTTTTATTAGAGGATAAAATATAACCAATCAAACCAATTTCTCCTTTATGCACAGACATGTGGTTAATTGTGTTTTTCTATTAAGTATCAGTTAATCTAGAAAACTCTTGTTTCTCCATAAAAATTGTACTTATTCTCATTTTAGTGCAGTGTTGTTCATAGTCGTGATCTCAAACAATATTACCTTTTCTGTGGCGATGAGGAGTTGTGACGTGGGAGCTTTCAGCATTTTTACTTCTTTAGCCCAGCTCATGTTTCGATTGAGGGTCGAGGCAGCTCAGCACTTCACACTGAGCTCTGTTTACAATGACAAATGTGTCCTTCAGTCGCTCTGACAGTCACTGTGACTGCTGTGCACCATGTGCCTCATGTGACTGACAAGTGGAGATGTGATACAAAAATGTACTTACAGGCTAAAACCTCAGATTGAAAGCGATGGGAAAACAAGTGGTAAAGCAGCCTGTTCCAGGCAGACTGGTTCAGCAGATAGACAGATATGTATTTTCAAGAGGAGCCAAACAAAGCTGAAGTAATCCATTTCACCTCGCCATTAAAACAGTGGTCATGAAATTGTCAGCCAAACATTCATTGTTGTAATTTGCAAAAATTTTCTGGAACACATGTGAAATAATACAGACAAAAATCCATGATGAAAGGCAAATGAATGCAAGGATGCCAAGTTAGTAGCTATCTTTAAGTGCAGGGGAGGGGTGTCAGTTTCGATGTCGTGTGGAGGGGGAATGAGAATCAGACAATCCATCCTACAGACAGAAGAGATCGTTTCTGTGTTTGATAGAGACTTAGTGGCCCCTAACTGGCAGGCAGAGATTAGAAGAAGATACGGGAGCCACTGGAAACCTGCACACTCTCTTACAGCGTGCAGCAAGCAAAGTGGCTACACAAATGGAGCAGGATATTCCCCATATCCCATTCCCTAATTCCCAAATGAATGGCGCTTAATGACAGGCTCGGATGGAGCACTGTGAATGAAGGACACTCAGTAAATCAAATCATACTGTGATTAAACTGCCACAGTACGATGAAATACTATCTCAGCTCTGCCACACACACGCATGTAATCTCAATGCATCTTAATGCTTTGAAAGTGCTGCCATTTGCCTCCATGTCAATAGACCATGTGTTGACAACTGAATTGCATTTCTGTTTTTATGGTACAGTATCAGTCCACTCTCATCCAGCAGAGATAAACGGAGATCTGTCCGCTGCAGAGGTCGACGACGAGATAATAGCAGAGCAGTTGCAAAACAACAGCTGTTTACGACAGAATAAAAACTAAACGTCCTGACAGGTCACTCTGCAGTTTTCCATCCAGTTCCCCAGGACTCTCTATCTCTCTCCCGTTGTTCTCAAAATAAATCCAATAACGTGACTCTGCGAGGAACTGGGAGCCAGCTGGAGGGACTGCACGACAACTTGGCCGTAGCCCACCTTCTCCGCTCAGCTCTCTTTGACAGTAATTACAGAGTGGCAGCGTGAGTGTGTACGCGTGCGCGGCTGTTTGTACAGTAAGTGTATGGAGTGCAGGGCTGGCAGCCCTGATAAAGCCTGAGGCGAGGCCCCCCCTCGGACCCCTCTGAGTGAGGTTGGTGGGTGGAGGGTCGCACCGCTGCACAGACGACCTTTCGGATAAAAGTCGCTTCCCCGTGAGGAGAGCAGGTTAGCACACAATTACATTTAAAATGCAAATTCATTCCTCAGATTCCAACTATTTACATATATTTGGCTCTTTCCTCATAATGCAGACTGACTGCATGTCAAGCTGCTTTGAATATTTTTAGTGTCTCTTTCGACTTTGTTCTGTCAATCAGCAGGGAATTCATCAATGCATCCTTGTCGGTGGCCGAATGTCAGAAAGATATTTCTTATCTCCAAGCTCATACACTTCATTTATGCACCACATAAGTCACACCAAAGCTGACACAATGTATGTTTGAACACCCCGTTTACTGCCTTTTTTCCCATGGCTCTGCAGGCTCTTGTTCTGCAATGCTTATTTGTAAATCTCTGGCCGCTCCTCCCTCATAGGTGCGCACAGTTAATGCTGGTCCAGGCGATAAGTGCTTATCCAATGGGTGCCTTCTGTGGTGCCGCTGCTTTGTCTGACTGAGAATTTATGCAAATGAAGTTCGAGTGAAGTTCAGCCAGCCCCACAGTTCAGCGGTGACAGACAGAGAATACTCAGAGGGAGCCACAGCTGGTAGCCCAACATATGCTCCACTCTGTGACACAGCCCACATGCATGTGCCCACAGTATCGGCACAGATGCATCAGGGGACTGGATCCCTGGTACAACATCATATGGCACTCATCTAAGTCAGGAGTATAGCTTTGATTAATTAATTCTGTTCATGTCCTGTAATGTTTGATTCGCAGGCTTTCCCTGTCAAATCGTTCTGAGCTGAAGCAATTAGTTGGTCGATGGAAAAATAAATTGGAAATCCCGGTTTCTGAATGTATGAACGGATCTATAAAACAATTTAAAGGCATCAGTCCAAGGTTTTAAGAAAGTGTGACTGGAAAAGGCTACAGTAATATCAATAATTTCATGTTTCATTATTGGACCAATAAAAAAAAATATATATATATATATATATATATATATATATATATATATTGCAAAATGTTCTTAACTGACGAGTATTTTTCTACTGCAGTTTTTGAATTTCAGATTTTATCTCCAAGCAAGAAGGTCCTCGGTTCGGATCCCAGTAGACTGCAGCATATGTATATATAGAGAGATATAAGTAACAGTAACAGTATTTCAGCAACTCAGAGCAAAAGTGAGTTTTTCCTCAAAAACTATGAATATTTCCTCCAATCACGATTCAATCATTTTCCTCACGGTTAGCAAGAGAAGGTTATATTTTGTGGAGAACTGTGTGATTTCCACTCCATCAACACTGATTATAGCAATGAGAGTATAAAAACAACAAATGTGTAAAGGTTAGAGGAGATTAAGCACATCCCTTGAAATGTTGAACTACTCCTTCAGCAAAGGTCGGTTGAATCTTTATTTTCTGCCCTCATCCGTTTCCACACAGGAAAGGATGAGCTCCTCAGCACTTCGTCATGTGGATCACTCCGACAGATTTGCACATGATCTGCTCTTTAATGGGGCCAAAGTCCATGTTTGAATTCTCAGACGAGCTGAGAAAATCTGCGTGGGAATCGGGACGCGAGTAACACTCTCACTTCTCTCAACAACTTTCATCACAAAGCAGCCCACCACCGGCCTGCACCAGCACAGCTACGCAATGCTCACAAGTAGTCGACAATACAACAGATGGGACAATATCAATCTAAACAAAGGAAACTGAGCACGTGTGACAAATATAGAATACGTTTGCTTCCGTGAATGCAGCATGTCATCTAGGACTTCATATGTAAGATACATTCCTGTCTAAACGTGACCACCATTTACCGTCACAGTCGGAAAGAGCAAGTGATGCACGCAAGCTATAAATCCTGCCTGCATCCTGACTCCGCTCTGCAACACTCCCCCGCTCCATTCTCCTAGTGGACAAGCGAGGAGGCTGGGGAGACGAGCGGCAGCACACAAATAAACACTTGCACGCCTCTGAGACATTTGTTCATGCAGCGTCTCAAGGGTGTGGACTGTATGCTAACGCTGATCTGCTTTTATGGCCCTCTGTTTACGATGACAGCTAACAGCCTTGTTTGGGGGAAGTTCTTATGTGTGTTTATTCAAGCACATTTGACAGTTAATGTGCAGTGTGAGCGGAGTGATTCCCCCCCCGTTTATGGAGTGTGATTAAGCGTCACCTTTGGGGAATACCCAGTTAATTGTATAGATCAGCTGTGCCTCAGATGATGTGCAGCACAAACAGTCTTCTTAGCAGAGTCCAGGCATATGGTCGACATGAAGGAACTCTGCTAATCCCCTGCTCGTTTTTAATTTCATTTTTAAGAGGATGCAACCAAAGCTGGACAGATCCGTTTGGTGTGCCATCACCTCTCCTGCTCCTGCAGCAGTGCAGTTGTCACACTCAGCGTTACAAATTGCAAAAAAAAAAGAAAAATGCTGAAAATATGAGCTCTGGAACACATTTCTGCTGTCACTTTAAAGCTATAATCTGCATCCCTGTCTCAACACATGATATGATACACAACAACACAATACAGTATGTTATGGTACAGTATGTTACCGGTAGTAGGGTACGGTGTGATATGATACAATATGATATGTTATGGTCATAGCACGAATACCATCCCCTGCAGCATCCACACATATCCCAGATGAAGAACATGGAATTTTTCCCAGTCTGCTGGAGATGAGGCAGCTGGAGTTGTTTGTGGAGGATTAACCAAGTTATTGATAGTCTTGAATAGAGCACAAGAATTATGCTGATTGGCAGAGATGAGCTGTGAAAAATATTCACTTCTAGCCTCATTTATAGCATATTGGTATTGTAGTATGAGCGTCTTAATGACTCCAGATGCATATGAGAATTCTTTAAGGGCGTGAATGTATTCATTTTGTTAGAAGAGTGAACTTATAGCAAAAAGCTGTGCACAGGTGATCCAGAGGTGAAGCACAATGTAATGCCACAGGCCCAAATGCTGGGCCTGGTGCATTCGATGCCTAAGCGTCGCAATATTTAATTTCCGTAGATATGTTACAGTATGATATGGGAGGTGAATGGTTTGGACCTCCATAGGATGGATGTTTTTATATATATACATATATATATATATATATATATATATATATTTCTAATGCTTTTGTTTCTTGTTATTGTGGCATTTCCTCTGGCCTCGCATCTGCTGTCCCAACAGCATTAGCCGCACACCATTTGGTGCACAGTCACACCACAATGTTTTCACAGGCATCAAATGGTAAGTCACGCATGCTCACTGTTTGCAGTTCTCTCTCAATGTTCTGAGTCGGGAAACATTTGTAACTGTTTACTTTGCCATGGCACCAAGAGCTGACATAATAGAGTCTGTGATATCTGGTCAGAGTTATAAAATCTGGTCTCACTGTGCCGTTAAGTGCTGTGCAGTGTTTTGATTTGATAAGCCAACATATGGTCACTAAGGCGAGGATTGGTTTGTTGTCTGGGACATGATACAAGAAGAGGCGCCGGTGACATATAAAATATTAAAAATGTTGAATTGATTTCACTTGAGATTATCCTCTCCTGACAAAAATACCTGCCAGATGCATTGACTACTTAGCAAACCAGGTTTCAAACATGGAACTGTTGGTAATGACAGACCACCAAAATGGATGGGATGGACGTATTCACCACTGGACACTTTGATTGATGTGTGTGTGTGTGTGTGTGTGTGTGTGTGTGTGTGTGTGTGTGTGTTTAGTTATCCATGTTTTCATGGTAACTGAGGCATTGGTTTTATCTCATATGCCTGAAATGCCACTTTACAAGTTTGATCCCATTAAAGTGCTTACCTGGCAACTACATCCAGACCTTACACTGACTGACTGGCTTGCCTGCCACTCATTGCGTAATCACTGATTACGCACCTTTATGTTTATTTCTGAAATTCTGATGTGACTGAGTAGATGTCGATGTTTTCAGAGCTGCCATGCATCTTTGTTCAGGTGACGCTAAGTGTCGTTTTTTTCATTCTAGGTTCCCTTTGATTCTTCATTTTTTCTTTTGTTTATTTGTATTGTTTGGCTTGGAAGGGAACATAAGCCATGCTGGAAATATGCTTTCTCTTAAACAACCAGTGAAAGATTTTAAGAATTCATTCATTTCATTTCCAAAAAAAAAACCTGTAAAGAAAAGTTGTACTTCATTTGAAAATCTCTCCTTGGCTACCTTGAATCCAGTCAGTTGACTGAATACAAATCAACTCAATTTCTAAAACATACAGAGTGCGTTAATATTTGTATTTCATGAAATGAAACTTAATCCGTAGCTAGATTGGGTGCATAGCCTTCGACACACTCCGGCTGCAGCGGCCGACACCTGAGGCATTGAAACGCAGCATCCAGCCGTGATTAGAGGACGAAATTGGTGACAGAAAATGTATTCCTGTAGTCACTTCTGCCACCTTGCCTGGGCACCTCAATCATGTTTTCCCATTAGTTCTCAGGACTTGAGCAGAATATGCATACAAAAGTTGAATACAATCATGCTTGGGAAATGAAAAGGACAATCGGGAGAGGGATTTGCATATCTCTGCTATCCGATGTTAACCCCTTATCAAGTCAGGAAATAACATGAATTATTTCCACTGAGTCAAAAGAAGCAAAAAGGGATTCTGCATCACAGCATCTGCCTGATACGTGATCCTCTTTGCATTTTGACATGTGCGCTCTATCAGCTGTTGCTGCTATTGGAGTGTCATTGCCATGCTGTTATTTTATTATTTCTTCTGGCCTCATCTTTTAATGAAAGCTTACAGTGATTGTGATTACAGCTGCTCTCCCGGTTGAGTAGCGCTGATTATAAGTCGTTTTGCATAAGAGTCTTGTGAAATGACTAACATGTAAATGTGAATTAGCATCAGCGCTAAGGGCGCAGACGAGAGGGGCCAAACCTGAGACAGCTTCTGTCCAGAAACTGAAGTGACATGTTCATTTTGCAGCCTGATGTTCAGTGTTCGGTATTTCTCCCAGGAGCAGGATATATCTATAAAAAGTCATCCATCCTTCTAAAGACCGTAATTTACTGTACAGTAATCACTAAATCTCATTAGGATCTAACCCACTTTTTCATGTCAGCGATTGCCAGCTTATTTTAGAACAAAACTCTTCACCTGCTTAGAGCATTACATCAGGCCCAGTGCGATGTGAATGAGGTGGATTAAGGCACTGACAAGCATCTGAATCCCACATGTCCTGTCAGCACCGTGCCAGCAGTTAAAATGATGACTGTCTTAAGCTTTGATAACCTGCAGAAGGTTTTGCTTCCCTCGTCTGTGCCAGTTTGAAATCCAAACACTATTGAATTATGCATGTGCTTATTTCCATGTGTCTGCAGCGTATAGCGAGCTGTGTTTTTACATCAGTCGATGATCGGGACTGCATTTAATCAGTGCTTTTCTAATCTTTTGTCAGAACTCATTCACACTTGGAGCACGCAGAGCAAGAGGAGGAGTCTGCCATTGAGTGAGTGGATTAAAATTGTGTACAAATGAGTGACATTTTCACTTTACCTCAATCCAAAGCAATGAAGTAAGCACACTCTTTCTCTGCAGAGGATGAAGTTCAGAATGACCCTGTGATTGTGTCGAATCATTGACCTCCTTTCTTTATGTTACATAAAAATAATAACGTATGTAAAATATCTCATAATCTGCTGTTTCAACTCTGATACGTTTGACTTCATATAGTTTGTTTGACCAGGTGTGTGTGTGTGCGCATTTGTGTTTGTGTGTGAGAAAATCGTCTGTAGGTTTAATCTCTCCGTTTGTACTCAGTGAATACTTATAGCCACGAATCAGGGAAAATCACTGTGAATACTTATGCTCCGCACTTCACATGGCCTTCTCCTGGAGCAGGTCCACATCTGATTTTAATTCAAGGTCAGCCACTCTGAACAATTGGTGCAAACAGAGCAGATAAATCAACAAATTTACTCTCAGACAAGGTTCTGACAGCCAGTCTAGTCTGAACCTTTAGAAACCTAGCCCACACACAAAAGCAGATTTATATTCATTTTTTTCCAACTTAAGGAATGGGCCACAGCCTAACTAGCTATTACATCTGGACGTGGACTCAGGGAAAGTCGACACATGCACTTCACTTGGCCATTTTCTTATCCAGGATTTCAGATTCATCGTAATTTGTAAATTAGATCATGAACACCAAGAGCAGCTGGCAGCGCAGTTTTACAACTAGAGTGACGTTCACACTTTCATGTTTTAACCTCTGTGGGGTATCAGCTTACTGCAGAGTTATCAGCTTGTTGTGTCTCTGACCGTCAGCAGCATTTGCTTTGTTAAAACAAGCAGTGAGAAAGTGATAAGGAGGAGGAGGGGGAGGAGGAGAAGCCATTCACTTTTGTCCTCCCTAATCGCTCTTTGGAAGGTGTAAATGCTTTCTCTGCTAGGGACTTCATCATCCACCTCGGGATCCTCTGTCTAATTCCACTGCCCAGCGCTGTTGGACCTGAAAGTGAGCAACATTTTCATGCCACTTATCAGAAAGCAAACTGTGAGCATTTTGTGCCGCTTTCAAATCTTGCAACAACAAAGTGTGAAAACTGAGGGTGTCAAACACAGACGTGTTATTTATTTTTTATTTATTTTTTTCCCCTGTGTTATTGTGTGATTCATCCTCTTTAGCATTCAGCACTCTGCCTCGCAGCAGTGGATGCAGGATCAGTCGGTGGGTAGTGAGAGATCATGTTTGTAGCACCGTTTCTAACGTGATAATATGCACGTTTTTCCCCATTAATTAATATCAAGTTTTGTTATTCTGTTTCACCTTCTGATGTAATTTAGCAGGCATTTGGTCAATGTGCCAACGTAGCTTTAACATTTAATCTTCAACCTACTGCAAATCATAACAACAGTTGCAAACTGCAGACAGTTTTTTTTTTATGTTTCTTGGCTTTAATTGCTATGCTGTTGGAAAGTGTTGCTTTGTAACAGTGGATTCAGATTTGTGATGCATATGTACATATTTGGCTACGTCTAAAAGGTGAATCTGGGTGATACAGCATACTAATGGCAATAATGAGTGTAGATGGAGCTCTTGACGGTCAGAGGGCACAGATGCCACTTGAAGGGCAAGAATGGGGTGAGCAGTGACAGGGCAGGATCAGAGAGGGTAGTAAAAGTAAATTACATGCTATAGATGATGTGCAATTGTATCATTAAGAGAACTTTAAGACAGCAGTTTAAAGCAGTGTGATGAGTTGATCCTGTATTTGAACACAGTTCATATCTTGTTCTGTAAATTCAGGTAAATAATGTGCGTATTATCAATACAAACAGTATAAAAGTATGTGGTTTTAGGGCCACTCCATCTAACAGCGTAATCTAATAGTTAATTTCACCAAATGATCAAACGGAGGCCCTACCAGGTTAAAAAAATACAATAAACAAAAACAGTTACATGAAGCAATCAATGTTCTTTTTTTGACTATTTAAGTGCATAGATCAGATCATAGAGGATACAAGCAGTCTGACTTGATATAACCCAAACATGTCCAAACACTGAGCTGTGTTGTTTTGTTCCAACAGGGGATGAGGAGCTCTTAACTGAGCTGCGGCTGGTGTTTTACTGCTGCCCTGCAGTCAAGTGGCTCTGCAGAGGGTTGAAAGCAAAGAACACCATGAATGCACTGATGCACCTTTTGTCTTATTCGGCACCACGTTCTGAAATCTAGAATTATATCTCTAGTCACAGGCATGTGACATGTGTAGCTCTAATTTCTGCGTTTTTCACATGCATGATGTCGATTACACAGCTCAGCCCACTTGGTTTCCTTCCTGTTGATGCACCCCCCTGCAGCCCTGCACTAAATCTATCTTTAGTCCTTGTTTGGTTAAGGGGGGTTTTGCTCTCAGTCTGGTTTTTAGTATGTGAAACTCTCGAGGTCGTGTAACAGACTTGGCCTGCATAAAAACCTCAACTATGCTTCTTTATGGGTGTTCTGCTGCACTGGGGGACTAGCTTCTTCTACAAAAGGATGAGAGTCCCACACTGTCTTCTTGGGGCACTGCAGAGTCACATAGCATGAAATTAGCAATGACAGGGGAAAGTAGAAACGGATCCCATCCCATGTAAATCTTATCACTCGATGGAAGAGTGACCTCTTTAAAAGTCAGAGTAGCCCTGCTCTCCCTCAACTTAAGATAACAAGTCCATCGAGGCAGTCTGATCAGAAGTACATCTCACCTTGATAGTATGCAGGGAGTCTTTGTCTTTTCACAATGTGACCTTTTGGCCACCATTGCTCAGTAAACAAGCTGTCTGAGTGACATCTGCTGTGACAACAAGCAGCAACTGCCTGACTTTCTAACTTACCAGGACCTCTGCACTCAATTATCCACTATACGGGCAGACTGGAAGTATATCACACTACATTTAACCACAGAAATCACATCATCTGACAATGTTTTGGGGTAGATTTTGACATTGACTCAACTGTCTCACAGCACATACATATGGATCTATGTCTTATCGTTAGAACCCTGAAGCAGTTGTAAATTTCTATGTGTCATTGCCTGGAGTTTTCCTGGAGGGAATAGACCTGGAGGGAATCAGACCTGGAGAGCGCTTAACACGCCAAAATGAATTGTTCAGGCATATGTGAACACGGCAGTTGAGACAGGATGCGCCTATACACAGCTAACTGGAAGCTTAACTACATCAAATCATCTTTTGTCTAATCAACCATCACTCACGACCAATCGCAACAGTGAGCAAATTCATATGTAATCTTGGGGGAGCGTGACAAGAAACTGTCAATCATCAGTGAGCTTTTTTGGTAGATAGATGTTCATTTGGTGAACATTGGTTCATTAATCAGAAGTGTGTGTGTGTGTGTGTGTGTGTGTGTTTGGGAGGGGGGGGGGGGGGTAAACTCCTCCTCTGACCAATTTCTGACCAATTACAGAACAGCTGGTATGTGCAAGGCATTTGTTTACAACTTTGGACCTTTGAGACTGTTGACATGTAAAAGCAAATAACACAAAAGTAAAATGCTACAACTGTACTGACTTGAATCACATGAAAGCAAACAAGCCACAGGTCTGAATACAGCCTGAGTGTGAAGCAACCCATATCACTTCTGTGATGTCATTTGCATATACCTGCATATATTTGCATATACTCTTCCCCAAACTGCCATTTAGCGCACGAAAAAGGTGCTAAAGTTGCATCTGATCATTCATGTGAGTGGCAGTCAGCATAAAGCATAAATTGATGAAGTGGTTGTCGAATAAGCATGATAGGCTACCAGATCTGTGCAGAAACAGACTGTAGTGATCCAAAACCTAAAAGCAACACTAGAAAATTAAAAGAACTGTAAAGCTGGATTTTGAAGTATTTCAGATGAAAAAAATGTCTCTAGCTAAATACTCCATTCAACAATGCTGGGTCCTCTTTGAACACATGGGCATAAGTGAATATTCTGATGTAGAAAATATCATGTAAAATAACACCTAGAGGAGATCGGCGAGTGAGTCGTAGTGGTATGACAGGTGAACGATAGGCATCTTCATTTCAGCTCTCAGGGGAGGATTATAATGAGCATGCACATCCAGCACCTTCATTGTAATTTGAGCGATCACATCTCATATGTGTCTCTGGACATCAGAGGCAGGTTGTCATAGTGACAGTGCAGTCACCAAGTCTCCGTCAGCGCTGGATTCAGAAATAATCCAGTGTGTGGAGTCTAAGGTTTAAGGCTGCCGGAGCTCAGCTCTGGACTGACTGTACATCACATTTGGAAGAACCAATCTTGTTAATGTACTCTGTGCAATTTTCAGATATGTAGCAGTCCATTAACAGATCAAAGAACATGAGTGTTTATTCTAAGCCGCAAGTAACTGCTTTTTCATTTGAGCCAAGGTTTTTTTTTTTACATCAAATTAGTGCAAATGTAATTTTCCAATACAAACCACGAATCTGAAGTTAATTTTATGTTTTCCACCCTTTGAGCTTCGTCAGTAAATTAAAGAAATCTTACATTGCAGTCCGAGACTTGCCTCAGGGATTTCTATTAAAGTAAACAGTATTCATAGTTTATGACTAAAATATATCTACTACAAAAATGTCATGCGATATTAATTATGAATTCATTCATTATTAAAAAGTTGCCCTTATTTCATGAAATAATGTTCCACACAGTTGCAGTCGCAGGCCAGAAAAGGAAGACATAGCGTAACAAAATATCACATCAGCAGTGGCTTATTTGAATGTTGTGCATGAGCATATGAATGTTGTTTGATGATTCTGAAATTCTCAGATGACTTTAAAAGTCTGTTAAACTATCAAGAAAAAAAACATATTTGAATGAATGAAATATTTCGGCACAGTAGAGAATCTGAAAGTTAATAGTTTGTTATTGGTTTTTGCTCTGAAGTGATTTCAAGCTTATTCATTGCTGAGAAATGAGATGATCATCAGATTAGAACTTTACTCAGTGGAGCACGGTTCATAGCAACAAGAAAGTGATTTGTAGAGGGAAGAACAACTTCAGAGAGAAAAGTGTATCCATGGCATCTGTGTTTAATTCCTCCCACATAACAACATGAACATTAGTCGTTGTTTTGGAAGACTGGTGTCCATCAAATTTCATGCAGCTAGGGTCTCAAATAGAGACGACTCCAAGTGAAATAAACTCTGATTACGGAGCACATAGCGCACGCCTCCTCCGGGCTTTTTATCTCAGCGTGCACCGCAACCTTGACCGAAACGAGAATCCTTTCGTCTGCTCGAGCCCTGTGATGTGCTCTCCTGATGATTTCCTTGATTGCAGATATGGACTCTTGCAGTGTAGCTCACACATAAGATATCAGAACATTTACTGTACACTGAGCCTTTTTACAGTCATATTTTTTGTGTACTTCGGTTTTACACCCACATAGTGCAAATGACACGAGCGCATTCAAAGTGAAGCTACTGTGTGTTTTGCATTGACTTTGAGCTTGCACTTGCACTTTTTTAACTCTAAATTATCTAAATTATGGTGATCAATATAACTGAATAAAGACCTCACAGTGAAAAACACCACTCTTTCTGTGTGGCTGATAACAGGCTACAGCACTATTGATTTAGAGGAAGAGCTGGCCTCCCTGTGTCACCTCGCCGAGATGTGATGCACTTAAATGAGGAGGCGGTCAGTTATTTCTGAACAGAACCTGAGCAAAGTGTGCAAAGTGCAACCGAGTCATTTCACAAGTTGCTGGGTCCAGACAATGACACGGTGTATGGGCTTTTTATTATATGTCAAACCATCTGAAACCATACATCCTGCTGGATATGCTCCTCTGTGTATTCAGATCGATATCTATGGACCAGCTGACGTGTGTGAGCTGCTGCAGGAGGACTGAAGCCTGGGAGGCCAGCACCTTGTGTCACTGAGCTTTGCAGTCTAAAGATGGAAGCAATAACCGATGTTGTCCTTTAGAGATCTGGTCCAGAGGGTCACTGGGTTGCATGGGCCGCTATGGTCAAACTCTGCAAAGCACAGCTGCCTTTGTAAAGGTCAAAAAATGCTGTATATACACAATGCTGTATATATCACAAAAGCAGCATACCTTCAGTATTATCACAGAACAGGGAATGCCCACACTGTCATAGATATTGATGCAAGAAAAATAGATCTGATCAGAAGTATTTAATTGCTTATACTGTAGATATATAATAATATATATGGACTGTATGGCTCTATTGTCTGTGTCTTCTCAGCTCATTTCTTTACAAGGCTGCAGTGGTAAACATACCCATTAACCGACGTATGGAGATATTTACATTATATCAGCTGTCTACCTACTGTTCGCTTTACATCTGTAACCATTATATGAAGCAGCTAGTTATTTTATGTTAAGTTAAGGTTTACTCCATGAGTGTAGTACCTACACCAGCGGGAGCAAAGGAGTTAACTAGAAACAATAAGCTCCATGAACTCTCTGCTCTCACTGGCCCAAAAAAACAAAATACAATGTGACAACACAAACAAACGTGTGCTCCATGTGTGTGTTTGTATCTGTGCAGTGAGTTTACATGGTTACGTTCAGTTTATCGTCATACACCAACTCAAGTCCCAGGTGAGGGGCACCGGGTGGAGTGCAGGTGTGACCAAAGTCAGTGTTATAGCAGGAACAGTTAGGAAGAGGAGGCACACTGTAAATTATGGTTTAAGCAACTATAACAGTGCAGATGTTGTGCTGCAACAGCCTCAGAAGCTGTCAAACACCATCTCATAACAACCCTGTAGGGGAATGTGCATCAATTGACATTTGCTTTTGCTGATTCCTGAAAAAAAGAGTCCATGGTGGATTGTAGATTCTTACACTGATATTGCAGCAAACATGTTTTTTTTCTTTCCGTGCAGCTGAAGGAAAAGGTTAAGTTGTTCCAGAAATTAAAAATTTCTGATGATTTCACACACACCGCATACCACCACATACCGCTCAAATCACAAACAAGGTTGGCAACCGAGATGAATCCAAGCTTGTACAGTATTTCTTCCAGACTATCAGATCTGGAAAGATAGGAGCGAATGTCCAGAGAGAGCCGCCACATCATTATCAGACCTGCGTGACGGCGCCGGACACAGTTCTTCAGGAAGAGGGAGCTGAGATTTGAGCGCAGCCAGACAAGGTGTCAGGATGGCGAGTCCTTGTACCGGCTCATCCCCCACAGATCAGCAACAATGTGCAGTGACAAGAGGCGAGGGCAGAGTGACTGCTGCGGTAACTCTGTGAGACAGCACAGGAACACCTGAGTGTGTCTGACTGCGCTCGCAGAGCAGCTGCTGTCACTCCCGGCCCGCACCCGGCTGCACATCCGCAACCGCAGCAACCTGACACAGGCAAGCTGTGCAAATTACTTCCCCACCCCAGCCACACTTCACCACTTTAAAACATGGGATGTGTTTGATTGCACGCAGGAACAGCTGGCACTGGTGTTTAACTGCACGAGCATGTTCAGTATGGATGATAAAATGATGCCATGCAAGAAAGATCTGGGTTCTTCACAGTCCAAAAACATGCATCTTTAGGTCAATTGGAGACAATGGCCATGTGACCTATATCTAGGGTGAATTCCCTGTCTATGCCTTGTGTATTCTGGGATGGCAGCCCCATGCCACACCATGCACAGAGCAGGCCAAGAAATGGTTTACGTAACACTGAGTAGTACAGTGTGCTCAGTTTACATAAATGTAAACACATCTTACAGCATTTCAGATGAAAAAAAAAGCAAGGTGTGGTTGAAGTTCCAAAATCCACTGCAATTGAAGGCAACGCTGCAAGACTCATTCAGCCATAGGCATAAACCTGCCTTTCTTTGTCTTCAAGGCTGCAAAAGTAACAGTTCCATCAAAATCTTTTCAAACAGATGAGTTACTTAAGCCTCACAGCAAAGTTCAAACTGTCTCTGTGAATGTGGTGAATACTGTGGTGTTTTCAAGTTCAAATAGTTCCTGTTGGCCTCCATTGTGAAGTTATCGACTTTCATGGTTTATTCTCTGTCCATGAATCGTCAGCATACGTTTTGTAACAGCCACCAGGTATGTAGAAACTTGAACTTTTAAAATCATTTAATAACCACTTACAAAACAGTTCTACACAGAATCAATCTGATCCAGCAAATCTCTTCATCTCTTGCATTAAAAGCCGACCACTTAAGATCACGCAGCAGTTTTCCTTTGTTCCCAGTTCACCGTGTCCTCTGTTTCCGCCTCCGACCAGCAACCAGAAATTCATCTCTGTCACCGACCCTGAACCTCCATTCCTCCTCCCGTGGAAATAAATCCACTAAAAGAAACTGTTCAGTCTCCTGTGTGCTTCCGCTTTTTAGGGTCCTAATCCAACTATATCTTGAGTGGGCACGAAAGCCCTTTATCCTCAGTCTCTTTTCATTTACATTCCACTGTTCTAAAAAGACAAAAGAAGAGAAAAGAATTGTAGCCGACTACAACAGTCGAGTAAGGTGTGATGCTCTTAATTAGGGTGATATCCTCGCATTGGACAAGTGGACTACAAATTGGAGGCTCACAGGTTTTCAAATTATGGGATAAAAGGTATTATCTGCCCCTCATGAGTCAAGCAAGTCCCTTGACTTGTTAAAGTAATTGGTAACACTCATTATATTTGCAAGATCATAAAAAGAAACATCAGATGATGACCTCTCTAATTGGGAGTCTTGTAATTATTTTACATGGGCAGCACTTACACATGCTCCTTTACTTAACTTCCTTTATGTATACAGGAAGATAGAGATGTATGTAGGTAGCCTGTGGAAGGCTGTTTATGCATTGCACTTGTTTATAGAGTATACTCAAACATAGATCATATTTTAAGTAGCAGTCCCCCATTTTAACCAGGCATCTCCTTCAAGTGGGAGTTTTAATTACTGGAAAATGTAACAGCAGGAATCTTGTATAGGTCTGTCTGAAAGATCTGGTTTACAAGATGCTTCATACTGGCACACATTTCCTGTCTGAGGTACATTTTTAGAAATCTCAAGCTGGATCTTTCTTTGAGGGTTTCAGTTGATGAAAAGCTCAGATATCCATGTGTTAATGTTTTGCCGTAATTTACAAATCCAATGTGCATGAGACCTTACGCACTGGTTGCAGTGTTTTTTATCAATGCACAATGAGCTCCGTGAAAACAAGGAATGGGTTTGAGAAGGGAAACTACTTTACGATGTGAAGCGAATAGGGAGAGAGCAGTACTGGAACATATGGGTGGCTTTGTAATGCACACACACACACACACACACACACACACACACACACACCCTCACACTCACTGATCTCCATCACAGATGCAGCGTAAAACAATGGGCAGACTCATCCCCTGCTCATTGTGTGGGAAGGCTCCAATTCTTGGCAGTCTGCGCTGCAAACGTGTGAAAATACGAGGCGATGAGTCAACACGCAGATACCGAAATAAAACATCACATACATGACAGCAAAATCAATAAAGCGTAAGCAGGCACATATCTGCTGTGTCGGCTTTGAAGTGTGCAGCAACGGTGGCTGGGTGTACAGTTCCTTTGATGCTGGCAACCTTAAAAAGCGTGCATTTACCTTCCAGCGGTATGACAGAACCTCATTATAGAGAGCTGCCTCCAAAAGAGAAGGAAAGAAATAAATAATACAAACGTGGGTAAAGAAAATATTTTGGCTGTCACTTTGACACTCTGCAGATAACTTCTCTTGCATGTTAATTCGCCTGTGGCCCATCCCTGCAGGAAGTGGCACGGACAAGTAGGAGTCTCCCGGGCTGTGATTGGCCACCGATGTTGGCCGTGGGAGGAAGTTGATATTTCAGGACGTAGCGCATAAATCCGATTAGAGCATAATTGACATGTTTACCGGGGTATTTATAGCATCCGTTTGATTGGAAACTAGGGAACGAGGCTAAATTTGCGGCCCAATTACATTTAGGAGTATTACTGAGGGGTGCACATGTGCCCACGCTATCTTTTAAATCTGATTTACATTGTGCGGTTCCAGAAATGAAGTGACGGTGACCTTGAGAGGCTGCAGGTGATTCAGATATTTCGTGTAGTGTGAAATAAATGACCAAGTTCATCTTCAATGCAAAAATATTGAAACGACGAGAGGTGACGCAGTGGAATTATGTAAATACACAGGCCTCCATTACTTAATGTGTCAGCGCACGAGCACAGCGTTGAATGCTAATGAGACACCGCCGGCGTGTCATATTTGCCTAAATTACATTTTCCATTTCAGTGCCCACAGGAAGCAACAAATCAAGACTTCACAGTAAAATACAAGCTGAACAGGACTGTACTCGGAGCGCGTCACCCGTCTTCAGCTTCTGTGATCACCGTGGTGTGAGTGTTGGAGTCTGATCCTGCCAGTGCTCTTTGCCAAGGACACAGGAAATGTAAGAGCATTCTGAAATTACATCCATAGATCATGAACATAGATCTAAGTAATGTAGACCTCAAGAATACATTGTGTAACAAATTGAACTGCTTCTGACCTCCCATAATGAAGCAACACAAACACATTCTCATGATTTACAATGTTTGAACACTCCTTTTAATCAATTTTGGATGTTTGAAAGGGTAAAACCTCAAAGCCTTGGAGCATTGTACCCTTTACCACATCAGCCTCATTGATTTTTACTCTTTTGTTGCATGTTTACTCAGACATGGTTTGACATGTACTGCTCTACCTTCTTCTCAGAGCAAAAAGGTTCGGATCCTGGTCAGACCAATCTTTCTGTTTGGAGTTTGCTGTTTGGAGTTTGCATGTTCTCTACTTGTTTTACCTGGGTATTCTGTTTTCTACTTTAGTCCAAAAAACATGGATTAAGGTCAACTCCGAGCTGCGCCGGCTGTAGGTATGAGTGTGAGAGTGAATGGTATGAACATACATTTGCAGTCACATATATCAATTTATGTGGTATGACAACAAACAGAATACATATTCTCTATTTTTTTTAATCTGCTGTTTGTGTGTCTACTATTTACCAAACAAGTACAAATTTGAATAACAAAAACAGTGTTCATATTAATCCTGTTACTGCATGTGGGCAGATTATTCCATCACTGCTATGATATAAAACTAAGTAGCAGAGCTCAAATAAGTGAAAAATATTTTGCTGTTTGTATGTAATGAATTATTCCCTTTATCAGTCCATCACAAAGGCTCTTTCCCATGTTTACACACGAGGATGAGTGAGAATCATAGTGAAACCGCAGCACTTCAGATCTTTTTCCCCATGCTTAATCAAAGCTTCCCCACTTAATTACTGGGGCAGATTAAAAATAGCAAAGCCAGAGAGTGCACCCCCTCATCCCGGTCTGTCATAGCTGGCAACCGAGCCCGTGGGCAGCATATGTGAAAGACTCATCTGCTACTATCCTGCCTCCCCTGTCATGAATTTACTACATCAAACGTAAACATCTGGCCGTCTGCCTCGGCTCGGCAATGGCAGCGCAGCACATCAGGGCCGAGAGCAGGAGGACTGGTGAAAGCAGGGACTCCTCTCAGGCAACAATGGTGCTCACTCCCCCAGAATAACGCCTGTTGACATGGCTGCGGGGGGGTCCGCACGGAGCGGAGCGGCCTGCTACTTCATGTGCTAAAACAAAATGTCAACATGCCGAGGCCGCGTTCCCACTCTTTGTTTAAGAGAGCTTTCAAAGGTGTGTGTGCGTAGTCGTTACTCAAATAGACCAGGCCACACAATTAAAAATGATTTTTCAGTGTAATTGTATTCTGATGTGGGTTTTTGTTGTTGAATTTATGTGTAATTATGTAACAGTGTTCAGTGGACTCGGAGAGACACTTGTGGACACAATGAACAGTATAATTAGAAAAGTCCTTATGCTCTGACGGGGAACAGTTGCACCAAATCGTTTGACAGATGGCAGCATGCAGGATTTGGCCAAATGTATCGCCAACTCCAACAAGCAGATCATTTTTTTGGACTATTATGTGATGACAAAGTAAAGAATTAAAATAGAAAAAAAATTAGCTGATTTTAGCAGAAAAGTATTTTGGGAATCATTCACAATGCAGCACAGGATTCTGTTACAAATAAGTACAAATCATCAGATCAAGAACACCTCAGATTGTGTGTACTAGTGTTATTTGTTCCATCTTGCTGTGTTTTGCATCTTGCAGCTGTAAAATTAAGTTGTAGAACTAGTCGACAAGTGATTGTGACAAGTTATCCATTTCTCATTTTTCAGCTGGAGGTTTTTTCTTGAATATCTCTAGTAATGGCAGAGGCAGTGAGTGAGTACAGGCTGAATCTTTTAGACCAGGCTGAAATAGCCATGATTTCATTAATTTTTACATAATTTTGTACAGACTTTCATCAGCCTCAGGGGACAAAGTGACTCCCTTAGATGAGTTCAAAATTTTGCCACCAGCAGTCAAAATTTGACTTGACCACGTTTGACTTAAGATCAAGTGGCTGCAAAATTCATGATATTCCCATTAAACTTAGCTGAACTTTGCACTGATTATTGAGCATGTTTCAGTCTATGCTGCCTGCACAGTTTCAGGATGTTAAAGTAAGAATGGATCAACTCGAGCTCATTGTTTTGGTAGCAGACTGAGGCAATTACGCTTCAGTCTAAAATTTCCCTTAATTACCCCCTCAATCCTTAGCTTAATTACAGCCACACTGAGACTGTAGAACGCTAGCTAATTGACTTTTTTCTTTGTAATTTGAATTAAGCCTTTGACAGGCACACAGTCCTCACACTGAACAACAGCCTGAGTGTGTAAGTCTGTAGAGACGGTTACATACGTCAACACTCTCACCCTGGATTGTTTACTCCATGCGTTCCTGCTCTTGAGACCAAGTATAACCTTTCCCTTTAGGATTTGAGGATTTGAACTACACCCCATCTGAACAAGAAACACAGCGGGACATGTTGCACATGTCAGATTCTACCTCCCCTCTCCATCTCCTGGATGGCCTCAGTCTTGAAACCCTGCAGACAGCTGTCAAGCAGTCTCTGAATAAAAGATTTCGCTCCGAGCGGACGGAGAAGAAAGGCGTCTTTTTTGGGTCACCGTACTCAAACACCTCTCCAGGGTCGCTGCAGAGGCACAAAGACCTTGGTGCTCGGTTTTAAGAAATACCCCAAATGACTCAAAGACTTCTTGCAGACCTTTAACTGTTTTATTCCTAATAATAGACCTAGAGAGTATGAGGAATTCCATCGGGCTTTTGATGTGGATTTTATCACACTGATCATTTGATGTTGAGGGAATGAATGGTGTGTGTGCTGTGATGGACTGGGCACTTGTCCAGGGTGTATGTCCTGCCTTCGCCCTGTGTGTCTGAAAATAGGCACCAGCAGACCTGTGTGGAAGGATGGGTCTTCATATGAAAGGACAGATGGTCATTAACCACCAGACATGCTGAATCTGACAGTAGTCTGACAGTCTATGAACTACAGTCTAACTCCTGTGGGTGAGCTTTAAAAACTGAATGCACTGGACTTCATTTTATGGGATTTTCATCAGCTCATCAGTGTTTAAAAAAACAATGTGGTCAGTTATTTATTCCTCTTTTGTGTTGAGATGGTGAAATATTCCCCCAGAACTGACATTTTTGTCACTCGATTTTGAGGGACTTGAAAGTGCGTGATCCCTCATTTCTTTGTCTCGTATCCTCCAAAAAGACAAGCAAACAGACTTCCTCTCAGAGTCAGCCCAACATGATTAACATTAGGAATGTCATTATCATTTCTCAATGGCCAAGGGCAGTCAACCAGTGGCCGATACTGATTAACCTTCTTGTCAGGTCATTTCTTTCTTAGTCATTGTGTTTACTATTGTAGGTCTTCTACTATCCAGGCTGCTGTAAGTGGCATACTGTACTTGGAGTGAAACTGGTTTCATTTAAACACATTCAGTTTTGTTTACTTTGTTAGAAAACCAAAGAAATCCTAGTGACGCCTGTGTCAGAAAATGAGAGGAAAATAGAGTGTTTGATTTTCAGTCTGAACATTTCATTCATCTTTGTTTATCATCTCCAGTTACCACAGCCACGAACATTTTAACAGTGTTTCTTTATTTACAAAGTGAAGGAATGCTTTTGCCGTTTCCCCAGCTCATTTTTTTTGGGAGGGTGGTGGCAAACAGAGCAATCACAGGGCAATTGTAGACATATTGATCTTACACAATAAAAAAAAAAGAAACAGCAGTAAAATACAAAACGATGCGAGACAGCTGTATATCCGTTGGGAGGAAATGTCGAGTATTCCCAAAAAATCGAGGTAGAAAAAGCACACACCGCTCGACTGATGACTGATTCGACACAGGTTCATACAGGTCACCAAAGAGTTCAACTCGGAGTGAGATCAGCTGGAGGGGGAAGTGACCGTGTCCTGGTTCAAAAGGGAAACAGAAACGCTGCTTATAACCAGTGGCGCAAGAGTCTCAAGAGCAGGTCATCTCTTAAAGTGAAGCTGCAGGGCTCAGCAGGTTTTTCAAACCATGCTCAGCAGCCAAATGCTGAATGAAACTGATGAAGGCAGAGTAACAAGAGTGAAAAACCACGTTTTCATGTTTTCTGAAACACACACACACACACACACACACACACACACACACACACACACACACACACACACACACACACACACACACACACACAGGACTGATCTGATTTTCAATTCAAGTGCCCAATAAAGTGTTTGGGTGAAACATTGAAACGCTTCTGTCGAACTTCACTACTTGAAATGCTCTTCTAGGTAATGCATATGGTGGCATGTAAGACAAACATTTCTGAAGAAGACATCAAAAAAACTGTTTTCAGGTTCCTTATATAGTCACCGTTTTATGAATGGAAAATGCATTTTGATGCCATTTTCCACCCACCTCCATTCCCTTGGCACCAGCACGTCATAAGCATTAGTGAAATATTTAGTGCGCTCCTGATAAATTTAGTGAGAGGACCAAATTGAAAGCTATGACTGAAGTGATATAAATAATATTTAATCCTGGCACAAAGCACAATACACCTCCAAGTTTCATGAGCTCAGACATCTGTTGAAAATAGGATGTGCTCAAATGTTAAGACGCGGATGTTCATCAACCACTGTGCAATCAAACACTTTTTTTTTGGTTTTTCCTTTTCAAACATTGATTTTAGTAATATACAGACATCTGTTTGCTTTCTCTTCCCTTTGAAAGCCCTGGAATGATTGACTGTGTTTACATGTCATTTCCTTTGTTACTACATTATACCACCGTAAATCCGGAGCCAGGACTCAATTGTGGCATGTGCACAAAATCAGCGTCGACTTGAATGGCCCATCAAGCACGCTCTATGATTTTCTTTCCCAAAATAGAATGACTGAGTCACACGTATACACACACACACACACACACACACACACGCACACACGCTGAAGTGATCTTGCTGTCTCTCTGCTTTTTGCGGAGAGGCTACAGAGCCACCAACCGTGTTGGTCACCATTCTGTCACTCTTTGTCTTATCTACAAACCTGCCCCGCTCACACACACACACATCCTCGAACACCAGGTGGACACAAGCTGGGGGGCGCTGTGCCCCGCTTTCCCCAGAGTGGACGTGGGCCCGCTGAAAAGACGAACGCCGTCACACCTTGAGAGCCTCGTGCACGCCCACGGCGGAGAGCCGGCGGTTGATGTTGCGATAGCGACAGCGCAGCAGGTCGCGGTAGGTGGAGCGCAGGTCCCGGTTGAAGAAGGCGTAGATGAAGGGGTTCATCAGCGAGTTGGCGTAGCCCAGCCACAGCAGCGTGCGCTCCAGCCAGATGGGCACGCAGCTGCACTTCACCCCGCAGATGAAGGGCCGGGCGGTGGACAGGATGAAGAAGGGCAGCCAGCACACGGCGAACACCCCCACGATCACCCCCAGCGTGGTGGCCGCCTTCTGCTCCCGCTTGAAGATGGAGATGTTCCTGCGCTCGCGGCTCAGCAGGCGGGACAGGGCGGCGCACTCCTCGGCCACGCCGGGCGGCTTCAGGCCCTGCATGCGCAGCGCCTCGTTGGCCACCGTCTCCAAGCGCTCGCGCCGCGACAGGTCGGTGAAGCGGTGCTTGGCGCCGCTCTTGCGAGCCGCCCTGAATATCTTGTAGTACATGACCAGCATGACCAGCATGGGGATGTAGAAGGCTACCGCCGTGGAGTAGATGGTGTAGCCAAAATCCTGGCTGATGAGGCACACGCCGGCCGTGTGGACGTTTTGGGCCCAGCCGCAGAAAGGCGGCAGAGTGATGGAGGCCGACACCAGCCACACGCCCAGGATCATCTTGGCCATCAGCTGACCGTTCTGCCGAGCAGGGTAGGTGAGGGGCCGCGTTATCCCGAGGTATCTGCAGGGAAACAGACAAAATACAAGTTTAGATCGTATGTAATTAACTTCTCAGAGATTAACTTCTTGAATCTTTCGTGAGATAAGATTCAAAGCAACGCAATTCAACTTCAAAATTATCTGAAGACCTTTGACATTCAGAGTTGGTCTGAACCAAACTCTTAATTAAATCAAATTTTTAGATAAGGTTTCTTTTTTTAATTCTCTCTGTCTTGTACCAACAGAGAACTGACAAATGAACAATAATGAGTCTTTTTGGAATCGAGCATAATGTAATAGAATAATCTTTATAGTCATTGATGAAGCTGGCAAAGCATTATCCACTGTGAGAAAAAGAAAACAAGAATGTAATAAAAACAGAATAGACATAAATAAACATGCAAGTGTGTAAAACAAGCAAAATACCATAGGTATATATAATACCATGGTCTGTTTTTGACATTTTCACTAATTTTGTCTAATCTTTAAAAAAATAGAATAAAACACCACATTTGCAATGCTCTTTATGTGTATTTACATACAGTACATACAGATACAGATACACACGTGCTGATATAAGTACTTTATTTATCCCTTTGGGGAGATCCAAGCATCCTGCAGCACACAGGCACAAACCACTCATCACATCATCAACACACTAGAGATTAAAAAAGTGATCTTTTTAGCTAAAAAGACCCTAAAAAGAGAACATTAATGCACCTTAACAACAGTGCACATGGTAATAGTTGCACAGTCAGTGTCCCGGTGTCCCTTAGTGCACAGCCCAGAGACAAGGATGCAGCCATAAATTGTAATTGTAAAGCACGATGGCAGCGGGAACAAAGGATCTTCAAAAGGCTCATCCTCAGCTAGTGAGGGTCTTCTTTATCACCCAGAACAACCTGCCCCTTCCTATCTCTCCAGTGCCCCAGACAGCTTTTGAACAAGGGACTTAAAGCATTGGAAACCGCCCTGATCCCTGTTCTACGAGCCTTTGACACCTCATCTACTTATCACAGCAAAATCAAGGATGCTCAGTCGCACGTCATATGCAATGCCTTCATTGAGATGAAATGGCAGCTGAGTGGCATCGAGTGCTTGTCCACTCAATTCATAGACAGACATTTCAATGAGAGGTCATAAGCTCTGCCACTGCCTGGAGGGCTTTTTAGCTGTGTTTCTCTGCTCTGGCAGAGCCGAGCTGGTGGAAGGAGAGAGAGAGAGAGAGAGAGAGAGAGAGAGAGAGAGAGAGAGACATCAATCAAATGGCTAGCTCAGTGGTTTCAAACAGCAGCTGGAGGTGTCAGAAACAGATAAATAAAATGAGGAGTGAAGGGCTGGAGTTTGTATGAAAGTGAGAAAATAGCCACTATTCTCACAAACTGATGAATCTGTGAGTACAGCGCAGCGTGTTTTGGCTGTGCGCCTGGAGCCTCCATCAGCATCAAATGCATCATTGATGAAAGCCGAATATATGACACTCCTGGCTGTTTTTTTCTGATTACCACTTTATTGTTAATCAAGATAAAAAGCCCCAGGGAGCACCAGCCAATTCTCCTTGTCGTCCACCAGTGATGCTATCAGCACTGCAGACATCAGATTCAGCCTTAGATGAACTTTTTGCTTTTGCTAGGGCTTTTAGATGTAATGAGTCCATAGCAAGGCGCTTGGAGTGTTTCTTTATGTCCATACACAAACCTTGTTGTTGAAAAAGCCCAGCTTTGTTTGGAAAATGCCACTGTGTACTTAATATTCTGCTGCATGCAGATTAAAGGACAGGCCTCCCCAAATAACAAAGACATTCATTCAAGTGCTTTGAAAAAAGACTTTGCTGGTGTGCAGAGCCCCAACCACAAGTCATTTAGGCATAAAAAAGCAATGCAAATCTATGCTTTTGGTCCATCACGAACTAAGAGAACATGTGCAGCATCGAGAGCAGAAATGTGAGGCTGCTCTGAGCTGGATTTCAAGCCTTTCAACACAAGGCCAACTAACAGATTCATCAACTGATAATCAACTACTCATACTAACTACTAGATTTTAATTAATCTCATTTGAACTATCAGTTCATCAACGAGTACTGTAATAATTGATTAGCTAGTTTCAGTGTTTATAAGATAAATGATCCATGATTTTCCATGAAGTTCTCTGACTCAGCTTCAGAAATGTGAGTCTTTTCTAGTTCCTCTGGTCGTTCCTCTGGTCGTTTTTGAAGACTTCGTCTTGGCCTTTGTGTAACGGATCAACATTTTTTACTATTTTCTCTCTAATAGAAAAACTAAACAAAAAACTAATGACTTGACCAAGAAACTAATATAAAGATGAATCAACTGCATAAATAAGCGTATGTCGGAGCTCAACAGGCTGCTTCAGCTCCCCAGAGTAGATCAGATCCCAGTCTCAGCATCACTGAGTTATTTATCCGAGGACACCTGGTGGTTTCCTGCCTCCTGTCAGTGACGGAGCGTAAGACCTCTCTTTTTGCTGCTCTGCGCACGGAGATCTGACACAGTTTTAATGTTTCTAATCAGCTTAAGCAAGCTGCAGAGAGTCACCACGTGTATAATTCGACAGGCACCTGAGGCCCACGACGTGCATGAATCTCATATCGCGGTTTGCCAGCGTTGCCATGACAGCCAGCGAAACGGCTGTCATTTACCTGAGACAAGTATCGTTATTTCGTTGCCCGGGGGCAGTTCTGTTGGCCGGTCAGATGGTGAGAAAGACCACAAGAAGGCAAAGCCAAATGCACACGCCTGTCAAAAAAAAACCTCACAATGTGTTGGTGCTTCATTAAATTTGGTATTAAGTCGATTTGCATAAATACTATTACCGTGGACTTAAAGATCCCCTGGCTCTGGTTACTTGTGCTCCCTGCACATTATGTAAGCACCACAGTTTATTCAACCACCAATTCCTCCAACCGCTGCTCTGACTGGCTTACTTAAAATACACTTAAGCTTTACGGGGGGAACTGAACACATCCAAGGGAGCAATGTCAAACAGAGACGAGGCAGATCCTGAGATGGCTACCGCTCTGCGGCGGGAATTCTCAAGAATACATAATAGAAAGGCAGCAATGCAACACTCCTCTCTGATTGCATTATTCAGTAATGAGGAAAGAGGTTGAGGTGCTTATCTGTCAGGATATTTGTGTGTCTGTGGGGAATGGGGGGCAGTTCTCCACACAACTATGACTCATTGTTGGCCCTTGAGAAGGCAGAGCTGTTTTCAGACCATAGAAAATTATCTCATCATCCTGGTGGGGATAAACAGGTGCCAGGTTGGATAAGATAGCACTTATTTTAACACTTTGTTAGGGTGCTGCATGTGTTCGTGCAGGATGGACTGATTCCACATCTGTGGGAATGTCATGTTGGTTTTACCTTTTGCAGTTCCCTTTTGCAGTAATTAGGGTGAAAAGCATGGAGGTTATATAAGAAGGAGCTCTCCAAAATGATGTAAAGATCTTATTCTGACAATGCTAAAACATACAAACTAAGCAAGTGTAACCATGTACAATAAGCTGAAAATGGTCGCACGAATATAAACAGGAATCTCAGAAATCTGCCAACAAATTGTGAAATATACAAAACATGATGTCCAATACATGTAAGGGTTTGTAAGAAACCTCAGTGTAAATGATTTATAATATAATTGTAATCACCTCCCAGGAAAACACCAAGCGTTGAACAGCCACAGTGATGCATTCAGAGAGAGTTTTTTTTTTCTTCTATCTCTGGAGGATTTGGGACATATCCACAGCCGCTGCAGCCCTCCGGGACTAAACAGCCACAGACAAACACTGCGGTCGAGCTAATGGAGAATTCCATTACTTCCGCTAGGCTACCAGCTAGGGCACCGTAAAGTGAACTATTTTCTGCGCTGAAACACTGTAACTGGGCCTGGAGAGCAACAGTCGCCATTCATCTCCAGGAGCACCTCTCAAACCTTTTATGTCTGAGAGTCAGGGGTGCATGGTGAAATATTTACCATGTTGCAGTTGTTTTTGGGTGGAGAAGTGATAAATTTAGACCCCGGTTCTCCTAAAAAGACAGTAAGAGGGTGAGAGCTTTTTTTTTTCTTCCAGGAACTTTCCACTAAAGAACCTTCACTCATTTATCTCACTTTAAATTCCTATGTCATTTCACTTGAGGGCAATCCAAAATGAGCTGAGGAAAAAAGGAAGTGTTTCCTATTTTAAGGAGAATCCTGTTTTTTTCCGGTACAGTTTAAATAGAGTGGGCACAGAGATGCAAATGTCGCCTGAAATCAAAGCATTTTTGCTGAAGAAGCGTCTCCACGTGGGACAGAATCGTGCGCGTTCCCTGCTTCATATCCAGCAGTCAGTGGTGTGCATTCGCTGCATTCATGCTTGGTTTGTTTTACATGAAGTGAGCGTGAGTGGAGAAAGAGGGGAACATCCCGCAACCCATTGTTCGCTCTTTGCTCGGGGTAAGCCCTCGTCGCTGGTTGGAAAATCGAGGATCTGTAAAATATTTAAAAGCTGGTGTTCGTAACACCGGGTTTTACCAGATGGACCACAGAGATTTCTCTTCCGACACAAATAAATTGAACTAAGAATAAAAGCTTTATTAATTTTCTAAAGGTATCATCGGAGAGTATTTACACTGAACCAAATCTGTCTACTCGAATCGCTGGGATTTCTCCAACATCAGCTAACAACTTCAGTCCTCAAGGAATGCTTCTTCTCTCCTATTCTATTTGAGGAGCATCCGTGATACTGAAATTGAGCCACTACGAGCAGCGAACACAGTGCAAAACAAGCCGAGCTGTAATCTCCTTCTTAACAAGGACTCAAAGGCGCAATCCCATCTGTTTACTGCAAAATTCAGACGAGCCTGCATCTTTTAAGGTCAGGCTGTGCTTGTTCTCTGAATTCAGCTCAGTATAAGGTTAGGATGAACAAGTAAAATAGCAGCAGTAGGAGTTTTATTTTTTTATCTCATTTAGACACTCTCTTACATAAGCTTTACTGAGTCATCCCTAGACATACGTACTCCTTCCCTCAGATCTGTCTGGTATGTCCAGCTCCTGGTTAAGGTCAAACTGGTGTCAGTCTGTGAATTACATCTTACACTTTAAGCACATATGAGGATATTTTGCTGCCATCCAAGACAAGACAAACCCATAGTAAAACAGTTTGTTCTGTATGATGGTCATGGCAACAAAATTGCTTACAGCTCGATTTCACTTTTAGTCAACTATAGGTCAGTTCATCAAACTTACAGAAGCACCTCTCATAGTCGTGTTTTCATGCACCCCTGCTTCTATATATGCATGGGGACTACTGTAATTAACATAATTACTCTTTAATTACTTTCTTGAGAATTACAGAAGCAAAGACATAATTCTGAATGACACGCAACAGTAATCGGATCCAATCTATTTTGCAGGATATCAAGGAAGACGTTTCAAGAAAAGTCCCTCATTCCCAGTTCGCTAGAACCCAGTGATCAGATTATTCTCCCTCTACATCGTCTCCAGTCGATGGACAAATCATCACTTCTCTTTTCTGCCACAGTAACCACGCGACTCTGGGGAGGAGGCGATGACGGTCAGCCAGGCCAACACCAGACTGAAACATCTCCATAGCCAAATAGATGGATTGCCACTGTCATCCTCCCAGGACTTGTAACACTTTAGTGAGCACGCATCTTGCCTTCAGTGGCTCTTTGAACTCAATCCTTTCCACTTTGATTCATGACATTCACAACAAATTCAATTGTACTTTGAGCTGATGATTGAGTGATAATCTTTAAAGTTAAAAGAAAGTTCACACATCCTGAATATGACTATAAGAGCAAATCTTGTGAATAGTGTTTTTTCCACCCTCCGCAGTTCAAATGTACAAGGTTGTTAACTAGAGATCAATCTCATCTTTGAACAAAGTAAGAGTCGCTTCAGAAATTGCATGGCTTCTGTAGCCAGGAAAAACAAAGAAGTTTAAATGACTTGCCTCAAGAACCTTGAAATCAATCAAATGCTATTTTTGTCTGCGGTCTGTCAGAACTTCCATTGTAAGAACCACAAAGACAAAACAAGAAGGTGACATGAACATGAGGGTTGAATATCCATAAACAAACATGAGATCAAAGCAAACAAAACCAAGCAATACTATAAATGAAAGTATTTCTATGTACCCGTTTGAAGTTTAGGATGCAAAGCGTGAATCATATCTAAAAGTTTATTTTTCTTTTTTTTTCCTTTACAGAGAATCTTGACAAGTTGGACACAAAAGACATGTTTCAGGACCTGCAACCTCTCTGAAGAACCTCTGACTTCATCTCAGAAAGAGAGCAGCCCTGACTACTGAACACTCCCACGCTTTGTGCAGCTAATCACGCTGCGTTTGTAAGTGTATCTTAACAGTGAGCTTTTTTTTTTTTTCTTACCAAATCAATGTGTTTACCTGAAAGGCTCACCTGTTCACTTCCATTCATCTAACCTATCCGGACACCTTTACAATGTCTGTCTGGCTTCCTCCCAATTGTTGCAGAGCAGCAGAGTGTGATATTTTTAGGGCCTTCTCCTGGTTCTGTGTGCCTGCTATCGGCTCTCACAGCGGCCTACATGACGGGCAGCTATTAGTGCCACGGTGATGAATTGATCCCCCTTCCATCAGTCAGTGTGTCCATCGCTGTCAGAGCCGGACGTCCTTGGACAACAAAACAAACACCCCACAGGCGCTACAGAATAGAGTCAAGAATGGGATAATCCAATAGAGCCGACGTGGAGGCCGAAAGTCGACACTTTTAGCACTCATTTAGCAGACGGACCAATGAGAGGAGAGGAGGTAAAGGTGATTCCTCCTGCTTCCTCCAGGGGGGTCCAGATGTTGTCTCATAATATTGAAAGCTTTAAATGAGCTGTTGTCCCTCATCGACTGAAAGATGAAACACCACAAACAGAGAAAGCAGCTTCTACCCAAGTCAACAACGATGTTTATTATTGCAGCTGCAAGTTGCTCTTCACTGGCTAGTACTGTAGCTGTCACGTTCTACAGACTCAAAACCCCTCAGTGTCAAGTGTCCTGTAGATGAATTCGACATGGACAGCAGTAGTTAATATAAAATGTACACAAGGGTTTTTTCAATCCCCCTAAATTGACTTCTGATCGTGTGATCTATGTTCATAAATGTTGGCGCTACTGTTCCTGGTAAGCACAGGCTCCTCGACAGCCATCCGGCCTCGAGCTATACATTACTGGTCAGGACTGCAAAGCTAAGAACACTATAGTATGCGCAACAGACTTGAGGAATCCCACCACACACATTATTTAACGCTGCCTTCGCCTCCTTTCGGCTCAGTCTTTGGACTCCCAGTCCCAATGGATCCTGACAGCATCATCTAGCACTGATCTCTCACTAGTGTTTGGACCTCGACGCTCTGGAAATGGCAGCCTCGGAGAGCTCTCTCAGATCTCCCGGTGCTTACGCTAACTTCGAAAGCACTCTGACATTCACGTATCTTTGGATCCGTCAGCCTGTCATGCACAGACTCCACATCAAATTACGTGTGTTTCCAATCGTTACGTTAGTGATTTATAATGTTTTCTTTTAGCTCCCCCAAATTAGACGGCTGTGTGATGCTGTGTGTGGGAAAGCTGCTAAGTCAAACAGAATCGTCCACGTGTGTTTTTCCATGCTACACCGTCCAAAATACACCATCACACCAGCCTCAAGTCTGAGAGTCATGTTCCAAAACTTCCTTGCACAAATCTGAACATAAAAGGATAAAAAGTCTCTTTCTTTGCTTTTTTGTACATAAATTTACTGTTGTCCTTCAACCTGAATAAAAGTTTTTTTTTTATTTCAAAGCAAAGAAAATACTCTGATAACTGTGAAAATGCCTTTCCCTACACACCATTTATAGCAATCATTTCAATCATTATGACTGATTGTTGTCTCTGGAAAATCTCCCTTATATCATTATTACACATTATATCATTACTATATTTGACATGATATTACATTTCTAGAAAATGATTCCTCCATTTACCTTGTGGTTATGAAAACAGTTCCTGCCTGTTCAGAGTTACAACATAAAGTAAACAAAGCTCGACATATACATCTCTCTGCAGCCTAAACAAAGCAGAAGTTGAGCAGAAACACCTTCATTTTCTTGGAATCACTGTTAAATAACTTGTTTGACACGCATTGTGTCCTGAATCTGGGCCAGAACACTGAGACAAGCTTAAACAAACAAGACTGTGTTTTCTGTGTCACCACACGCAGTCAGCCTACCTCCTCTACCATTTGCTTGTTTACTCTCTGAATGGATTTCAGCAGGCTTGTTATGCATTTAACCATGTTTCGCTTCTTGTCACTTTCTTAATGGTCTTCCATTAAGGATGAGATTGTGATGCAGCTCTCTCTTCTACCCATCAAATTAAATATATACATGTTCTTCCATGCGGGGGATATACTTGGACAGAATTTCAATCACTTGCAATGTAATTTTCTCTGAATTTCTTCCTACAAATGTTACAAGTCTCTTATTTTTCACCAACCATTTTTGCCGCATGTGTGCATATTATTTATTTTCTTTTTATTCATGCTCTCTTGCTAGTTTATGCTACCATTGGATCCCTTACTGTGAGACCAGTACAGGATTATTTATCTCATTTGCATGCTATATAGCATGATACTATTATTTCCTACCAAAACGTGCATTTGCTGTGGTCAGCCTCTCTAACCGTCCAAGATGCCAAAAGGCCATCTCGAATAAATATTAATGAGTATGCTAAGCCTCACTTCATTACTATACAATGACTGAGGTCTGTTCGGGGAAGGTGAATAAGTGCCAGCAAGTCCATCTTCCTCTCTTTTTCCTGTCATGATGATGTGAGAGAGCCCATGTGAAGAGCCCCTCCATCTCTGTCACCTTCCCTTCGGTTCTGTCACCGAGTGCACTCGCGCTCTCAAAGGACACCTCCAGAGCTAAATAAGCTCAGAGGAAGTCTCCAACGTGACGGAGGAATCTAATTGTCCACTTCCTCCCCGTTTTACTCCTGACCTTTTAGAAAAAAACGACAAACAATATTAGTTACCAGGGATACCACAGGCAGCTCCTCTCTGCAGCCGACGCACTGTCCTCCAGTTTTCGCATCCAGCGAACAGTTAGTATAGCTGAAGTAGCTGCACAGGCCATTATATGTCATCATGTCATGTATCAGCAAATGGAAAAGGACAGTGAGGAGGAGTTGCTCCTTCCTGAGCCACTACCATGTAAGATAAAAGCAAAAGCAGTGGCTGCTGTTTTTTTTTTTTTTTTTCAAACTCATATTCTCATCGTACTGACCTTTTATTTTTGGGACATGAAAATATCACAAATATTAAAAAAAAACTGTGCTCAGAGCAAGGGATTGCCACTGGTGCCTGTATTACTGGCATTTATAATGAGAATTCTCAGTGACATAGTCCTGATGCATCACAACTCGTCTCTTCTCATCTTATTTGCAGCTCATCATATTTCCATTTCCAATAAACAGGCAAACTACAGCAACCTTGGTATGTGGGTGTGTTTACCTGTTCACAGCTTATCTGCATAAGACTCGACATGTTTACCAACAACTCCATTTAACAAACCTGCCATCCCTGATAGATGACTTCTGACCTTTCTTATCCACCTTTTGTACTCACAAATGCCTCAGTTTCCCCCCAAAACCCATCATAGTGAACATATCAGACCTGCCATGTACACATTAATCACCCACCTGCAGGAGCTGAGAGACCCCCTCCCACACAGACGGTTCCCTCCACCTCTACCTGCCCCTGTAGGCTACTGTGCCGTGCATTTCTAATCATGTTGATCAGTGCGAGAATTCCTGGTGGTTTGTTGTTTGTGTGCTGGACCTATTGTACACATGCACACAAGGAAAACATGCAAACTCCACATGCTGTGAGACACCCCCATGTGTCACAGGGCAAATGGAAGTAAGAATTTATCAGGACAACTGCTTTAGATTTCCACTGTATGATACTGGCACGTGGTTGTGTGTTTGTACATGTGACCTTTTGAATGTGTGTAAGGAAAGCGAATAATGCTTCACGTTACATGACTGATCTTATCGGCATGTTGGCAGATTTAAGTAATCAATATCAATCGAGTTACGCTGCTCTGGCTCATGTTGAAAAGCACGTAGCGTGTCTCTTAATGAAAAGATGCACTCATTGTTCCTGCTGCGGGCTGGAGGGGGCTGTGGCAAGTAATGGAATTAATATACTATCCAATAATGATGTATTATGTCACCAACCCCTAACCTAGTTGCTATCAATCAGGTTGTTTTTTTTTTTCTTTATGACTCTTCCTCTCTGATGTAGATTATCTGGCCTGAGCAATCTCTGCAAACTGCATTCCTGCCTGGTGGGGGGTGCCGCATCTTCTGCTGTGCAGCCTTTGTGCCATCACTCCTTAAAACAGACAGAAAGTCCTTTATGATAATGTTTGGCATTCAAAGAATTCACACCCAGAGCACGGATAATGAAGCTTTTCCCATTTCCATAATAAAACAAACACATTTAATGCAAGAAAGTTTCTCCATCACACAGAACAACAAAAAAAACACATCCTCTGAAGCTCTCGGTGAGAATTTATGCCAGGGAAGAAAAAAAAATGTCAGAAAAGATAAAAGACAATGCGGCATGACATTACAGACAGCTGAGAATATAACAACTGTCTCTGAATCCACAGAGACCTTTGTGATTGTCAGTCCTGCCTCGAATCAATAGCATTTGTCTGTTGTCATGTCCCTCCTTAATGCCATGTTATGTGTAACGTGAAGAGCTCTGAATGTCCCAGTTGATAAGAGGTGCAACAGAGACAAACCTGACTTTCATCTCTCTGCTGTCCCTAAAGAGTCACTATATAGGGCAAGAGTTGTTCATCACTGGGTTTTAATAGCAGCTCATACACTATCTAAGAGCACTGACGATGTCAAAGATGTGCATGTGTACAGGTGATCTTCATAATGTAGATTATAGTATTATTTATTCATATTAAATGCTTTCCAGTATGATCTACTAAAAGGCTCAATGGATGATTCAAGGATCTTCAAAATTATCAAGTGCCACTTTGTGGTTTTGTGTCATTGTAACTGATAACATACAACCAATAAATAAATCTAATTAAGTAGTATTTAATCAGCAGACATTTAGATAATACACATGCACAAGGGGGAATATCAGGTTTACTCATTAGAAAAAATAACAAAACATTTAAAGCTTTCAACAGCAAGTTTGAAACTGGATATGTTTTGATTTGGCATTAGATGACAAGATCACCACATAAGAAATGGAGATGAAATCCGTGTCTGAACACAGCGTGCGCAAACTGTGACAAATGTAACACAACCGTGCCTGATGACAGGGATGTTCTCTATGTTTGTCTCGCCTACGAGCACTAAGTTATTCAGCCTCTCTCTTCTGGAAAAGAGCTTCAAATGTACGCCGTCGCATTTTCAGGGTTCATGTAAAGAAGGACACAAACAAAAGCGAACAAACCCGGCGGTGATGATAAGGTAATAATGTCGATGACGCTGATCTGGGTCTGAACTAAAAGTGGTGGTGGAAAATACATAGTCCATCAAAGAATGAATGATCACAATGAGCTCGACATGAACAAAAGACAGTGTACAGTTCTCAGCAGATATGGAGCTCTGCATCCTCTGCAGACTGAACGGCACACGCTAGTGGCTTACATCACAGAATACCATTCACGCTGAGAGTCCACACACCAGATTTTGGGAAGATGCAATGACACTGAAATCACCACTCTGTTTCAGCCTGGCTGTTCCACATTCGCAGACACCACTACTACTACTGCTGCTGCCCACTCTGTTGGGCATTAGGCTTCATCAGTGCTCGTGGTTGTTTTTAAGAGCTTTCTTAAATGTACACAAGCCACAGAGAGTTTTAAACCTCGCAGCGGCTCAGAGTAAATATAGTACGCCCTCCCAGGTCTCCCTGGGCCTCCTGCTCACACTCATCCTTACAGAGCTACCCGTGTGTGCTACCCGCCAACAATAGCAGCGTACGAGCGTGATGAAAAAAAAAACAAATCAAAAAATGTAAAAACAGCCACTAATAGACCTTGTGGTGAGAGTATTTTTAACAGCTGCAGTTTTCCTTTGGTCAGGAATAAAGCTTTGATCTCAGAATGTGTGAATGCATTGGATTACATTTGTGGCAGCTTGTGACTTGAAATTTCCCTACTCTCCGTCTGTCACACTTGCATTCACATGCATTTCTGAGCGTGCGGGGCTGCCTGCGGTGCAGTGACCCAGTTAGTGGTCAGTTCTGAGGCTCCGTGTGCTCCTCAAGGGCAAGTTTGGCAACTCAAATTTCTATTTCACAGCTGGAATACAAACTTGGCTCAGGGCCTGGGGTTAAATCACTGACTTCTCTGCATCTGCTGGACCTGAGAGGAAGAATTTACTCCACAAGATTTAAACACATCCAATTAGGATTTCGATCGTACATCAAACAAAACCTTTGATAATGAGTTCTGCACTTCTGCCCTGCACAGCAGTAAACATCTGTCTGTATGTTGCAAATGCATTCTCAAGAGCCAAAACTTGGGCTGCATAGTTATTCTGCAGCAGCAGCAATATGCTAAATGTTCAAAACATATCTGCAGTCCACAGCCTGGCGTGCCTGTTTGTTTTCCTCATCTGCATCAAGAGGGAAACCCATTATCTCTCACTGCTTGCTAAGTGTTCATTGACCCTTTGCTAAATCTTAATGAATAATGGACCCCACCTTTGTTATGCCAGACACAAAGCTTGATTTATGCCAGGCTACAGTCACTCAGCACTTTGCCCTTTTCCTCCTTCCGCCTCCTGGAGATTGCTGGGTAACTAGGTTGGGGAATCACAAAATAAAACTAAGATCTTTATGCACAATTGGGTATTGTTGTCGAAGGCAAAATAATTTGGGGACATGACATATGAATGTTTTCTCTTTTTTTGACAGCTTTTCAGTAATTAAAGGTGTGTAAGGGTTTTCATTCATTCCATGTTCATAAAACTGCCTCTTAAAATCAACAGCCATCTGTCACTGCAGCTTTGCAAAGCATAAAACAAACATTTAATTGGGATCTGATGTTTTTTACCAAAATCGAGAGACATGCAAATGTATCAAAACATCGGCATCCCCCTCCTAACCTAATTTTCATTTGTGAAAGCACTTTAGATATTTTCACTTTCAGTCTTTGATCCATCAGTACCAATGCTACTATTCAAATTTGATGCAGAGCTGGATCTGGTTCAAGAGCCCGCTGATTAGGTACGAAGGCAAATCTGATTTAAGTGGCTCCCTGCAGAGACAACCAATAAATCAACAAAATAAATCAAATCACAGACTGTGTCACAGAGGCATGACTCTCTGGGCCACTTAAGCATGTATCACTTTGATATATGCTTCTTCACCAACATAAATTCTAACCAAGTGCGTTGTAAGGAAAAAGAGCAGCCAATATGCATAAGTCTTCGAAATGTCCCGGATCAACTTTCTGTCCACTTAGGTGTGCGTTTGTAGTGGAGGGTTCATCCTAATCCCATTACAGATTTTTGGAGGGACAGCAGAGAAATATTAGGATGGCAGCATCGTCCAGCCTGAAACAACTCAGCCCCTGTTTCTACAGCTGTAACATACGTGAAATTAAGATGCATAAGATACTGCAAGAACTAATTCTGCTTTCCATTATCACTATCTCCTTTTTTTTCTTTTTTGTTGTTGTTTATCACATTTATTGTAAAGTGACTTTTCTGACCTTCACCCAACATCCGTTTTCACAAGCTACTTAAAAGTTAGGAGGAAGCTTTCCCTGGAAACAAAATAAGAATCCCATTAGAAGGGGAGGGACGAGGGGGAGTGCTAAACACCTTCACTGTTATCAGTAATCCGCAGTCTAGCAGTCCAGCAGAATCAGAAACAGCAAAATAAATGAAAAATATAGGAGCTATTTAGTCATGACTTTCCAGCTCTATACCATTCAACGACTCAAGAATGCAATCAACACAGTCACAAAGAGGGCTATTTTCCAGCCACAATGTATAAAGTCCCCATAATTTCCCTTTGTCAGGAAAAGGTTGGCTCGAGTGATTGACTTGGCCTGTTGTTTGTCTATAGGATTTAGCGGATATTGTACAGACTTATCATTGAGGTATTTTTATCATGAAATACCTTGATTACCCATTCATTCACAATCATAATACACAATGATTTTTTTTCTTCCTTTTCAAATCATATTATATGAGAAGGCAGACAAAGCCAAAAGACAAAATTCATGTTAGCTTACAACATACAGAACAGATTGCTCCAAATCTCCTGTGACCAGCGAGATGTATGTACGGCATGGCTCAGAGAAAACGTGGTCGCTCACTAATTGGAAGGTGGGTGGTCCGATCCCAGCGCTTGCAGCCTCCATGTCAACATATCCATGGGCAAGATGCTGAACTCTGAACTGCCCTGTGAGAATGTGTGTGACTTAGTAGTTAAGGCTAGGGGTGAGCAGAGGGAACGAGTAGGGATGTGTCTGTGGCCACAGTAGGAGTGAACGGATGTCAGTGAGGCACTGAGTGGCAATGAAGATTAGAAAAGTGCTAAATAAGAAGCTGTCCATAGACCATTAGTCAGTGTGAAGACATCCTGACTCTTCATGACAATAATTTGTTGAAACAACAATCACAATCAGAAACACTCTCCTTCTGTTACTTGCTACTTTCACACAAATCAGCTCCTTTCAGGTCCACTCAATGTCACTGGACCTGATCAAATGATTTGGGGACAGTGTCTCTCCGATCATTTCCCTCTGTAATAAAGTCGAACAGACAAGCAAACAGGATGCCAACCGCACGTACAAGCAGCACTTATCAATGATTAACCTGCCAAATGTCTTCGCCTGGCATTTTTATTTCATGATGTGCTGAAACATTTTCATTGACGGCAGTTTTGCCCTGGAAGGAGATCTTGTGATGGACATTAATTTTAAATACAGTTTCCTTTGTAAAGAGGAGAGTGATTTGTCTTCTGTGTACGACTCGGTTTGTAACCTTAAATGTGTCTCATGTAGCTTTTCAAAGACAGCACTGACTGCAAACTGGTTGTGAGAATGGTGAGCAGGAATTAAGAATTCAGTGTGAAATCCGATCTAATACCAAAACAGGCTTTCTATCCCAGTGTAGCGTTCTTTTGTGAGCATGAACTGCCTTTGATCTGCACGCGCCGGCCTAGCAGGGGATGTCCAATCCTGTGCATTTCGGCGAGGTGGGACAAGTGGGAAGTGAAGAGTGGCGGAGTGAGTGAGGCTTTGGCGTCACATCACATTACCTGAGGATGCGTCAGCTCGGTCAAGTCATCTGTGTGCGTGTTGCTGCGGGTTGATGTTCCCCAGCTGCACCGACCAAGCGCCGTCTCTCCTGGGACGACCTTACGCGCCAATCTCACAAAAATATTATCAGATGTGGAGGGTGGGTCGATACGGGAGCTGTGTGTGAACTCAGTTCATCATTGACACACCAGTTGGCAGAGGGGATGTGAAGACCGTGGCAAATCCCGCTGCCATCTAAGGCCCTTTTGCAAGCGCGATTTCTTGCCTCAAATCCCCCGTAGGAGCCTACGGCTACGATCACACCTACACTATTTTCTTAGTGTTCGCTTTCCAATCTGATATTGCTATATTTTGATCCACATCTCATCCATCTCACTTAGATCCCCTTATAGTCGAGCCAGACTTTGTTTGATTCTCTTCAAATTGATCTAGTTTCTGCCATCCTTAAGCACCATCTTTTCTTAGACGTTGCAGTATCTACAGAGGACTATCCTCTCTTCCCAACGCTGTGAATAAATCATTCATATTTGACGTCTGAATTATTGAACATACAACATATTACTCTCAGTGAAGGTAAAAACTGACTGGAGCCATAAGAGATACAAACTTTGCAGGGAAATGGGCATGAAAGAGCCTCTGAGAGAGCCTGAAATTTATAAGTTCTCCTTTATTCACTCAACAGCACTCAGTCTGGACAGTGACTGGGTCACGGCTGTGGTTGTGTTAGGGTAAATGTGCAGTGTTAAATCTCCACTTATAGAAGCTGGAGGTGTGAGATGGCTACCCAGCCGTGAACATGGTTTTCACAGCTATAAATCAGCATTTGCACAAATGAAACAAAATCAATACTTCTGGGTATTCTGCAGCCATATGACCCAGGCAACATGACAGGCAACTTCACTTACTTCAAGCTGGTGGTGTTGGGAAAGACTTTCTACTTTATTAAGTAAAGTGCATTTTATGAGTGAATTTATTACAACAGGAATGATTATTCATGCATATTGCAAGAAATCAAATGAATAAATAAGTATGACAAATTGAAAAGAGGAAACAGGAAATGCTTTGACTTAATTAGATTTCTAATGCAGATTTAAGGGTTGTGTGTTTGGTATATACCCTTTGCCATTATATCTTACTGTTCAAATTAGAAGGATTGCTTAATGGGAATATGTATTTTTCTCAGTATAAAAATGTACCCACTGGTGCCCAATGCCACATGTTTAAGGCTCCGAAAACCTAAGGATGACTGAGAAATCTCTCAACAAAAGGTAGAAATTCAGCATGTGGCAACGTGTTGCCTCACAGCAAGAAGTCCCTAGCTTGAATACTGATCCAGGGCCTATTTTTCCATGTACTCATGGATCTTGGACAGGTGACCTCTCCAGGTGATTACTGCTGTCATGAGAAATTTGCATACTGCTTAATGGCCATGCACCACTAAATAGTAATAGTAACTAAAATCATCTTAGGCAGGCATTGCATTATTGAAGGCACACACTCAGTACTGAGTCTGTGAAAAATGTGGAAAAAGCTCTGTGAGGTGTGGGTCTTGAAAGATGTGCATTTACAGGCAGAGAGGATTTAGCAAAAAAAAAAAAAAAACAAGTTTGGAAGATGGCAGACAGAAGACTTTAAAATGTTTCTGATGGTTCTCCTGCAAAAAACAGAATCTTCAATCTGCAGGATTCTCAGTTCATATTGCTCTGTCGCAACATGGATTAAACGAGTGCTAATTAATCGTGTGTTAAGCTGATGCCGGATGTCAGAGATGCTGTATTCCTCCAGGATGTCAGCAGTCTCTCTGAGAGCATCCAGCCAAACCTGTCAACTCCCTGCAGGATCACAAAGTCATTGGCTCTGTACACCAGGGACCACTACTCTAGCCTAGAGTCCATTGGCATCCAGACTACAGCGTGTCCTCCGTTAACCTAACGGAGCTCTGGGAGATCCTCACTACCCCCTCTGTGCAGCAGAGCACAAGTCTTCAGGGAAAGAAATTCTTCAGAACTACTCCGGCTTCATTTTACAATGTCAGTCCTTGCACCGGAATCCAAAATGACAGAGAGCCCTAATTACAGCTAATCATGTGTCTAATTGGCAATTCCCTTCCTAATGAATTATCTCCGAGACTCCCATTGTGAATCATATGCCTGTTTATGCCATGCACTGTTTAATTCAAACAGGCCTGTTTCCGTGGGAGATCGGTGCAAACAGTTCCACAAAACTGTCTGTGCAATTTGTGTGGGAATGAAAATAATTACAGAGACGTTCAGATGAGAGGTCTCAGTTAGTCTTGCAGATGACAAAAGGCAGGAAGACGTGGAAAAGCTGCAGAATAGCGTGGCTGCAGGGGTGTGTGCACACACTGATTTTATACTAGCTGACACACATATTTCAGACACATGGGCTCAGAGGTGGGCCCATTTGTCCTTTCAAGCAAATCACAACAACAGCCACAAGAATAGACAGTGCTGGGTTGTGGCACTTAATTTCCACTAGAATATGAAAAAAAAACCTCACTGGCACTTTAGATGTCATTGTCCTTGCGTATTGGCTCAGTTGTGATAGAAAAAGAATATTTCTATAGGCAGATGAAGTATGACACACTCATATTGTGTTCTTGGTTAGATACTGAGTGAAGCGGTTACCTAGGAGTTGCATCTTCAGTAGTCATTGACCTGTGTGACCTTAACACCCCCCCCCTGGAGAGATTATGGGCGTCTATTCAGCTAATGCAGTTACCCTCTATCCAATCACCCAAAAACACATTCATACATCTGTCAGCCTCGGCACAGCTGACTTGGAGTCATCACACTCTGTCAAAACATGATATCTGTGATCCACTTCCTCCCTTAATGCCATTAGCTCTTCAGGGACACTTAAGTTCCTGGTGGTTAGTGCAGCAAACACGGAGAATCCTGGGAGCAGTGCACTGAGGTAATAATGCTTGATCGGTGAGCAGAGACAAAGTAATCAGATCATCCATACTAGAGTGAGTCTCCGTCCACAGAACTGTGACACAGATCGCTTGACTTTTATTTCATTGTGAACTATCGTGGGTGCTGTTGACGAGTCTCATTTGCGCAAGATGCACTTTCCCTGTTTCCTATGTGCAATTTAAAGGGCATCTCTAATGGGTGAACAGAGTATTGATTTTTCTTTTCTGGTGTCATCATAGAAGCTTTGGTGCATTTGTTTCATAAGAAATGTCTCAGACACTGTTTTACAATTCCTTTAACAATATGTTTTTTTAGTATATTATGGTCCAGTTCTGCACGACTCGGGCATCCTTTTATGCAAATACAACCAGTTGTAAGCTTTTATGCTGATAAGCTGCCTTGCCAGCAAGGAACATCAATGTGACTAATGTGACTAATTTTGCCATGCGACTTTATGTTCCTTGCTAAGCAACAAAGCTTGACAGCTTTTTGGGAATGTTGAGGGAAAGCAACAGCACTTACAGTACAATGTTTCACCAAACTGCTGTCTTGCACTGATTGCTTCCATTAACCTAGCAGTGAAATAATCTGGTGAACAATGTCCATCGTGTGATTAAAAACCCACACAATTTAAAAGCTGTTATCTTGCAACACAGCTACAAATACAGCTGGACCCATGCTATCTGCACAGCATGTCACACAAAGATTAAATGCTTGGGAAACGTGACTAATATGAGGAGTCATGATAGCTTATAGCACCTAATGTTAGCCTCAGGTCATAGCAACACAAACCAAAGCTCTATGTCTGTAGAAGCTTTCATAGTGAAGGACTTACAGACTTATGGCATCTGTGTGTTCAGACTCCAAGAGTCATTTTTAGAATATAGAATATATTTAAGGTGCATACCTCTAATTAAAACAATTTAGAAGAAGGGTGGTGATATAGTTTGTGTCATGCTAGTACTTTGCGTCTCTGCTCAGATTCGCCTGTTTTTTAACTACCCTTTTAATATGCAGAATTATAAGATGTGGAAATATAAGAATGAGGATGCGATGATGTTTTTGGACCTGCAGTACATCTTCAACCGGGAATAGGGTGTCATTATTCAACAAAGTCAAGATAAAAGTGGGTTTCCCTTCAAAATATCTCACACTGGAGCATTTGGGGAGGCTCATGAATAATTTTAGAGTACTAGGTTACAAAACACCATGATGGAAATCTCAGAGTTGTGTATGTAATGACATCTAAAAAAAACAACTGAACCTCAGGTTTCTCAAGAGTAAAGCTGACCTATCCAGTTGTGAAGAGTAAAGATTTGGAAGCAGATGTGACCTGAACGGAGGGAAAGTCACCCCTCCACAGCTCTGATGCTGCTTGTGCGGCTTTGAAGCAAACTACATAATTACAGGAAACATTGCACATGATGGGGGTCATGCAAATTAATTGAATGAGAAATGAATTAATTACTCTGCATATTAATTTTCTGGTTCAGTGGCTTGCACCTTGCACAGGTAATCAGAGGACTGGGTGATCTTGAGTGAAGCGTTCAAATGTCACTCTCTGGCGCAGTCATTTCATCAATTCATCATTTCATTTGGCACTTAATAGCCTGACGTTGTCATCTAGATGAGAAAGTCTTTTAATAAGCGTACTAAAGGCCAAACGTTACACTCCAAAGTCACATGATCATTCATGTGAGTAGCAGACGACACAACTACTGCTATCCACTACGGCTGCTAATTTACCCACCTCCTTTCAGGTACGTAAGTGATTGACACGCAGCTGAGACTTTGCAGCAATTTGGAGAAGTTTCTGTTGAAATGTCAGTGTCTTTGCTCCTTAGTACCTGATTCCTTCACCAATTGTCTCAAGCACATAAGGCTGAATGTGTACGATCTCCATGGCTGCATTGCTCCAGTCACCGCTTTGTTTGGGAAAAGTTAAATTGTTTATCAAGGACGATAAATGAACATGATCATTCATGCGAGCGGCAAGCAAGACAGTCAATCATGTGAAGCTTACATGTGGTGCCAGATAAGCATGAAAGGGCACCAGATCTGTGCAGAAGTATCCTCAGTAAGATATAGGACTTTGAAGAGTTTGCAAAACGCTGTCTGAATTATTTCTGACTAAATACAGTCTCTATAGCTTTAATGTCAACAGCAGAGAGCAAGGATAAATAAAACGCTCCATTCATTCATCTCCATTCTAGATCCCCTTTAAATTCCACACGCCAACACAGAGAAAGCAGAGACTTCATTTGAAGACCAAAATGCTATTTCAATGCCAGGCTGAGCAGGTTGACTTCAGTCTCAAACTTTGGAAATTGGACTGTGGTCACAGGTTACAGCCAGGGTCATGATGGAGTTATAGTAAAGGTGAGGGATCCAGTGTGACATCACAAGACTCAATTGGTAGTTGGAACCACTGCAAACCACACAATTACAAGTGTAACTCAGGACTGTCATATTTCTGCATGTAGTGAGACAAAAAACAATATCTGGACCTCAAGTGTTTCAAAAGTAAACTATGGTGTAAACTGCTGCTTGTGCCAGAGGATGTTTATTCCTTCTTAACTTGCAAACTCACCTGTCCACACTGATCACACACAGGGTCATGATGGATGCAGTGCAGCACATTACATCCATGCCGATGAAGATGTTGCAGAAGACCTCTCCAAAGAGCCACTTTCCCCCCGTGAGGTCTGTGACTATGACGAAAGGCATGACCACGATGGCCACGGACAGGTCCGCCACAGCCAGGGACACCAGGAGGTAGTTGGACGGCTGCCTCAGCTTCTTCACCACGCACACTGCGATCACCACCAGCGTGTTGCCCATCACTGTCACCGCCGTGATGATGGCCAGCATCACCCCGATGATGATCTTCTCAGGTCGCCCGAAATCCTGCAGCTGCTCCCCGCACGACTCGTTCCACATGGTCGTGGGACTGATGGTGACCAGGACGTTGAACAGGAGCTGTGGGGTGCCATTGATAACTTCGGAAATATCCTCTTTCTTGTTTGAAGTGCGCTCAAGTCCCGAGGTGTTAAACATCACGACAGGTTGATCTCTGCCGGGCTGAATGGGACGCCTCGCCAGCGCGCTCCAATTACGCGCATATTTGGATGAGAGCAGCCTGTGCTCCGCTCGGCTCCTGTCCTGTCCTATTGTTTTTGGGGTTTTTTATCCCTTTGTTTCACATCTAGGCTGCACCACAGGACAGCACAGATACCAACCACCTCGTAAATGGGGGTTTCTTCACTGGTTCCTTTTTCAGAATGATCCGTCAGGGTCTGCAGAAAAAAAGAAGCGCGCTCCCCCGCCTCCCCACTGGGGACATAACTTATGTACTGCGAAATTGCGAGGAAATGGATAAAAAGTTCTAAAATCCAAACATAGCTGCCGCAGAAGTGCGTGTTTCTCAGTGCGCGCATAGGGCAGAATGTGGGCTATTTGGAGAGCTGCGCTGCGCAAACCGCACCTACTCCTGTGACGCATCAGTGAGGGCGCACAGACAGCCTGTGAACTGAGTTCGGGAATGAAGCACAAGTGTGCAGGCAGCTTCACAGAGCCTCAAGCGTGCAAAAGCATGAATGGATTAGTTAGTATGCATGCATTCGCACAGAGGGATTCCTCCATGCAGGACAGGACTGACCAAAAACCTATCTATCTATCGATCCATCAGTCTATCCATCTAGCTATCTATCTTGTCATCACAACTTGCACAATCTTTAAAGCCTCCCAAACATTATTTTCCCACAAAGAAAAATGCAGAAAATGTGTTGTTTTTTTTAACAATATGTTAAAAAAAACATGTCTCCCACACTCGTGGCATATTTCTATTTTTCTCCAACATTCAATCTGAAATGTTCAAAAGCAAAACTATGCCTAAAAGGATATGTGTGTGGTGTGACTATCTATTGTGTACAGTAAATGCCGTTTGTGTGGGACCTGTGTGTGTGTATGTATGTGTTTGTTTGGTGGGGTGGGGTGGGGGGCAGCTGCTCAAATTTGAGCAGTGATAGCAAATCAGAAGAGAGAGTCCAGCTCTGCAGTGTGGCTGGGAGACAGTGAGGATGCATGGGAACGCTTCCCAGGACTTTGGCTGCTTGCATCATCGTCCAGGCATCAACAGCTGTGGTGCGTTTGTGCCCCCCAGGCTCTGGAGGGGCCTGTGCTGTTTCCCACAATTCCCTAAGCCTGTCATCGTAGCTCTATCACATGTAAGCCACCACAGCCATGGCCTTTTACTCACCATTACCTATGAGTCAGGCTGACGGACAGGTCAGTAATGATTGTCGCATCAGATTAACACCAGTGGTCGCTGCCAGTTTCTGCTAGACCTCCTGCTGTCAGAGAAATTTGGCCCATTTATGCTAAGGGTATTACAGACCCATGGATGTCAGAGGGGATGGGTCATCTTTCCACACTGGGGAGCACTGTGCAGAAGGGGCTTTTGCAGAGTAACCAGGCAGCATGTTCAGAGTCGCCGTGAATCTGTCTGAGGTTGGTTCTTGGAATGAGGGGGTGGCGAGGATCAATTACACCTGCTGTGGAGGAAGTGATGGGCGATTGTCTGGGAGGAAAACCAAGACAAGACAAATTCAAATCAACCTGCTGCAGATGCTCATCACCCGAGCTGCTTTTTCTTTGTGCACATAAACCACCAATTTTCTCGATTCTTCACTCAAATACTCACCATGCACACTCGCACTCACGCCCAGGGGCAATTCAGAGTCTCCAATTTACTTAATGATTCATGTTTTTAGAATGTGGGAGGAAACTGGAATACCCGGAGAGAAAACTCACTCAGACATGTGGAGAGCATGCAGAAAAGCCCTCAGTCCAACCCTGGAGTCAAACCAAGGTCCGTCCTGCTCTGAGGTGAATACTGTTGACTGTTGCAACATGCAAGTGACTACAGCCGTGGACTTCTGCATCATCTTACAGTCTTTTTTCTCTCATCATTTTGTATCTGTAGTACTTTATATATGTATATATATACACATATATATGGGGGAAGGTTACAGACACAGGAGTAAAGCTGGAAACCATACCCATAATTCTGGACGATGACCATAAAGCATTGGGATGTTCTGTAAAATAATCTAAATCTGAAGGAGCTGGATTATTTGAAGGGCTATTGAATGACTTAGAAGCCCAGTCTTCAAGTTGTCAATGTTTTTAACTGATAGTTACAAATTTTGACGTCACCAAGCCTACACTTGAACTTTTGTCCTCCTGTTCTCTATTTAGCTATCTATGTCTCACAATAACTTGTAAATAGTAAATTGGCTTGGCCAGGGACACTCTCATAAACAGATTTACAAAAAGTAAAAATAAAAAAAGCAAAGATTGTGCCAGTGTTGCGCAACAGTCTGGGTGCAGGTGTCACAGATGGGACTGGACCTCAACTGTTGAGGAGGAGCTGAGAGGGTCGGCAGGTGGGCAGAGTAACCGTGGAAGATGTGGAGGGCGGTGCAGTTGAGCAGGAGGAGCAGAGCCTGGAGGCCTCATCCACACCCACACACACACACACCCACACACACAGACACAGGGGAAAACGGGAAGGAGCACACAAGGGATGCAATTCAAGGCCCTGACGTAGCAGTGACAGTGACTTCAATCAGAGGTTCAGGCCACAGGCCAGCATTCAGTTGCTCCTTTCAGTAATCCAGCCAAGCCTGTGTTGCCTCCAGACATCAAGCGTGAAACTCTCAAGCATTTAATTTGTTGACACTTGGTCTTTCGTGCGACCAGGTCCAGCCTCTCTTAAACCCGCAGTGTGGTTTGTCACAAGTGGAAGTGTCATTTTGAACCTATTACAGAAAAACGTCAAAATGCAAAACTTGTTTTGAACCTACCCTTGCTGCAAACCCCCCCCAGTGGCCTGTTTGGTTGTCAGGTTATCCAATAAACAAGCCCTGTGTGAATCCCTGCTGCTTTTGCTCACAAGCCTCGAATCCATTTTAATTGGTGAGTAAGAACCTTAACGAAACTAAAATATAAGGATGACAAGGATGGTGCAGGGTGCATGCAGGTTTTACATTTTAACCTGCAATTAGGGCAACATATCAATCATTCTCTGGTGGTCAAATGTCAACGTACACTGCCAAAAGTAAGCCTTCAGGTCTTCCCCAGGCATACAACATGACAGGTAGTGCTATTGACTGTGCTGGCTTGGAGCCCACCTGTGCCTCTGACATGAACTGGCATAATGTTATCAGTCAGTCAGTTGAAGTCAGATGTCTGCTCTCTAGATGTAAATTGCAGTGGAAGGCAGGCAGGTGGAAATTGTCCCTCTTCGTAGGCCAGGGGGGATATAAACATTGCTTATCTTGTTTTCTTGACAGCAAATTGAGGAGTTACAAAACATGACCTTAATAAAGTGACACAATCAGACACGGAGCAGGAGCTGGGAAAGACACAAGTAATGCAATCACACTGGCATAATAACGGAGAGGAGGGTGGAAGAAAAACACATTCGTTCCCATCTTATTACAAAGCCTAAGCAGCGGCTTGTGCTGTTTTGACATCTCATTTTCAATAACACATTATGTCGTAATTATATGTCAACTGTTTTCCCCTGAGAGCCACAGATGATAATGATCGTTGATCAACTTTTATGAGCATTTGGCTCTTAACTTTGTGACCAGGTCACATTTCAGACTGGAGCAGCATGTGCATGAGCTGCATGAGCGTGGCCAAAGTGTCAAGTCTGAATAGAAATGTCAGTGAAGGAAAGTGTGATCTTGAGGAAAAGAACGCATCCAAGACTAGTGTCTAAAATAGAAAGTTGAACTCACTCACAGGAGGCTCTTTTCCCCAAGTGTAAAAGAAACATGAACAACTATTTAAAGCGAACACATTGCAGAGCGTCGAAGGAGAGGACCGCGTCACTTTGTAGCAAAAGGATACCATCTTGCCAAGTCCATCTGCTAGAATGTTATGTTGTGTATACATATGTACTGAACAAATATCCAACCAGATAGATGAATAAAAAAATCCTTGATATTCCAAATCAATGTGTTGATGTTATTTCATTTGGCATTCCTCTCTTTCTTAAGACAAACTTGTATTCACAGTTGCCAGTAGAAACACTACAGGACTGCCTTTTCACAAATAGCTGAAAGGAGACTGCAGCACTGTTGGTCTCGTCAGCTTTTGAAAACTACTCATCGATGTCAGTGTCAAGAGATAATGGTGTGGGTTTATGGTTAGAAGTCAAATATAATATGAAATGAGATGTTTGAGTGAGTTTGGAAGGGTGCTCTTCAGTAGACTCCACCAATTCTGTATAGTATTTTCTTCATATATAATGTGTCTCCTCCACACTTGCAAAGGGACTAGAACGTTAGGTGTATTTTGTGTATTTTTGCCACTTTTTTATTTTTATTTTTTTACTGTCATTATTAAAAAACAGTCTGCATGCCCATCTGTCTGGAAATAACCAGTCCTCTGTTATCAACCATATTCCCTTGAGCTGTTTAACCCCAGCAGAGTTTATCTGACAGCTCTGAAACATGGCATCCCATCTGGTCACTCTACTCAAAAGCTGAGTTGATATAAAAGGACCCAGTGAAGGTTTTCTGCCTGGAACGCAGCTGAACTCACTCCTGCAGTCACCAGGTGTGAGCACAAAGTCATCCCCACGAAACCTCTGGGACCATGTCTGTGATAATTCCAAGAGTCGGAGACTTGATGCTAATGTGCCTGGTCGATGACCTGAAAACCAAAGCTCTGTGGGCTTTTGAACTTCTAAGGATGTGTCCGTCGCAAAAGCTTAGAGCAGCTGACCGTGTTTACCTTCACTGTGAATACCTGTGTGTTTCAGTGTCTATAATTCAAAAGAATTGTTTGTAATTGTGAATAGGGGCTAAATAGCTCCGACTCCAGCTTCAATTTCAAGTTGCATCTTTTCTATGTTATAGTTATTGATTGATACACTTGTTTTGCATCTTCTTTTGTCATTTCCTTTCTTTGTTGGTGACTTTAGACCTGTCTCTTAGCAGGTTGACACACTATATTGCAAGTCTGTGTCGGTATTAGCGTAAGCAGATTGTTTGAGTTCTTCCTGCATTCTAGTCATTTCTTTGCATTCAGTGTTTCTCTTGCATGTGCATGGATGCACAATTTACTGATTACCCAGGATGAGCACTGGAGGGAGGATGCATCTATCAACCCTTTTCTGCTGGATTAATTTAGTCTGGACTTGATACACTGTGCCAGTAACTGGTGAAGGTTAAATGTACTTACCAGAGCAGAAAAGAAAAGAAAAGGATATAAAACCTGTGAGTGCTCCATGTGCTGCGGTCTGACACAGTTTGTGGGATACAGATCCAGTCTTTCTCAAAGAGAAATGGGTATTTCATTTTGTTCCTGTTGCCTGTGTTTTGATCACAGCAGAGCAGATCTCCACCTCTTTCTCTTCCACTTGCAAACAGACTTTTCTTTCTTCTTAATGGGGACTTTGCATAAAGTGGCACTTTTTGAATGTTGCAGCCTTTATTAGTTGTTGTATTTGACTATATTAGACATATTTGAGTCTGATAGAATGATGCAATGCATTTGGATATTTTTTTTCTGTCTCATGTCGACGTGACTTACCTCAACCTGCTGCTGCCAATATTTATGTGAAGCTAATTTGTTCTCATATTGGAAAAGGAGGATATGCTTTGACAATAATGTTCATTGGAGGGTTTAATGCAAAGGTCAAAGCAGGACCAGTCTTCACTGAGCAGCAATGAAAGACAATGGACTTAAGCCTGTGAATCGAAACCGTTTCGATCCAGAGCCAGCCACCGTTCTTGGAAAACATTAGTGTGTACCGAGTTGGATGTCAGGGAGCCAACACTTGTTAACATTACTGGCTGAGCTGGTCTACTTAATGCTATACTGAACTTAAAGTGTTCTGATATGTCCTCTTGAAGGTACCCAGACACGCTCATTCAACTTTAAATACTGACTTTGATATGACCAAGCCATGCAGAGCTCTTTGCTTGGATGCCACATTCTGTTATGTAGTCATGCATCTTTAAATACCAGTTTGTAAGACATGATGCTCTGTGGGAATGTGGTGAGTCAAAAGGTTGTTTGGAGGTCAGTACATTGCTACGTACAGTATGAAACGCCCATTTCTCCTTTGTATGATATGTGTATGATACAGTATGGTGCAGTATGGCTCAACACGGCTCAGCACGTGTGCTTTTCCTCTGCCTCTACTACGTCCTTGATGCATCATCCCCTTGCAGCTTCAGTGATGTAATTTCAGAAACAACAATGAGAATGGGGTCAACAATCACATCAGTCACTTAATTTCTCATATCACTCCGTAGAGATTCCCCCAACAGTGGCCAAAAAGGTCAAACGGGGACAAAAAGATTCACTCACAGTTAAAGTACAGCAGAACACGAAATGGAAATGCATGACATGAACACATTGCCACTTGTTTGGTTCGTCAGATGTACACAGACATTGTTGACTTAAGGTTTTGTTCTCAAATGCAAACATTTGAAGGCAGAGCCTGGAGTTAGTCTTGATTGCTAACGACCTATGTGGCTAAATCAGGGGGACAAGTTAAATATGACACAACAAATACTGAACACAGACACGCTAACCATCATCACCTCCAACAAAGCCGGGGCAGAGCCAAAGCTGTTCTCCCTCCTGTTGCTGCTGCTCGTGTCTGTAAACAGCGTCCATCTGGTCGCACCATATTCCCCGGCCCTTGTGGTTCGACCCACTCCGGTCGTTGTTGTCCTAAATGGTTTGGTAATCACTAGCACACAGAAAGTCAGACATCGCCCTCGTAGTGAAGATACTCTGACCAGTGTGACTCCAGTATCAGTCCAGCTCGTTTGGACCAATTCCCAATGGAAAGGCAAAACAACTGCACCATGCTATGAAGACTGAAACCTTTTAGTAGCTGCTCCCACCCTCTGGAACTCATTGTCCAAACACATAAGAGATTATACAGACATCCAAACCTTCAAATCAAACTGGGTTTCAAAGTAACTGCTTTCTGATTTTCCAACTTATATTAATTTTATTTCTTATTTCATTTTACTTCTGTCATGATCATGTTTTTTTTTGCACGAACAAGTCAACGTTTGACAAGTTGACAAGACGTTGTCTTTGACAAATGTCACAAAAAAACAAGTTTGTGGAATGCTATAGGTGAACTGACTGAGACAAGGGAGTTTGTATTTGTGCCACAGTTTATCTGACTCAATCCAACAGAAATCTTAACTGTATGTTGTTATTTAGCTATTTTCTTAATCTCATTGCTCATGCATTGTTTGAGCTATGTGATTACAATCAAAGACCTAGAGGACAGCTAGTAAATGCAGTCCAAGCTCGTAGGGAAGGTAAAACATCATGTCAGCATCTCTATTCTAACATGAGATAAGAGCTCCAGACACAGTGGCATCTGCATTTTCTCTGCTGATAAAGTTAAGTTGACAGAGGACCTCGGAGCTCCTGAATGCTTGCCCCAGACTGCCACCTTCTGGCTACAAACAGTCCTGCAAATAAGATATGACAGAACAGCCCACGCTTACACCCAAAACTGCAACATATTATTTTAGGTGAGCACACTTTTTTGCCTGTGCCACTTGCTCAGCAATACAGTAGATAAATCACTGATTAGTCCAACAGACAGATGAACCCTGGCTAAACAGAGAGCTGTCGGTGTAATTTAACAGCAGTTGTTGTATTGTTACTGGCATCAAACTTTTATTCAGTCTCTATTTTTAACTGTCTCGCAGCGGTTGCTGCAGAAACAAGACTGTGAAATGACCGGCAGCGGTTCCAGTCTGGTTGCCCTGGGCAACCTCCTCCACAGATACCGTAAAGGCCTCAACCATTTTGCATGCTTTCGCCCATGAACTACAAACTGTGTGTACATTTACTCATCCCGAAGTTAAATGGACAATATCCTCTTTGCATTTCACATGGCTCATACAGTAAGACCCTGTTGAAGTGCTGCCTGGTTAAAAATACATTTAATTCCATCCTGTGTAGGCTGTTTGTACTTGTTTACAGTACATCATGCAGATAATCCTGGAGATGAACAGCAGGGCAGACCTCTCTGGGCAGAGTAATAAGCATGCAATGACCGGTAACAACCAGGAGTAAAGATTGATAGATATTAATACTTAATTATGGACCTGTTTCTCAGAAGATGCAGTTTGCTCTGGAGAACTGGGTGTGAGGAAAAAGCAAGACACATCAATAGACATTGTGAGATAAAAGCGAAATAAACAAAACCTTTTCCTTTAGGTGTTAACTTCAAATCCACCGCTTGTGTGTAGACCACACATGTATGCGTGTAGTGGAAGTGGAGTGATCGTGTAGCTGTGCACACACTCGCTACTTTCTGAGGCGAACTATAAATAAATTCAACCTCGACCTTTTGGCCAAGACAGGTGTTGAACCTGCCGGCCATTGTCTAGTTGTTTATTTCAGTGTTTCTTTCAGCTTCAGAGTAAAATCCACCATGAGGCCATGAACTTGTGACTGTTTGTTTTTGTTCTTCATGTGGGTGAATGCACAGTGCAGATTTGGTGCATCGTGCGGGTTTGTCAGTCGGCTGGAGTTGATGGAGCAGTACATTCTTTCAAATGGATTACAGCGCAGGAATGAGAGTTTCTGGACCTTTCCTTTCTGGTCAGAGGTTCTCTGCAGTGGCTATTTGCTGGGAGCAACTGGAAGAGGTGGTAACATCATTCATTAATTATGGGGTCTGCTTTTCCTTTTCCTGAGTCAATGCAAAGGTCTGCATGTAAGAAGTGAGTGGTGCCAAGGACTTTGTTTACTTTATCATTTAATTTGCCTTTCTTTGTATAATCCAATTGTGCAGCATCCATGCTGAATGTGTCTCTGCAGATGTCCCAACACCTGTCCATCATTTCTTGTTTATTCCAACATAGAGGAGGTGAAGGCTTTACTGCAGACTTCAGAGCCATTAAACAGCAGTATTTGTACAGAGGGGAATGAAGCAGCCAAGAGGAACTGCACTGACATTTGGCACGTTTGAAGCTAAGGAAATAACCAGAGAAGCTGACGGATGTTGTCTGTCACAGTGTCACTGAGAATTTAGGCATTTGCGCCTTTTTGGACAACTTTATATTCCAAGTGTTGTAATTAAAACATGACCAGAAACGTCTGGGTTTTAAATACTGAGCTGACGCTAAAAATAGCTTCCGTGTGATTAGACTGTCTCTCTCATCTTTTGGGAAATTATCCAAACAGACTTTGAATGCTGATGGTGTCCGCCTCTTAAATATTAACACAGAGCTTTGGTTTTCAGGTCACTGCTCAAGAATATTGGCAGCAAATCTCTGACTTAAAAATGCTCCCAGAGGTTTTCAGGCGATGGCTTTGTGCTCACACTGAGTCTCAGCAGGAATGAAAATGTGGCTGTTCCAGAGGGAAACACCGCATTTACTTCACTTGTCAATACTTACTGTACTTAAATGCATGCCTTTTCAACTGTCTTTCAAGTTTGGACACTAAAATGATTGCAGTCACTCAGTCAAAAAATAACTCGATGGCCTCTACATGACCTCAGCTCTTAGCTGCCATCTAGTGTCAAGTCTAAGTAACTGCAGCAGCGGGAAACCTGACTGACCTCGTTACGACTATGAACCCAAGTCACAGCACAGAACATTTACCTACGTTGTATACACCTCCATAGGTTTCCCTACATGATTCACCTGTTTAATCTGCTTATTTCTATCTTCGATTTCTACCATGACTCCCTCACTATCTAAAGAGTAAGAAAATTTGTATAGCACAATATAAAGTCAAAACACGTACATCCTTCTACCACCCAGTCACATCCACTTTGAGTTACCTGAGAGATGTTGTCATCCAATATTGTATCATGCAAGTTCAATTCTAAGTAAAGTTTGTGTTTTAATCCTCACTGAGAGTCTATTTCACTGTAGTTTAAGAAGAACTGGGTCGAATTCTAATGTCGGTAACCCCTCTCCATCTTTATATGATGCTCACTGTGCAGATTAGTCACAGTATGCACTTTCATGTTTTTGTTTTTGCTTTTTGAATAGCAGTATGTCTAACTTTTATCACATTTTAAGGTCTTGGTATAAAAAAAGTTCTGAGTAACAGAGCTGCAAACTTCAACAGGACAGACGCGATATCTCAACGACATTTAAGGCAGCTGCACGAGAGCAGCTGACGTGACAAATGAAACCCATTTGATATGGAAAGCACTTTTATGACTGTAGCATGGTAGGTCGTAAAATGAAATTAGGGTGTACGGGAGAATAATACGTTACTGCTCCATTAAAAATATCTCGTATTAGATGCCACGGGGCATCAAAGATGCCCTTTATGATTTCCGATCATAGTGTTCTAATTTGCATGTTTCTTGAACAAACACAAACACAAATACACACGCACACACGCACACACACAGACACACACACAGTGAAAGAGAGAGATCCAACACACTTTTTTCCATCAAAGAGAACAATTAAGCGTTTACGTGGATCTTTTCACTAGACACTAGAACAATAATAATATTTTTTAAAAAGACGCACCAAAAATCATACTCATCCACTAATTGATACTCTGGTTGACTACTACTGGTAGAGGAGCTGTGCTGCAGATTCACCTGCTCAGACTCTCAGCCAATCAGCACCAGCTTACTTCAGGTGCGTGTGTGTCAGGCCGACAGGTGAGTCGCGTTTCCTCGTTTTAATTCGGGTTTTGCAAACGGGATTCTGCAGTAGTTTCTGTAGGAGATGACAGAGGAACTGGCATCAAAAGACAAAGAGAAAGCCTCTGTTTAATGGATCATCAGCTGTGACGATGCAGTGAGGACAGGGGACCTCACACAGCGCTGATTCTACACGGTAAGAGCGGCGCACCAAACATCCTTGTGGATTCAGACATTTTCCCCACGCATTTCTTACAAAGGCACTCGTAGGGTAAAACGTAAAAATGTTGATATTTTACAAACCAAGACAGTCTTGGACAAACTTCGGCTTGGATGATCCTCAAATGGGATAAACAATAAGTACTCTGTTGTTTCTTGCTTGGTTTTCACCAAGCAAAGGGTGAAACTGCAGGGTCCCATTCTTCAGCAGCAAGTCATGCTAGGAATGTGTTTTTATTTTTTCACTCTTTCAGTCTTTCTCCCCTGAAACCTGTCTGCCTTAAATCCTTGTTTTCACCTCACATTTCCTTGTTAATCCAGCACAACGGTGTCAGTTTTATACATCCCACATCTTGACTGTTCAAACCAGCCCATGGTTCACAGTTTCATGTCCCGTAATACGTGTCACATAGAGAACTATTCTAAACACAAACATTAAATTACTGTGAAGGTGACAGATGAATGAAGTCTGGTACTTTGGGGCTTTCCCCTTTTGTTCATTCTACTTGAATGCAGTCATGCCTGTCAGTGAGCTGCAGACTGACAGATTAGGGGTCTAGTCATCTCCTCTGTTTGTAAAAGGACTCAGTGGAGGTACACAGTGTGGCAGATGTGTAAATGTTTCACTACAAGCACTGTTTCTACAGTGTTGATCTTCCTGGATGGTTCTGAGCATCATGGCTCTGCTTTGCATGATATTTCCTTTCCTTTTTTTTTCTTTGCTTTTTTCCCCTGCTAATTGGACAATGCAAATTCCTAACATGGTAACAGCCATAAGCCTGGAACATGAATCCAGTTGTTCATAACACAGCTTGTTCACATTCAGCCCTGATCCAAACTTACTGTGTTAAAATGACTTTCACCGTACACACCTGAGGTAGGTCATTTCTCTCAATGGGTTACTCTTTAACCTCAAAATGGCTCAGTTATACCATATAAAACTTCTCGCCCTGATAATTAGCCTGTCTCTGGGAACTTTTCATTCTGCAGTAAAATGAGACTTTGCATTGAGTTTATGTGTTTTAGGGTTAGGTTGTTTGATTTGCTGCTTTTTCTAATTATAACAATCCTTAATAGTTTGACTACTAAGAATTGAATCTTTTTATGTGCTGCATCCATACCCTTGTATGCAGTGAACAGTGGGTATACGGGGGGTAAAAAGCAGAGACGAGAGGACATTGTGTGTGGTTTTTCCCTGAATCAGGTCATAGAGCTTGAATTGCGATGCTTGTTTTTTCCTGGCACAGCAGTGCCATTCTTGCATGACTTCGCTGGAAAAATGTACCTTTAAATCAGATTTATCCGTCTCTGAAACTTCAGCCAAAAGTGCAGCCATGTGCGAGAGCTTCACGTCATTAGGACCATGCTTATTCTGTAATTTGCATTCATTCAGCCACAAGAGCAGCACCTGTGATGAGGTCTGATTTGACCCAGGTCACCTCAGAGATGCTTGAGATTGTAAAGCTTGCAAAAGCTACTTCTTTATTGAGTTACGTCTCTCATAAGATCTGTTGTCTTTTGCAGGACAGACAAACAATTTGACCAAATATGAACTGTGCTAAAGCATCAATGTCATTTTTTGCTTACATGAATTTGAACACTGGGGTTCAGTGTCTTCATCATGTCTCAATCCTCTCAGTCCTCCAGGTGTTTGGACCCACCTGCTCCCAAAGGCTCAGCATCCCTCACCCGATCTCTGTGGAGTTTCACTGCTCTTCTACTCGGCCCAGCTGTCATGAATCCCTATGGAGATGAATGCTTGGGCACTCGGTCAAATGATAACAGAGCTGCTGCCTCTTTACAAAGTGCACCTCCATATTCACCCTCTGAACTCCATGAGGATTCCCATCATCCACCTCTCTCAGCCATGTCACAGTCTCCGCCACTTATCCACACAGGTCACAGCTATCTGACAGTTGTGAGCGGTAACCCTCCGCTCTATCATGCCTCATCTGACCCAGATGGAGCTGAAAACCTCGGCTCGTCACCTGTTACCCCGACCTTTCCTTTGCCGGGTGCAAACCAAAGCCACAGCCTGGGGGCGGAGCTGGCTGTGGTGTCCGATCATCCTCTCAACCCGTATGCCGCCACGCCGCCATCCTGCCAGGTGTCTGTCATCGTCCCATCCCCGGACCTCTGCCCGTCGCCCCAGTGCTCGGACAGCTCCAGCCCGGACCTGGAGTGCGCTATCTGTTTCAGCGAATTCAACAACGTTTTCCGCTGCCCCAAGATGCTCCAGTGCAAGCACACGTTTTGCCTGGAGTGCTTGGCACGTATGAACGTCAAGTCTGTGCAGCCCAACACCATCCAGTGCCCACTGTGCCGCGGCCTGACACCACTGCCCGCCCTCGGCCTTCCCAAGCTGACCACGGACTCAGACGTCCTGTCCTACCTGCCCGCCGCCATGCAGAGAGTTTACAGCATCCGCTTCCAGAGGAACAAAGGGAAGCTGCAGGTCAAGAGGTCGGTGTTTGTAGTCACCTGCCAGGAGTTGGTTTGCTTTGTTTTCTTGCTTGCTTTTTTTCTGCATAATATATATATATACTATGTTCATTTCTTTTACATCTTTAAAGCTTTCCTCTGTGACAGTAACTTTTTTAAATTTTATTAAAGCAATATTCTGAATTTTGCATCACATAGTGTACATTGTTGCAGTAGTAGATAAGGATTGATGACATTGCTTATAGGTTATTGGTTATAGTTGGTTATAGTTGGGTTGGCATTTTTCAACCCTGCTCCTTGGGAAACATTTTGGATGGGTTTCCTTCTCCAACACATCTGATTTAACTGATCGGCCAGTCTTAAAGCTCTGCAGGGGCCTGATGATGACACTCATTGGAATAAGGTGTGTTGGAGCAGGAAACATCTAAAACATGCAGGACAGTGATCAGAAAGGAGCAGGGTTGAAAAATACCGGGTGAGATAGAAACAAAGTGGCACCCCCTACAGGTAGATATGCATTGAACTTTCAGATCCCATGCAAAATGAAAGATCAGTTAAGTTTATACCACTACCTCAGAAATGATGGTCATAGAGGAATGATGAGCCTCACCATAGCATGAAAAAAAAAATCCATCTGACTTTTGTGGAAGATGCATTATATATTGACCAAATGAAGAATTTTGACACTCTAGTTCACAGTAGTTTTTGAGACGATGCCAAGAACCTAACTTGTCTTTCTGTGGATGTTGTAGTGACTGTGATTCGGGACAATGTGGTGGTTGTTTGATCAGTGACTTTCCGTTTCACCTTTTAGGTCATCTCAGAATCGTCACAGGTCGCTGATGTCTCTGAGGCCGAGGAACCGCTCTCTGGATGTGGGTCTCCCCAGCCCGCCCACCCAGGGCCACAGTATGGGCAGGAGTTTCCTCTCGCTGATGGGCCAGCCGCTGTGCCGAGCCTTCCTCCTGACATGTGTGGTGATGGTAATAGCGATGCTGGTCGGCATCATCATCTACCTCCTCACTGGGAACAAATGGAACAAACAGCAGTGAGTGACATTGCCTCTCGCTTTTATTTCTGAGAGAGAAGGAGAGGAGCCAGCAGTAAACACCACTCCATCATCTCAGGGGAGTTTTATGTCTGAATGAAGCTAACGAGCAACATCTGTTTCATGGCTGCAGTTTAAAGATGAAAACTGATCCAGATGTACAGTACAGCGAGACTCCCAGTTCCCAGCTGTTGTGCAACACAGGCTTTTTAACTCTCTGATGACATCCAAAGGCAACAGACAGAGACAGAGCCGTTCTGAAATCAAAGACGGACGATACTTCCACCTGAGCTAATCTGCTTATAGCATTTAGTTTTGGATAATCCTGCTGGTGTCTGAAAAGAGACTTTCCATTTTATTGGTATTGCTCAAAATGGAGTGATTCAATGATGACAGGAGTCTGTAGGAGCAGACTGCTTGTGCCAAAAGCTCTGAATGATTTGCCTACCGTTTACAAAACAGGATGCACCAGAACTTCCTGCTACAGTCTATTTTTTCATGTCACGAAAGTAAAGCAAGTTTGGGAAAACATTTCTTGAATGTCACATTAAAACAGGTTAACTCTGACGGTTCAAAAACCTAAAGTAAGCCTCAACCTTTGACTCCAGGGAGTGAGACAGTCATCAGACTTCACTTTGTCACTTTTGGGGCTTTAAAACCCCTAAACGTAGAGTTCTGGACACATCGAGTCCACTTTGAAACGTAAGAGCAGCTAAACTTGCCACCAGGTGGCACCGCTTACCACTCTTCAGGTTTCCCCTGTTTATGTCTGTTTCTAGCAACTTTGAAGCACTTTGAAGAATGTTTTATGTTTTTGACTCTGTATTTACTCCCTGGCTTTAAAACTGCCTGTTTACACCAAAGGCTGTTTCCTGTGCTTGGAACTGCAGCTCTTCCCTGAGCTGTAACCAAATGCTGTAAACAAGAGCCATGCAAATCACCTGAGCCACAGTTGCAGCCTGATGCAAGTCAGTGACGTTGGTTTTTCACACTGAGATAATGCAACAACTCAAACACCTGTCAACATGAACTGCGTAAAAGGGCAGTCGTCCTAAAGCGAAACAAAGCCCTTACTATTTTTCATCTTGACGTTTGTTCCCCTGCTTTCTCACATTTGCTCCCTCTCCATTCAGTGGAAGTGAAGTGAATTTCATTTGAAGTGGTGAAAGCGTCACTGTCCTCCCAGCAATAATTCCTCATCACTCTGGGTGATTTTTGTTTTCACTGGAAGGTCAAGCTTACAAAGTCTCCACAGGAAAAGAAATTGTTTTTTTTTCCCCCATTTGCTCAATCAACAGACTTTTAAGGAAGAGGAAGACATGTCTGAAACGAATATCTAAGGTTAACTAAACCAAAGCCATCTATGTGAAGACACCTAATTGAATTGGCCCTTCTTTTTTTAATGAAGCTAAGATTTGACTGCGTTTGCGTAGTGAAAGATGTGGAGTCCACTTGGTCAGTGAATCGTCTGAAGGAAATTTGGCCCTGGATCTTATGTGTTTCTCTGTCGTACCACTGGTGTCCTGGTGCACTGGGGGGTACGTGTTGCATTCAAATGAATTGTGTTTTAACTTGCCGACCAAGAGATGCCTGACATTTACACTTCTTGTGCTCAGCAAAGAAATGTTTCCTTTCACTTCTTTGACTTGCAAATCAACTGTAACTGAAAGCAGGATCCATGTTCACTGTGTCGTCCCAGGACCCGTCCAGTCATTTGCATGTCTATTTTAAGATTATTTACCTTAAGTAATGTGTGTGTGTGAGAGAGATGGTGTAAGGAGGTCAAATGAGGTTTTTAATGTTATGTCCTGATTTTGAAACTATGTTGAGTTTGTTTTAAGGCTGGAACCTGTTTTATTACTGTGCAATGTAAAATAAAAAATTTTATATAATATATATTTATGGAGCTGTTTTAGCAAACTTTGCAATATCGCCTTTTTCACCTCATATTAAACTTAAATAAATTGCTTTTTCAATAGTTGGTTTTGCTTTGTTTTCATACAGTATGAAGTATGGGAACCTCTCAGAGGGCTCAGTGAAGTTTCTATCATCTATGTTGTTCTTGCAGTTCAGCACCTTAATAGAGTATACAGTTGCACTGTCTTGTACAAACCCTTTGACTTTGTAGCATTCTGACTCAGCCAGCAGGTGGAAGTGCAGCCTACTAAAACATGTTACTTTCACAGCGACAACACGGAAATAAACGTTTGTTTCTACACTCAGGTTGTCGATCTCTGACCTCTCACCAGTCCACTGTAGGACTCACTCACAGTGTTCACTGCCACATTGAGTGTACAATTTTGGCGTCTCCGCTGGATCACAACGTGCATGTTTTTGTGATAGGAACCCGTAGCATGAGCCCATAGCAGACGCAGACACAGGGCAAACATGCAAACTCCAGACTGTAGGCTGTAGGTTAGTCCTCTGGAAACTGGCTGAAGTAATTAATGTTTGAACATGAGGACCATGCAAAACTCAACCGAGCAGTTATTTTATGAATTTAAGTGTATTTATTACTCCAATCTCCAATCAAATGTGACTTGGCAATCTCATGAATGTGTCTGAGATGTTGCCAGTATGTCCAACTGTACAGTATGATGTCTAGTGAACCAAAGAGCCACCATGGTGGATATTAAAAATGAAAATTTGAGTATATTAACTTCACTTTGGATGATTTTTATAGAGTGATGTAATGTAAAAGAAACATGACTGTGTGAGTGAGTGAATGAAAGATGGGAACATGAGTAGTAGTCTGTGTCGCTGATAGGGGAAGACACACCTTAGCGGCACTATGAGTGATTGAACAACACAGTTTCCATGGAGACGTGAGCCACCGCTGGAGACCCACTTTGAAGACGTGGCTGGGATCTGTCCTGACAAGGAAGGGTGATGAAAATGTTTCAGTGTGTCATGTTTCCTTAGATCTAAGTGTGATAAATAATACGGGCAGGAATCATTTGAAATGAATTATTCTCAAATATCAGTATCATTTATGTAAAATATTGTTTCTTACGCTCTTTTTTGTTTGTTTGTTTAGTTTTTTTTGGTAGAATCAGCTTCCGAGCCTTGCATAGAACATTTCTCCAAATATTTTAGTGTGGTAAAGACTGGATGAAAGACGAGCTGGAGACACCCAGGAAATCAAAACTGCCGCAGAGGGTGTGAATGGATGTGAGTCCATTTTCTCCTGTAGTCACCACTGTAGTCACCAAAGTGAGAGTTGTTTATAAGTAGCCACTGTGGATTAGTTTGGATTAGTTCTATTTCCCCACCTGAGGGGGTTTTTGAGTCATCAGCCACCATTGAACTCCACCTAGTCTGAAAATCAGCTGCTACGCGCCCTGACCCCACCCAGAGCAGGGCAAGTTCAACAGACCGCACCTGCCCACAACAGAGAGAACATCACGGAGAGGTGTGGCCACAGGGATAAAGCAGGAACTCCTTCACTTCCTGTCCACAGGCAAGATTTAGCATCAGTCACGGTAGAAAGAGCCCTGGGACAGTATCAGCATGAGTTCAAGCCCCTTGATGGGAGCAGGAGTTATGATGTTAATGGATAAGTGTTATTGTAAACCATACCAAAGTAAAACAGACTGGGACAAATTTGACACATCTTTGTTTGTGTGATCCAAGTGAATTTGTTTAACTTTTTCTTCAGTCATTGCAAACACCACTGCGTTATTTCACTCTCATGGATTGAATTTTCCAAGTCAGTCTGGGTAAGAGTGACCTCACCATCATCATCAAACTGTCATTTGATGTGACCAAATCCTTTTTGCAGAAGACTGGTGCAGACAAAAAAAAGTGTGTTGTCATTGCAATGACGTACATCTTTACACCTTCTCTTCCCTGCAAGTGAATGAGGGGAAGAGAGGACAGAGGGTGGTTTCAGACTGTGGCCACGTTCACAACAAGTTCATTTGTCTGTCCGGGACAGCCTCTCTCGTTCTCTTTTTCTTGCTCTCTCTATCTCTGTCTCTCTCTCTCTCACACACACACTTACATACACACACAAACACAGACAAAACACAGCACACTGTCTGTCTGTCTGACAGAAGGCCTGTTATTGAGGCTGCAGAGAACATCCACTTTGCCTCATGATGTGATGCCAGTTTCCCAGGATTCCCTCGTCTGCGTGGGCGCGTAGGCAGAGAGTGTCTGGAGCTAAACAAACAGCAATCAGTGAGTCTGATTCTCTGCGCAAAGACTCAAAAAAGTCAGATCCAGTGGATCTGAGACCAGTCTTTGTGCTGTAAGAGTCTTTTTCTGACAGTCAGTGATACTGTGGGACAGAGTCCGTCCATTCATCCACTGATGTTCACTGAAGGTGACTGCAGGAAATAAACCCCCAGAGAGGTCACCAGGGGCAGTATAGAGTTTCCAACCAACCTAAACATGCATGTTTTTGGCCTGTGGAAACTAGAGTACCTGGAGAAATTCACACAGACACAACAAGAACCTAAAAATTCCACAAAGAAAAACCCTCCCATAACTCTGACGATCCACAGCTTTATTGGAAACATGTAATGGTGACTCTGGTTGTTTTTCTTCGTAGAAAAAACAAAAAAAGGAGTCTATTTCAGCTGGATATTCCAGGCTGGCCTCAACCGAATCGCTGAAGCACAACACTGTTACATCAGCACGTCCTCTAGCACGCATGCTAAGAGTAATACTGACACACACATACCAGATGACCATCTCCTGTGTTTTCCAGTTTACTGCCCCGGCCAATCTGCCAAGATTCCTCACTACTACCTGCAGTGTGTGTGTGTGTGTGTGTTGTGTGTGTGTGTGTGTGTGTGTGTGTGTGTGTGTGTGTGTGTGTGTGTGTGTGTGTGTGTGTGTGTGTGTGTGTGTGTGCGTGTGTGTGCGTGTGTGTGCCTCCATTTGACTCATGAGTTTGAATTTGTATTTAACTGGCTCCAACTCAAAGTGTTGAAATGGGTTTTGAATTGGAATGACGGCTGCTTAGAATAAAATTAAACAATTGTACAATGACTCTGCAAGCATTTTAAATGATTTGTAGTACACAACAACAATCATCAACATATTTTCCTGAAGCCAGAATTAAAGTAAATGAACATTTTGAAAGGGCGCTGGTCTGTACCTCCTCAGCTATCAGAGGTGGAGGTTGTAGTCGAAGCAGATGAAGAAACAGCTGGAGGTGTCCAGGCTGAGAGAATGGTTAAGAGACAGACAGAGTAACATTTATGCAAAGAACGCATTAAAAATGAAAGAAATTCATACTACTTATTGTGTTTCTGCACTTGTAAACAGCAGAGACATGCTCATAAAGTGAGGATGAAGCCATCGCTTCGAGAGCAGAGATGTACAACTCTCTAACAATAATTTCAACTTTGATCTTTGAATCTGTGTAACAGGCTCTGTTTTCTGTTTTCAGACACGGTCTTCTCTGTCATGTGGGATCAGAACACCAAGCTGGGGCCCAAGCTAGTCTCACTGATATATCTGTGTGGAGTCTAAACAATGGAAAAGTCCACCACCAAGAGAATGCCAGTCATGTTGATATTTACACTTTCAGCAAGGCCTCTATGAAAGGCCAACCATGGAGTCCTGTAATAACAGGAGTAGCAACAGAGTAGGGGAGTATATTCTTACATTTACACTTTGATATGACCGTTTGAGCTCGCAAAAGACCTTCAAAAGAACTGACAGGTGCTCTCAGACACTGGACAAAACCGAGGAACCGAGGATCTTTGGTCACGTCCTGATGTCCAGCACACTTGGAATAAGATGGACATGGACTCCACACCTGACAGGAGTCTTCTCCTTGTCTTCAACATACCTCAGGTGCGCAGTATTTTTCCTCTTCTTATGTTTCACCTCTCATGTATTTCATGCTCATCTTCAGCAGTGTTCACACACCTGACGTCACAAGTCACAGCTGTCATATGCCCTCCAGCAGACAGCGGATCTATTGGAGGTCTGGAGTTCAGGTCCTGGTTGGGTCTTCTCATCTGAAGCTGTGCTCTCCAGGAGGCGCCACAGTCCCTCCAAACTCCACTTATTTTTGGATGTGGAGTCTGAGTGCTGCAGAAGAGGCAACACATTAAAACACTGCTTAAAATGGACGTGTTGTTACTGTTACTAATTCACTGCATAGGTCCTGACCCCCCAGGGCCACCTGGACCTGGTCATCTCCCTCATGATCCTGACTGCATCGTGTATGATGCTTTCCAGCCTCTGTCTTCTGATCCTCTCCCTCTGCAACGCCTCTCTTCTCTCCCAGACCATGGCTGCAGATTTACAGTGCTCCTCTAATGCTGCATCCAGTTTCTGTCTGCAAAGAGGCACAATAACCTTGTGTGTAGGGGTTGTGGCAGAGTAGCAGAGCATGTGAATTTGCAGCTGGTGAGTGGCTGAGAGGAAGAGATGATAGATGCTTTTTACCTCAGGCAGCTTCCCTTGGCCCTCATTAACACGTAGCTGGCAGTCTCTTTCTTCAGCTCCTGCTCCAGTGTGTTACACCTTAACTTTAGAACTTCAATCTTGTGCAGGATGGGAGTATGATGGAATGGCGGTGATTTTAATCTTTCAATGATTGATTGATGATGGTGATAATAAAAAGAGATGGAAGGGTGAGGAAGCTCTTAAACTGAGCCTGCGTGACCGATGTTGACTCTATTCATACTGATTAAGCTTTGAATTTGTTTTCAGAGGTCTTAAGCACACAACTCTTTCTTTAATGTTTAGAGAGAGAGACAGAGACAGACAGAGAGACATGCTATATTCAAAATATACACAACTTTATATTTCACACACTAATGTTTGTTTGTATCAAACAAAGCAACAACCATGGAAAAGATTAGTAAACTCAAGAAAAAACTACAAATAACAGTGGAGAATGTATTACAGTTTTACCTTTATAGTACCACATTTGCCATAATAATCAAATAAAAGCAATACTTACCTTATGTATGAGGTAAGTATACTTAAAAGTAAATGTAAAAGTATGTAAGTATGTGTTTAACCTTATCTTCACGGTGAACCTGCAAACTGAATTTCAAACAAGCCCAGTCTTTTACATTTTTTTATAGTCAAAAGCTCTGAGAGTTCAACCTGAGTTCACAGAAGCCAGTGGGCACCTGTGTGAGGATACCTCCAGGAACACTACGTTATTTTCATAGCTGAGGTTTCTCCTCAGTGCACTGTCACAACCTGCGTGGTGTCCTGCACGCTACCTCCACCACACACAAATATTCAGCCCGAGGCCGCTGTCCCGTCTACGGGTTACTGTCTGTTTTTCTTGCCTGCTTCGTCTCTGCCTGGAAGGATGATGCCTTTAACATTAAGATAATGTGCTCTTTGCACGGAAACTGAGAGGAATATGTTGCTTTGGTGGAAAAAGCTTGGACTGAGCATTCAACTCACAAAACTATGGTGCTGTTTAACCAAAACCAAACCCCAACAGTCCGCCTGACCCACCCATGGACCATTTGCTTTCATTTTCTAATATGTTTATGGGAGAACCAGATGGAATTATGTTTCTTGCTCTTGTTGCTGTCACTTAATCAGTTATTCCACACATTAAGACAATTTTAAGTCACCTCATCATGACATAGTCACTCGTATAGTCCCACAAGAAAACAGCAATAATAGCAACAAAGAGCGAAGTCAGGCAGCACATTTTTTCAGGTTCATCAGAGACTCAATGCACACGTTTTGCAGAACACTGTGCTTACATAAAAACAGATCTGAACTCAATTACCTCTTTAAGAATTAAAAAAAAGTTTGCAGTGCGTTTAACAAGATGTTTAACTAGTCTATATTGTGTAATTTATATTTTGTACTTGGATGAAAGGTTTCCTGCCACTTCACAAGATCTAATTGCATGAGATTTATTAAATGTTTATGTGCATCTTGAGGTATTTAAAAAATGATTTCAAGTCTTAAATTGTTACAGGGGTGTGTGCAGTGGCAAGAAATCAACAAGTCTTCAGAAAAAAAACTTGCCATTGCTGCAGGCTTCAGGCTGTGGGAGGGAAGCAGCCATCAAAAATGTTGCCTCTTAACAAACTATGCAAATCTGTCAGTTGTTTGTTTCTCTGTTGTCATGGCAGTCAATAGTTATCCTGTAATTAGACCACCAAGGGCTCTTCTTTATTGACAAAAAAACACGAAGAAAAACATCAAACATCTTTCATTTTTTCTCTTTGGCACAGAGGAAGAATTTCAGCTAGAGTTGGAAACATGCAGAAAACTTTTGGTTCATTGCACCTAAGATCAGAACAGACAACAAGGTTCACTTGTTGCATTTCACTCTTTCCTAAACTTGTGTTTGCATACATGAGCACTATTGCAAGTATTCCTGTTATTAAACATAGCAGAACTATGCAGAACATCTATCAATTTCCTTCCCCATATTCCTTTGACCCCTGTCAGCTGTTTCTTTTGCATTTGGAGCCCACAGCTGTGACTCCAAAGAGACAGACATGTGGAAAATGGCACCTCAACCACCACTTCTCTATCACAAGGTATTCCCATTTCACTCCACTTGATATCATCACAGCCTCCAGGTCCACTGATATACCGATGACATTCATACATACATCTCCACCAATTATTATTATTATTATTATCATTATAACCAATCAAAGGTGGAGAAGATGCTTTGCCAGTGGAGGAACTGTCGGCTGTGGCTTTCACTGACTCTGCTTCAGGTGGAGCAACTGAAACCTCACCTGAGAAGGATGCAGTGGCTGTGCCTTTGATCCAGCTGGAGCAGATTAATGCGGGCTGGATGTTGCTGGGGCGGTTGGAGCTTCTGTGGAGGCGGAGATGAGTTTAGATGATTAATGAAGGAATTTATCTTGTCCTGTAAATTCCTGTGTGGGTACAGCTGCATTGAAAAACAAAGACGAGGCTTGTTCTGACTGATACAACGGCAAAAGTATTATTGGTATTAATTTTTTACTTGTACACTTCATAAAAACATGGAACACCCACAATCAGCATTTCAGAGCCAGCTGCAAAATAGTTGTCAGATTTAACTTCTTTTTTTTAATTGCAAGAGTTCACAAATTTAAGAAAATCCTTTCACTGGATCAAGCAGCACAGAGGAGAGTGAAGTACCTGGAGGCCTGCTTCACACTGAAACCGAGCAGGGTCAGAAGGAAAAGCACGAATAGAATTACAATGACAGAAGTGAACGGGAGAGCAGCTGACAAATTTTCACTATGCGAAAGTATGAAACAAGGTGACACCTTTCTGTCATTGTGTGACACCTTTGCTTTACAAAAAAACGATCCGGTCTCCTTACCTGTGGGGTTAGAGTGGGTTAGACCAGCATTCCCAAAGCAGTGACCTGAAGGGGAAAAATATACGTACATGTATGTATGAATATAATTCAGACAATAAATGAAACCACTTCATAAGATAATGGATGGATAGGTGGTTCTCTCTTACTGACTGTTCATTGCATTACTTATTTATGCTTTTATCAAGCAGATTCATTTTCATTTTCCATTTCCACAAAAAATATCTGACCTAAAAGGTTTTATTTTTTTTACTACTGTGTGTTTAAATCATATATTATTTAATCAATAAATAATCAATATAGGGTCAATATAAATTTGACCCTCACTGACCCATGATGCAAAATGCAAGTAGGCATTTTGCATCATGGGTCAGTGAGGGTCAAATTTTCAATTTATTTCATGTCCTGGATATATAGCGAGTTGATTCTTTATTCTTCTTAGGTAGTTCAGAGGGGCGATTGCTCGTTAAACCCCTCCAGGTGTCGAATATCTTACGGATGACACAACCAAAATGTCACCACCATATCACAAGAATTGATTTAATTTACAGGAGAGCTACTGAAGCAACAACCTGAGTTGAAATAAACTGGAATTTTCCCTCTGACCCCTCCTTCCTGACAGCACTTACATGATGAAGCAGAATTCTTTCAGTGGGGTGTTAGCTGTGGCGATTACACCTCTGGGAAGCATTTATCTGTATCATTAAACTGCAATAACTGTGATTTTCAAGCCGAAACGTGCCCGTGTCCTGTATTATCTGTAGCCAAGAGGCCGATCCTTTTCCTCTCAGCGGGTATGAACCAGCACATCGGTATTCTGCTGCCATGTCAGTGAAGAGACCACACTGCAGCTACTGCTCTAAATAATCACAAAATATGAAATAATTAATCAAAGGTGAGAAACATTTAACCAATAGGGAAAGGGCGGAGAACCATAAGACACTTTAAAATGCTTTTAGAAGATCTAGAGGATTCACCTTTATACTGTCCATGTTCATGCCTTTCTCTTTCGCTCTGACTTTCACGTGGGGAGTCAGCTTCAGTTAGAGTGCCCGCATTTTTTTTAGGTGTTGCTACATCAATGTCTGTCATATCCGCTATGACACACTGATCTCCTGGCTTTTATTCAGGTTATCCATTTAATCCAGCGCATGGAATTTACATCCAGTCAAGGGAATTCTTCCCAACCCTTCCTAGAGAAAACCACACGCTTGGAACCGGGAAGCTCTTATCTAGTTGGGACCTGTGTGCTTTGCTCACAGCTACTATACGGTCAGCTTTCTACAGGAACGAAATGAGAAGATTGGCTTCTGCACTCACTAAATCTAAGTAGCTGCATTTTCCCTGCTGGTTTCACAGTCCTGTGTTCAGGTTTTAATGCCCATGAAAGTGTACACAAAGAACAGTGGATGAAGAATTTTGCATGTTGCATGTTAAGGGCATGTAGACTCTAAATTGCCACAAGGTGTAATTTGCACCCTTTGCAGAGTGCATTCCCTGCCTTCATGTGAGCTGGGATAAGTTATCATGATTTGATATCATAATTCTATAAGATGCAAATGAGATCGAGTGTGACACCTTACATATTCAGAGTTCAAAGTGTGTCAGGTTGTGATAGGATGAAAATAAGAGTGAGTCAGTGAGTTAAAAAAACAGGTGGACTAAAGAAGAACTTCAACTATTTGTTTCTCAAATACCACCTGCAGTTCATATTTCATCTTTTAGCATGTACAGGAGGAAACACAACCCCCTTCTTACCTATTTTTAAACAAAGGGCTATTTTTGGCCTGAATGCTCTCTAATATGTCACAGTATTGTAAACCAGGCAGAGACATACCAATGTCAGACTTAAAGTTGTGTCACGTTTCTTTTGGAATCCAATGCTTACAATGGACTGACCTTACTGCATAATGCGCTGACGTGGAAAGGCTGTCAGTGTCATCAAAAGAGGATTTGAGTGTGTGAACAGAACCTGCAACCTTATTGTAACTGTAATAAAACCCAAGAGCTTAGTGACGTGTGAAACAACTGTCCTGGGGAACAAAGCAGGTTTTTTTAGCAGAGGTGTCTGAGGTGGATTTACACAACCACCTGTTACATGTAGACTTTAAAGAGTTAAACTCACCTTTCCTTGACTCGGTGTGAATACGCTGAATTCATGCACCTCGCTGAACTTTAATTGAACCTCATTAAAAATAGACTCATGAAGAAAGAAAGAAGAAACACTTCAGTGAAGAATGTGTTCCCTCTGGCCAGGACCTGAACCTCTGACACTCCCTTGCAGAGGGAACAGTCGCTGACTTCGGGTTTTGGACCCTGTGACCTCGACTTGGTTGAGCTGAAGTTTCAAAGGCTTGAGATGCATGAGAACCAGGATTCACTGAACCAGAGAATGACATGATATTTATGAGCTGATAATAAGCTCCATTTGTGTGCACTCCACTGCAGCACGTACATGATGGAAGCGGTCCAACATCTCGATTGTTTCCACGAGTGAGATCCTGTTATTATTTTCTCTCCTCTGTGGTTTCCACAGCCGCCTTCCTTCTCTTCTGCGATGTGGCACGTGGCTTCAGCGTCATGGGCCTATTGCTATGCACACCAGTGGGAAGCAGAAAATGAATCTTTCGGGTGTTTCAAGCAATGCATCTGTAACATACATGTAATATACATTTTCCCCAAGATGAAATAATTCTTTAATGTCAGACAGCAGGTTATTCATTGAAATTACCTTTTTTTCTACCACATGTGACCCATTTCTGAACAGCACAAAACTGACTGACTTTCAAACCAGACCCAGGCCACTTTCACATGCGCTCCAAAGTCAGATACATATCTGATATACAGTATCAGATGCACATGAAACGGAAGTGAGTAATTTTAAGTCACTCAAGTAAGACAGACATAATAATTCTAAGCTGTAGGCGAAGGGATGCTTCTTCCTCCTTTCTGCCTTTTATCACAAGATCATAACGTCATAACGTTGTCATTTAATTGCACAACTTCGACACTGATAGACACATGCTGACGAGTGTGGCATCTTGCTTCTTACTTATTACTTTAGTAAAGATGAGCTGATGCTGCATGTGATGTCACGTCTTCTTCTGGCTGTCAGGGTCACTTCAGGGCCGCAGACTGTTCACTCCGGAGTTGCTGGTTGCATTATGTGACAACAATCTAGTTGGCAGTTGCACTTAAAGTATGATGTGAGGAAATCACATCTCGGCCATAAGCAGTGTGAATGTGGTCTAAGTCACTTGTCTGTTCTTTACTAATTGACCTAAACAATCTGACTGTGAGGGAAACCCCATGTAGACATTGAGAGTGTAAAACTGTGCAGAAAGGCCTTTGGTCCTACCTGGACTGAAACCCAGCCCCTTCTTACTTTGAGATGACGGTGCTAACCACTCATCCACCATGTCGCTAAATCCACAACGAATCTTTACATTAGAACCATCAGCTGCTGAACATACAGTGTTAGTACTTTGTAAGCCTTAGATGCACTGTGTATTTGGTGCTAATTGTGAAACTGTTCGGTCAAAGTGTGTGTGTGTGTGTGCATGTTGCGTGCAGAGAGAGAGGCAGACCGGCAATCAGAGCCACGCATAAGCATTCCTGTGAGAGTTCTTGTGGTAGAAGCCTCAGGAGAGACAAGGAAAAACAAAACTCTTGTCCACACGCAAGTAGAGGAAACAAGAGGTGAAGAAGGGTAGAAACAAGAGGAGGAGGGGAGTGGCAAGGAGAGAGAAAACCCAAGCCTCGATGCTTCTGCCTCGTGTCAATAAATACGTGTTGCAAATCACAAAGTGTTTTTCTCCATTTTGTGCTCCAGCCTGATGTACTAAACTGGGCTGCAGCAGCCATGACAGCAGTCAAACTGCAGGAATGTTCTACAAAGCGCAGCCCATCGCTGTCTTTTTTAACCTGTATGACTCAGAGGGTGTGGACGAAAATAGATTGGGCTTCGGGTTCACATGCAACACGTTTTGCTTTCAATTCTGAGTGGGATTTGTGTGTACAGTAGAGGATCACAAGGCGCATTAACTCGAAGCAGTCTGAAAAGGCCCTGCATGTTTTACTCCCACAGTATTTGTCATTTTCAGAGACACTGTTTTTATACAGCCCATCACGTGCTGGCTCGCTCAGGTAAAGGCTTCATGTGTTATTCTGGAAGCTACTATGTTGATGCATCTTCTTTACCTCATTTTATCTGGTAAATAGGACTATAAAGCTGTGATGTTTTATAGAATAAAGTCTGCAATCGTCACCATTACTTTTCAGTGTTCCTTCAAATCATATTCCTAGTTTAATGAACAGTAAAACTGTGCAACCTCAGTTACACTACACTACACTACACTACACTTCACCAACCCATTCCAGCTTACTTACGTATCTGTTTTTTTTCCAACTTACCTTACTGTAAGTAAAATGATGATGGACAAGAACCTGAGTACACCCACTGACTCCAGGTGTGTGGCTGCAGCAGGGCATTCCCTGCAGCAGTGAAACATGATGCAAGAGAAAGAGGTGGGGAAGTTTCCTTGGTGTGAGAGGGAGTTTGCTGGCATACAAAAATAATCTGAACTCACAACAACAATAATTCAAAATGTGGGTGGGTTTTCTCAGCCGGGCGGGTGACAACACCTACTCTGCTCATATATATATACCGTCTGTGAAGGAGGGTAATTTAAAGTCTGGGAAGGCTAAGAAGCAACAAAGAGCCTCTGATGAGAATCTTGAGAAGACTTGAAGATTTTTCAGGTCCAAACAAGTCCTCAACACTGACGGCAAAGAGAGCTACAAGTTGGAAAGAGAAGATCAGAAGAACTCCAAAGCTTGATCAGCTGATCTGACTTCATCTTCAGGCTGACAGAGAGCAAGACCAAACAAAGACACAAGGGCATCAAAAGAAACAAACAAACAAAGAAAGAATTGCAAGAAGAGCTGATCATCAGAACTTGACCATGGCCTCCTCACCACCCTCCTGTTCCTCCTGTGGACATTCACCTGTGGCCCTAGGGTCTCTGGAGGCGATGAGCACCTGTAGCTCTCCCTCATCTTCCTCCAGGCCTCCTTCTCCTCCTCGGATTCGCCGCCTTCGCCGGGTCCTGTACCCGGCCTCTCAGTGGAGGAGACCCTTGCCGAAGGAAGCCCCGGACCGGGCCCACCGCTGGTTGCTGCTGCTGTTTGCCTTGGTCTTCCTGCAGATCTACAATGAGGAGGCACAAACCTGCACAGGTTGGTCTTTGATCTTAATGCTTTTTTATAGATGCATGTCCATAGATTTAGTTTAAGTTTTAGTCTTGGATGTTAAATGTTGCATTTGGTGTTATTTTTCTATGCAGTCTAAATATTCTTAAACATATTCTTGCAGAGCTCCAGAGCCAGTGCCCAGACACAGGAGCATCTCAGGAAAGTGCAGGAAACCAGGTTGCAGTGCAGGGCTGGACAGTGGAGGAGTCCTGGAGGATCCAAATAGTTCATGGAGCTTCAGACGCTCAGTTAGAATGTGTGGTGTCATGATGGAGGAGCAAGTCACCTCCACTCACACCAACCTGTGGCTCCAAGGACAATGAATGGTCCTGATCTGAGGCCAAACTGAAGAGGCAAAAGAAAGTGTTGCAGAGGTTGAGCAGCTACTGCTTATATGATTGTGCGTTACCATGCTTAACAACCATCTTACAACTATGTTGATGAATTAAGACTTGGACTTGTGGACAAAGTTGAAAATAAAGCCTGACCTTCAGTTAACCTTGACTTCAGAACTACTGGAGAAACTGGAAGGAGGTATCCACTCCTAATTTTGCTGATTTCCTGTGTGAAGCCTGTTGATGATGTTTGAGCAACCGGATCAGCCGATATGCTGATGACACTCTCTCTTTGCAAAAGACTGCGTATGAGATTCTAAAGAAAATGTCTTTTTTTATCAACTAATTTAATGCAACTTTTATATTGTGAATTAAAACATGAATAAATCAACTCTTGCATTTATGTGTGTTACTGTTTGTGTGTGCATATGTGAGTATTAACACAGCAAGATGCAATATTTTAACGATTTTTCTTTACTCGATTACTTGAACAGCTACTTTACTGTGATTCAGAGGGTAGATAATTCCAACACTAGTGTGCAGTGCAAACTGTTTAAGCCGGCAAAGACATTTTGTTTCTTGTTGAACCTGCTCTCTACTTTGAACTTGCTCTGGGGGTCGGGGTGGGGGTGTGGGTCAGGGTGGGGTGGGGGGGGGACTCAGTGACTCACAGGTGAGATAATCTCTCATTTAGCCCATAAAGGTTGAAAACACAGCCTATTCTAAGTCTGTTACAATGGCTGGTTTCACCAAATGAGAAAGTAAATGTGTCCAGACATGCCTCGGTATGTGAGTGTTTATGCAGCACCAGCTGAGTTGGTCTGTGAACAGGCTTCATGTTTACTCATACAGAATAACTTCACCAATCCATGTGATGAATATACATGTGATAAAAAATAATGTGCTCAAATATATCATATAAACCTGAAATAAGTCAAATTTATTGGCAATAACATCTTCAAATGTTAGTTTGTGGATTATTGCAGTATTCTAATGACCTTGTAACGTTCAACCTTACACAGGGTTACACTTAGCAAGTGTGTGAGTCTAACATATCTTTTGGATTAGTATGATAAAGCCCAGTTTACAGTAAATAACATGCTGTTCTTTGTTGCTATGTTCACAGCAGACCAGCTGAGGGAGTTGATGTACTTACCTGGCTGCTGCCAATGAACACGTGAACATCTCTGGAGTTCCAGGAAAGTACCTGAGGAGCAGTTTGGGGTTGGCTGCTCCATTAATCCTGCCGTGACCTAAAAAATATCAACAATGCATTGCAGAACTGTAAACCTACAGCACTCAAACCTGCCAATATTAAGTGCTTTAACAATGATAACAATCACTCACTCTTCATACTTGATCGCATTAACAGTTGCCACAATAAAATCAAGATGAAAACATGAGGAAGAGGAGAAAAATAGGTAACATACTGTAAGGCTACAGCTGTGCAGGTTGTTCAGGATGGGTGGATGTGTGAGTTCTTGTGTCATTCACCAAATGTCATTTCAACTTGATGTTTGCCTTCAAATCGACAAAGTTTACACCTTGAAAACAAAAAAAATCACAAATTCATGTAGTGCCATGTCAGTTTTGTTTTCAGGAGAAGTCAGAAGTGAGACTGAAGAGATGACATCAGGTGATCAGTCTCCTCATAAGAGTCATATATAGACAAACAAACAGTCGAGCGGATGTGTCTGAGAGCTAAAGCGCTGTGATGCTGTCAACGTGTCAGATCGACAGTTGAAGTGACTAAAGATTGAAAACAGACATGGCGTCACACACACACACACACACACAGCACAGTGCAGCGGGATGACAGTTTGATGAGCATGTCACTCATGAAACTGTGTGCGTCTACCTGGGTTATGATTCACACCTGTGCTCGGGGTGAGAAGAAACTTTGCGTTCTCACTGCAGGTGTGTACAGGTGTGTGAAAGTCCGTGTGCAATCACGATTGCTGCAAATACACAACAATTGTGATCAGTTAACTTCAGTTTTCTCTAGTACTGTAAGATACATGTATCTATTTACATTCCCCAGCTAACCTGATGCCACCTGTGCACTGGGCTGCTGGGGTTCACTCCTGACCAGGCACGGACTCACAGCTGACGGTCCAGTCCATGGTGTTGAATGGAGTTGTGTTCAGGGCTCGGTGAAGGTCACTAAAGTTTATCCACACAGAGCTTGGGAAGAAGATAAAGACAACAAATTATTGCACAAAGAGTCTATTGTCTGAAACAGAATGCCGTTCTCTTCATAGGGACAAAGAGGCCCAAACTAGGGGAAAGCTGTAAACAAGGGCCTGGACTGAGTGGTTTGCAGGAGGTGCAGTATAATTGCTGTACAGTTTTTCTTTTTTTGGTACATATGAGAAGAAGAGAGATATATTTTGTTCTCGTTTTAAGATACTATATTGAGCCTATACCAGGGCAAACTGCGAAGCGAGTTATTGTTGACTTGTACACGGCATTTACGTTTATGTTCTTTTAACCAGTGGAAAATACGTTTCTGCAGGTCATTTACATATGAAAAATGCAGTTTGGTCTGCTTACGTGCGCATCTTTCCAGAGAATATGGCCCTGCAGGCTGTTCCACTGTCACAGTGCTGTCCTGAATGGTTGACATTTGCAAAAAGGCCAAATTTGAAAAGCCGCAACCCCGAACAGGTGAGGTAACATTCCTGCTCGAGGGTGGAAAAAGGAAACAGTAACTCCAACATCGCTCTGTTAAGTGACAGCTGAGTTATATTTCAGCTGGCTTGAGACCTGATTTAGCTTCAAATGGAGGTCAACCATATGCAGAGAGAAAGAAAACATAACAAACATACAATTATCAGCAACTCAGGTCACCTGACCAAGATTTATATAATTCAGTGTACAGTGTATTTCATCTGCTTGTTATCTCCATGCAATACAGCTGTCTCAAAATACTGAAAAAATGAAGTTTGGTCCTTTCTTTTTATTCTTTATTCTTTTTTTGTGTATACTGTATGTAAATTGTTGATCGTCTTCCGTCATCTTCTGTCATCCTATTATTCAAAGCAATAATGTGAAATTTCGCCACTTTGGGACTAATAAAGGTTTATCTTGTCTATTCTTATCTTAAACATGCAATGTTCCAAAATGTGCAAACTACATTTCTTTTCTTTTATGAACTCCATCAAACAAGTAACTTGTCATTTCTTATTCACTGTCGGCATCTTCCCATTCCCCTGAGAGATTTCGACTGTGCTGGTTGCAAGTCTGGTTAGTCTTGGCACACATTTGTCCCAGTAGAATATTTGCATATTTGGTTTCTCACCCACAAGCTATTCCATTGGTTTGCCACCCGACCATCCAGACTCACCAAACCTGTTTGCAGTGACTATTAAAGTTTATGTGGCGATGTTTATTTTGGCAGCAAACATAACAACATAACAATGAGAGAAGAATCTCTGTGGTGAAGCAGTAAATCAAAGTCTGGGTTTCTGATGTGACTCTCCTGTGGGTTGGGTTGGGCTATCATTGGGCACAAAAGAATCACTATGGCATGGTGAAAATGAAGCCAGCATAACTATTGACAGGAAAACTTTAGAAATTATTCACAAGAAACAATTATCAACATTGATTTTTACATGCAGGTGACCCACAAAAATCAAGAGATCTAAGAAAAACTGTTCAGAAAATACAAAACATTACAGCTCAGGTTCTTTTTTTACATCAAAATGATGATTTTCTTTGAAGCAGCCAAGTTATTTCTCAGTGTTTTCAGAACTTTCATTGAAATGCATCTATTTTTCCACCCGCACCAACAGCTCCTTTTTGTGTAAAATCTCCAGTTTAGTTGGATCTTTAACAGACATATTTTATGTTTTTTAAAATTTCCATAAATATACCATTAGAGATTCACTCATATTGGAAATGTCTTATTCACCATGACTGCCAGTAAAAAAAGAAGACGAGACTGAATTGAATGAGACGGTGAATAGAGCAGAAATTGTTTACAAAAGAAAATGCGCAACATGGTGTTTGTTGCTCAAGAGATTCATAGGACAACAAGATATAAATTTAAACTGTCTCTGCAGTTGAATTACAGCTCTCACTGTCCAAAAGCTGCAAGTCACTCCTCCCTCTGGATCTGTAATTTAGCCCCTCGTGCACTTATGTTACGTGCTTGAGAGGAAAGTCAACATCAACATCCGAAAGTGTGTTTCATTTTCATTACAGGAATCTTTTTGTCACGGGGGATGATCAATTGGTCAAACACTCTTGACCTTAGGGACCTGTGGGATTTTCCAGCTGTCAGGTCAAATCGCGGAGTTACAGGAAGAAAGAAAAAACAAACCAGTGACACGGCAGAATGACTGACAAACTCCTGTGTGGGACTTTTTTTTTTCTCGGACCAGGCCAGAGCTGCTGTTGCTGACGTTGCCCGGCAGTCATAGCTTGCTCAGAGCCAGGAAGTCGTTTAGTCATTCATTATGTTTGCTTTGTTGAGCTGGAGGTCAGAAGTGAGGTGCAACACGTTTCTGGATGCTTCAGCGGCTTTCTATGAACTTCAGTCCTCTTCGAAAACCAGAAACAGCCGGGACTGGTTCCGAAACCCCTCCCCCATCTTCCTATCTGCCCCCTCCTCCCTCTCAACTCGACAGTCCAATCAGATTAGGATGGAAAATGATGAAATAGTGGAGAAAATGCTCTGCTCTGGGGAAAAAGAGGAGGAGGGAGTCCAGAAACATCTGCAGCCCAAACCAAACCCCTTAGAGTACAGATACATTAAACACTCCGTACAAAATGCAAAGAATACTGACAGAGTTTATATTTCTACAACTTAGTTAAATGAATATTTGCAGCACATTAGTGAAAGTAAACATCTCAAACTGCTCCATTAGTTAAGTGTTTTGATGCCCTCTTTTTACCCGCGGCCTGTGGTTAGAGAGGCTTTTCCAGTCTATTGAGAATAAATTCCTTGAATGAGTTTCTTTGTGTTTGGTGTTTTTCCATGAATGATCAAAGATGGAGAACACAAACACAGCACAGCAGTGCAGTTATACAATAAGACTTTCTATGCATGATCCTGAAATGGCATTCACAATTTGAATCAATATTTGCATTCAAAAGCCTTTCTGAATCCACACATTATCCCTGCCATAACACACCTCATCTGCATGACCGCTCCACTGCTGACAGGTTTGAAAGTTCTTCATAAAGCAACAGCATTTGATGATGTTTTGTCATAGTGTGTGTTAAATTGCTCAACATTACTTCCACTAAACCTTTAAAGCCTTTACATTCTTAATTTTCATTTGACCTGTCTCATTTCAGTCGCACATTTTCTCTATTCCGTGAACCTAATGTACTGAGGATAGTGACAGAAAAAAATAAAAAACATGCTAATTGAAAAACTGAATGAACACCAGCGACAGCATCAAACCATCCAGAAACAAACATGTGACCTGGTTTTGGGAGGAGCCTTTGTGCGAGCAGAGCTGCAGAAAAAGAGGGATTTAGCCCTGATTGTCGCCTGCCGGACTCTGCCCCATTCTGCACGTACGCCCATTCACATGGACACATGCCAGCCAGCAGCCAGAACAGCCAATCAAAAGTGTCTTTGATCCGTATTACCACACAATAGTGACCCACATCACTCGGTCGCCGTAGCAACCTGCTGTCGTGTGCTCAGCGACAGTGACCAGCGAATGTCTGCCTGCCTGCGTGTGTGTGTGTGTGTGTCTGCTGACTGAAAACACCCATGACTCTTTAGTCGGAAGGATCAGAAACAGTTACTGTAAAATAAAAGGCAGGGGGAGAAAACGTGCTGGAGACCATGTGGTCGAAACATGACTCAGCTTAAGCCCACTCACTTCAAAGAGCTGGGGGAGGGGGGGGGGGGGGGGGGGGGGGGTAGGCAGAGCTGCCGCTTCTCTTCAGTTGGAAGGTTTTTTTTGTCTCTTACAGTAAAAGTGGAAAAAAATGTTTTCACCAGAACGTACACGGAGTGGAAGGTCTGAATACCACACGGCAGGCAGACAGACAGATAAAGGGGGGGACCACTTTTACTGTCTGTGACGGAAATGAAACACAGGCAGCACAGACAGTAGATCACTACGTCACTAAAATAACACCCAAGTGCTTCTGCAGACATGAACAGTGAGTGGAAGAAAAGTGCTCAGACCATAGAGTCTGAGCTCAGAGGCTGGAGACGTTACCAGGATAATCTCAGGTTTCTGCCTCAGACACCTTAACATCTCACTTTTCCCCCTTTGATTTTTCTTTTAACATTAAAAGTCCATTCAAGCTATGGAATAACATGTTACACCTACCTTACAGTGCCGTATAAATCAAACTGAGGATACAACTATGAAGTGATGCACCCATCTTTTAAGAATGGATTAAAACTTAATCAGTAAGCTCTTTGTTTCTTTGCTATCGCTCTACAGAAGAATTGAAAAAGACTGAAACTGAGCCGAGCTGATCATGAAAGATTGGTCTTCTGATTAAACGGTAATAACAAAATTCCTTGTTACTGCCTGACGCATGGTACCACCAAACTGCAATAAAGTAAGAATCAATAATTGTGTTTTGAGAAGCAGGTGGTATCATTATCTAATTCCTGATAAATATCAAGTTCCACTGAGACACATTGTCAGTGATCAGTCACCCAATAGATTATCCCTCTGACAGACCTCTGTGATAAAACCTAATAACGTCTCACATCCTTCTTTCTGAGAAAGGAAGGGGCAAAAGCTGACTCACCAAAAGCCGGGACGTTTGTGGCACTTGGACTATGTTGATTTCTGCCGTATATAAAGCTTTGATGTGGCAGAGAAGGAGAAAAATGATTTAATAGAAGAAGAGAGGAGAATATGTACACGCTTTCATTAGGAAGGATAACATTGCAGAATAAGTATAAATGCGTAAAATATTTCACTTGTTGGTTGTTAAAGTGAAACAGAGTGGATGTGCTTCCCCAGGGAGGACAAGAACATGACATTTAGACAGTGCATTCCTCCAGTGGTGGTCCATTACTTTAAGGCATCATTGCATACTGACAAAGACAGCTCCCACAGAGAGTTTTGGGATGATTCCCAATTTGGTATGGCAACCTTCTCCTCCTCCACAAACTCCCCTGCCACAGACCCTGAGGACAGAACAGTGGGTATCTGGGGCAGTGGGATGGACCTGAGCGTCCATCGTCTCATTGGTTACGTATCATCTCACATTTCAACCACTTCTGAGGCTGGTGATGGCGGCTCGCCTCACCGCCTGCCATAAGTGGAAACACTGATACAGTAGATTGCATGTGTGTGTGTGTGTGTGTTAGATGAATATACAGCGTTTGGAATCTCACACCCTGCCTAGAACGTTGTGTGTGTGCTTAAGAGACATTTTCCAGCCACGTTCTCCTCCTCTGGCCACCCAGACACCCAGTCAAGCTTCCCGTACAGTCAGGCCTGTGTGATGTCACACTCATGGCCTCTTTGTAGTGTAGCAGGTACGGATGCTTTTGATTCTTTCTGAGAAAGCTCACCATGAAACTAAAGGGACAGAAATATGTCTCAGGTATGTTAGACATGGAGGATGTTGCCACAACAAGTTTCACTTCAAAGGTCAGCATCTACAAAAACAAGACAGACCAACCTTCAGAGAGACAGGGCGGATCTACCGAGGCCTTCCCTTCGCTAAAATTATCTTCATATCAAAGCCATTGTTTTGTAATTGTAGACTGTAATTGTCAGGTTGCATCACTCCAAGTAAAAACAGAGGAAAAGTGGATGACAGGGCTGAATGCTGGAAGTCAGAGGCACTTCATGAAGCAGTAACAAAAGTAGATCCATCAGATCCACATGAGCAGAAAGTAAAATATAAAGTGCCACTGTATAGTAGGTTGATTGAGATTTCCATGCAACCTGCATATCACCATCAACTATTGTCTGAGGACACAATAAACAAGCTGGTATCAGTGCTTCCTTCTTCAGGTAAATGCTAGAAATTATTAACTTAATTACACAGAAACCTTCTTGATTCATCTACACCTATTGCTACAGACACGAAAAAATGAAACATTGACTTAAATTTACTTTGTCAGCAGGTTCCACGAAAGTGTATTATGTTATGTAAAAGCAAAAATGTTAAGGTCATCTACGTTTTTGCTTTTAACTAACATAATACACTTTTGTGGAACCTGTTGACATGATCATTTTAATTAAAACCAACAATCTAGTTTTTCCAGCACAGATATTTGATGCGACACAAACCATGATCATTTGACATTTACTTCACACTGACATCTCCCACTCCACTCTCTGCTGCTTATTTGTTTCAATGGAATACATTTCACACCTCTTGCTCTAGGAAATCCTGCAGTAAATGCTCTGTACATACATCAATTACCTAATTATTCACAGAATTATTCACCTGACACCATCCTCAAAAGGTGCAGGTATTCGCTTTTTGAAATAAAATGAAGACTCAATTAAAACACTGATGCTAGCCATACAATGATCACTAGATTACCAAGCATTGTGTGTCTTACCGGATCATGACCCGAATCTGCCACAGTGGTGGATTTTGGGGATTTTGCTGCTCCCGGAAGCTTAGAATAGCGAGAGACAGAGAGAGAGAGAGAGAGAGAGAGAGAGAGAGAGAGAGAGAGAGAGAGAGAGAGAGAGAGAGATCACCGGCTTTCTTTGCAGATTCAGCAGTTTCACGAATTCACCGGCCTCCTCAGCCGGTCCATCAAAGAGGAGCCATCGGACCACCGCTGTCTGGACTCCGCAGGGGATTTACGTGAGCCTCGCTCTGTGCAGACATCCCGCAATTACAAAAAAGTCTGTCTGTAGAGTCAAAGCACCAAAGGCTTCTGACTAGACAAATTCCACATCATCAGTTTGACAAACAATTGTCTTAACTTCATTCACTTGGCACTCCTGATTGAAATACCGTCCATGCAAGAGCTAATGAGAGATAAATAAGAATCTGCCGGCAGCAAAAAAGAAAAGAACACACCCTGGGATTCTTGTGCCATTTGCTGTTTTGCCTTCCTCATTTGTCATTCTGTTCTGCTGAAAAACTCACTCACCATGCATCAACTGTTTTCTTTAGTAAGCGAGGTGCATTGTGTCAGGTCACGTAGCGGCTTTGTAATCCCACATGAAGTTAAACGACAGATGAGCCAAACCGCAGCGAGGGGGTTAGGGATGGAGTTAGCAGTAGCAGCCCAGCCTGTGATCGTATGGGCCATTGTGAAGCTTTCTGTGAGTGTTTAAGGATGCTAGTGTTGTTCCAGTTTTTTTTTTGTTTTCTGGCATCCACTTCACTCTGTCTGCGCAGCCGTCCTGCCAAAACTTTGATTTGGATGCAGTTCATTAATTTGCCACATTTCAGTGAAGCGTGTGAGAAATTGTGATACTTTGGTCACAGTTGAATGCAGTAAGTGAAGGTGAACCATGTCAGGTGAGGATTTGAAGTATAAACTGAGACTTTTTTTTTATTTGGCTGCAGTTTCAGCCACCGATCAAGACAAGCAGCTGCAGCAACACATTAAAAAGCGTTTTACCGTAATCCTGACGTTCATTCGTCTACAGAATTCCACGTTACTGCCTGATGTGTTGCATCATCAGGCTGAGGCAAAGTAAGAACCAATAGTTGTGTTTCTGTGAAGGCTGTAATCTACTTCCAAATTAAATGTTAAATTCCTGGGAGAACTATGATCTCACAGAAACTGACAATGACCAGTCACATGCTACAACCCTGAGACTGTTGTTGGGAGCATGCTTGCAATTTGGAAATTTTAGCAACGTTTTTGTTTTGTTTTTTGTTTTTTTCTGGTGTGCTGTGATCGAAATAACCTGCATGTGGTTCTGATCTCTACACCACCCAACAGCTGGAAGGTGAAAGTTATGCACATGTTGTCTTTTTCTGAAGGTTAAAGTGACTCCAGTGATGTCCTGACTTTCCATCCTGGTAATATTGACATGGAAACACTGAGCATGCTCTGAGCTGCAAGTTATCACAATGTGATATGCAAAAGGGGAAATTTCCAAGCCGCTGTCAAGTTTATTCCTCTGTGCCGTCTATTTGCTGCCAAATGTGCCTGGTTGGTGCAGGGTGTGTCCAAAGGTTGATAAAAACAGAAAAAAGAGAAAGTTTGAAGCCTTAAAAGGTTGTGTGTCCCACAAGCTGTTCATATGCCAAATTATACATGCTGAGGCAATTCCATTAAATTCTATTAAATATTATTTTCATGGTCTTAAAAGTACAAATGATGAGGAATGAAGAAATAAAGGAACACTAGCTCTGCAAATGTCTTTCCTAACAATGTTGCATTTTATTGTCTCATAAATTCTTCAATTGAAAGTATGACCCGCAACCATGACCTGAAAGATACGCCCACTGTGCAAGGTGATGCCATCTGTGTGAAAGCAGACAGGCTGGTGCAGAGTCTGCAGAGATTCCAGGGAACTTGAACTTGAGTAGTTACTGAAAGAAGAGTCTGGATGATGGCACGCTTTGATCAGAGATAAGGAATGTGAAGAAAAAGGGTGAAAGTTTGACCCAATAACTTATGATCTCCATATTTTTTCTGAAGGTTTTAGTTTTCAGTTTAATTAGTGACTTGGGTACTGTAGATAGATCAATCTGTAAACTACAGCTCTGACATGACCTGTGATTCATTTGTAGAAACTGTTTGTTTGTTTAGAAAACAGCGTTTGGCTTGTTGGTTTCTGTTTTGCATGAGCATCCCACTTCATTCCAACTTCCTTAATGATCAGTTTTCCCAAAACAATACCATGTATTGATATGGAAGCAGAGTTCTCCCGAACTTATTTGCATATTTGCCTTGGTTTCATAATATTTTGCCTCAAAGTTGAAACAAAATACTCCAGGTGTGCATTTACATTAGCTGCCACAAACATGGAAAACTTGCAATACTGTAATGGAACTGAAATTATTCGTAAACAGAAACCACACAGCATCAAAAGTGGAAAAGTCATACTTGAATGATTATCTTGCCATCAAAAACAGCTTTTTTTTTCCCTGGAAAAGCCATCCCAACAAAACTTCAGGGTCCTGCAAAAGTCATGTCCAGAAATAAATATAGGACACATGAAAATAGTGTTTCCCTCATGAATTTGGACTTTCAAGACTGCAACACCCTGTGGTTTCTCCATTTCGTATGACCACACACCTCGAGGTGACAAAAGTCACATGTGATAAAACCACTAAAACTCCCACATATCATGTATGTTTCCAAACGCGCAGTGCTATTTTTACTATCAGGTCTGGTTGCCAAACTATTCACTGCTCAGTGGTTTAATTCTATGTCAGATCCTACTTGTCTTTGCAAGTTTTTGAACTTTAATTCAAAAGCCTGTTAAAAAACAGAGAAACTTTTAACTTTGTTGTGACCTGAAAGGCTACATGGTCAAAGGTGTATATACACTTAAGTGATTTATATTTTCTGTTCTAAATACCTAAATACCTCTATAATATCAAACAGGTCACATCATCTCAGGGCAGAAGAGAGCGAATGAATGACCTTTCAAGTTCTGCTTTCACTCACGAAATAAAACCGTAGGAAATGACAAGTACAAACTGGTCAATCAGCCTAATTTACAAATCCTAATATGACGCATCTATCATGTCTAAGGCAGAAATGAAACCGCAAGGATTTAGTTACTGTTCAGTGTTAAACCTGAACTCTGTCTCTCAAAAAACTTCAAGGAAATTTCCAGTGCAACCACAAGTGGGCTCATATCGTACTCTCTATAGTGTTTACTGTCAACTGACATCTTACCAGGCGTCGGTACCGTATGTGACAGTCCCCGAATATCATGTGAATATCTATTGTCACAGCAAACATGACGCAAAGCATTTTGACACTTTACAAACGTGATATTTGTGATGATGGTATTTTATGTCATGTGTTGTGCAGAATGAGAAAGATGAGGACAACTGTTGTCTTGCCAGTCAGAAGGAAGGGGGTTTATTCTCTGTGTGTATAACAGCAAAAACATTAGTACAGACACTTTTCCACAATTTCACACACACACCTGCCCTTTATAGATACACATTAAACCAACAACTATACACAAAATACAGAAAACAAATGTATACATCAAAACCAGCAGTAAAATGTTAATAGTATAGTTGGGTAGGGTGTAAAATTGCTGACAGCTGATGCATCAGTTAAAGGTATGGATGAGTAGTAGTTCTGGAGAAGTTCTTTGGATTTTTTCTTGCCACATTCTTTAGTGAAATTATGCAACCAAGGTCTGATGATACAACCTGTGCCCACAGTAATGCAGTGTGCAATCCGTGTAAGGTTTGCTTAACATCCTATTTCAGCAGCATGTTCATACAGATAGATAGATAGATAGATAGATAGATAGATAGATAGATAGATAGATAGATAGATAGATAGATAGATAGATAGATAGATAGATAGATAGATAGATAGATAGATAGATAGATAGATAGATAGATAGATAGATAGATAGATAGATAATGGTATTTATCATTGTTTTGAACACCATTGTCAACATATTTCTGCTGGAAAACATGTAAATGTCTCCTAGTGGGATGAAAAAGAAGTTGAGAGATAAAAGTTAGAACTGATTAAGTTAATAATAGGTTAGTTATACTTTCAACAGCTATATTTTTATGGAATGTCATATTTACATTTTTATAACTTATCTTTTACTGTTTTAATTCATCATCTTCAAACCTAATAATTAATTAATCAATCCATCAAACGACTTTATTGATCCCACGGGGAGGGGGATTTACATGTCTGTCAGGAGCAATAAATCCGTGTATAAGACAATGTGGCCAGTATACTGTAACTCCCTTACAGGATTATTTCCCTCACACTTAGATCAGTATATAAATCTTGACCGTTCCTCAAATGATTTCCTGCCTCATACTTGTGTGCAATTATTCAACCAAACCCCGATGAATCAAACCGGCAGCCGCAGACCGCAAACTACCGTGGATTTTAGTGTTATGGTTATTTCCCACTTGAGCAATATTCAGGGAGTGGCTTAAAAACTTTTTTTTTTAATGGGCGTTTCTTAAAAAGCAGAACCTGGACTGGAGAAGTATAAATTGAGCACTGTCGCTACCGAGAGTTATACCTGACTTTTCAAAGCTCAGAGAGACAACTTCTCGCGAAGAAACAGACACTATGTACTCACGATCAAACAGCAGGACTCTGACGCTCCATCAGCAGCGGGAGAGCTTCGCCTTCTCCGGGATGGTCCCAGCCCGGAGCACCGAGCCCGAGGTCTTCACCTTCGAGCGGGTCCCGGCTCAGGCCACCGCAATGCGCTCCTACGTGCCGGTCCGACCCAAGAAGCGCTGCACCCGGGTCATGTACCCGGCCAAGGTGCGGATGCACCTCCCTCCCCCGGAGAAGAACCAGGCCAAGAGGTGGCTGATCCTGCTCTGCCTGGTGGTGCTGTGGCAGATCTACACCGAGGACGTGGAGCTGGAGAACACGGTGTCCACCGCTATCTCCACCTCCAGCTCTTCAGACCTGCAGAGCTTCGGCATCCAGGAGGAGCTTCAGAGGTGCAGTGCAGCGGGGTCCGAGCTTCTGAGCCCCGAGGAGAACCTGCGCTGTGAGCCCGCCGGAGCCTCCACAGAGTCCGGGGAGCAGCAGCAGCAGCAGCCCGGGGAGGTGGTGGGGAGCAGCCGCAGCTTCGAGCAGGGAGCCGCGGGGAAGAGCTACGTGGTGGCTCTGCTGGTCTACCACAGGCTGGGCAGCGACAACTAGGCTCAGTCCGGAGGGGAAGAGAGATGAGAGACTGAGGTCCAGGCTTCTGGGACCCAGAACCGAGCACGAACCGAGCCGGGAAAGAGGCTCCATGGCGCCGTGTTGTCCCTGCAGGAGGTTCCCCCCAGACAGAGGTGGAAGAGAGCCGAGCTGCAGAGAGGGACGAGAAGAAGGAGAGAAAGAAAGAAGAAAGAAAGAACTGTGAACACTTTAGGAAAGCTGAAAAAACTTGAACTGCTAAAAACTTGAACGTGTGTAAATCACACATACACAGAGACTCAAACTGCACTACTAGGCCTGCAGGCAAAGAAAAAAAAACTGGATGTTTTTCCTTTGTGTCTCGAGAAACTTGATGTTTTACTTGTACTTGTGTTAAAAGAACAAACTGTCATTACTGTCAGCCACCAAGCTCAAACTGACACTGTCTTGTCGTCTTAAATGTCTTATTTAGTTATTTATTCTATTATTTGCTATTTATTGACTGATGATTTTTAATAAAAAAATGTTTAAATGAAGTTTATGTTTCCTGGCTTTTCATTGAAATTACTTCTCTCAGTATTATTGGTTTAATGGGTGAATGAATGATCTTTATTGTCAGTACACTTTGCAAGTTTTACAGTTACACATTTTGTTGGGCTCTTCCTCTTTTGGGGAAAATACAGGATACAAAATAGGGAATAGTAAAATGATGGTTAAAAAAGTAGGATTGGACAAATATTAAAACTAGCAAAAGTAACTATAGCAACAAAAAACAAAAAAGGCAAAGAAAAATTTATGGTTAGAAGTTAGATTACGTGATTTCCATTTGCACCATCTAACTCACTGTGCTGGAGAAAGTGTCAAATGTGGAAATTAATTCACTAAATAAGTATTTTTTTAAAGGCCAAATGAGACAAAACAAGAGAACATGGTCTTTGTCATTTTTTATGACCCCCAGGCACTTATTTTTCAAATTCTCTGAGGCTTTCAGAAATGTTTTTCTGCCATTGGCGTACAGTGTCTGGCATCAGCAATGCAACGCTTCCAGCAAAGGCCAGATTGACCTTTCTGTATATATAAGATCTTTTGAATTGCAACAAAATAGTAACCCCAACAGATGTAATCTGTTAACCTGGGCTCCCGCTTTTTTTAAAAATTGCATTCATCATTCATTTGCTGCAGAGGAGCTCGACTGGCCTGCACAGACCCCTGACCGGGTCCAGCAGCTCTGGGATGGAACGAGCCTGAGCTGATGTTATCACCCAGCATCAGTGCGGCACCTCGTTTCTCATTGTGCTTGAATGGCAACAAATCCCTACAGCGAGGCTATAAAATCTGATAAGCGTGGATGCTGTTATAGCAGCAGATTACTGACCCCGGTGTCACAATGAGGGGAGTAATTCTGCTGCTACAGCATGTAGAGCTGCCCTCGATCCTGAAGAATTTTTGGCTTTTACAGCTTCGGAGTGGTTTCTGCAGACTCACTTTCACTTTTTCCTGCTCTCTGTCTATTATTTTATTGGCTGAGCGGCACAATCAGACGGGTGCTGAGTCACGGATGTAGAGTATGGGGAGATGCTGCGGGCCCACGTTACGTCACATCCTCAAGCAGCAGTGAGTAACGCGGTTCACATGTCTGCGAACCTTGTCAACCCTGAGAACAGTATTATTCTAATGATTAATGTACAGCTACTCATTTCAGGGCCTGCATTGTAGCTCATAGACATTATTCACCAGACTCTGGTGCATTACCTCAGAGACAGAGGTGTCGCTTGGGTGAGTCACGCCGAGGATCCCCTGGGGGACTCTAGGGAAGACCTGTTGATGTTGATTTTGGATGTTGCCATGAGGATACCACCATGTTTCCATCACGTACAGTTTGACACGTAGCGTCATAGCTATGACTGGCATGGGACGAGGGGCAATGACAACAGCGTGAGAGCTAGACATGAACAACATCTGAGTGCCGGGTAACATCCAACATTTTTAACTTTTAGCCTTTAACATCAGCTCTTCGTTCTCTGTTCCTCATGTACCCTCTATGTTTGAAAAGATATTCTTATCTTTTGTCTTTGGTTTTATAAAGTGTCTTTGAGCTTTATAAAGTAAATGTATTATTATTATGATGATGATGATTATTATTATATTTAGACAATCACTCAGAGACTCTAAATTGTCCCTGTGTGAAGTGTGTGATAGAGGGAATATTGAGTGTGTGATGGACTGGTGACAGGTCCAAGGTGTATTCCCATGGATGGATGGATGAATAGATGGATGAATAGAGAGACAGAAAGAAACATATGTGCTCCTGACTGAGAACCAAAATGAAACCAAACTGTCCAATCGAAACTGTCTTTCTGAAAACAACCAATGAAAATAATCACTGTAAAGTATATATTTCTCTTCTTAACGGCTCTGTCTTTACATGATGTTTCTGTGAAAACAGTTTGATTGATAAATGTGTTCACCATCCATTGTCTATGCGTTTATTCAAAGCTCAAGTGAAAATATAGAAATCGATAAAGACATGAGACGTGCTTGTGTTGATAAGAGGAACGTTACATGTTTAAGTCACATCCTTCAAGTTGTACATGTTTCATTCACAAAGCTATTTTCCATTCAGTCTGATTGGAATTACGGAAGGAAGTACACTGTCACACTGGGGCTCTCCCCTGTCCTCTATGGGGCTATCCCAGCGCTCCAATTAAATGATGAAAAACAAGTTTCTTTTCTTTTTCCTCTCTCTTTCTTCCTCTTTTTCATACATTTGACATGGATTCATTAATCAGCATTTACTCGGCATTTATTAGAATATAAAGGACTCATTGAATAAGTGTGTAGTTTGTAAGCATGGTTTATCTAAAATTACAAACATGTGAGGCTTTTATGTGTGTTGTAAAATGGTCCTGTATTTTTCCCATGTTCACCATGACAAGCCAGATCCCAGGGTAAGACAAGCTCAGGTAAATGTTCAGTCCTGTCCCTCTGTTTTCTGTTTTCTGTTTTTTTTTTTTTACCTGCAGTGAAACCAGAACATGCCACGACAAACTACACAGAGAGTCAGAGCTGTTGTTAAACCAGTTCAGCACTTCTAGACTTTTACTTCTATCTGGTTTGAACAGTGTGTGTGTGTGTGTGTGTGTCTGTGTGTTTTCAGGACTAAGAGCAGCAGCTCCTCTGTGGATCCAAAAGTATGGACTATATGTATGTAAATGTGTCAATCAACTTAAAGAAATGGGGCCATGCTGCCTGTATCTCTCTCCCTATCTGTACCCTGTGACTGAGCATGTTCAAACTGGATCCTGCAGCTTCACACTCGAGCACACTCCACTTCTCTTCAAACGCATTCAACTCACGCAGCTTTTTTTACTGGAAGTCACTGGAGGAAAACCAGGAGACACTAAAACAACGTTACTCTTGTTTCCCAGCCATGACGTTTCCTGAGCCAAAAGTTTTGGGTTTTTTCCCCCCAAAGTTTCCTCTCACAAATGTAATAGTGCTGTTCAGCAGTTTGCCTGTTAAAGAGAGAAGAGCAAAATGAAGGCTAAGTCGAAACAGCCCTTCAACGCATCACTTCATCAATGAAAAATGTGATTAATCATCTCAGGACAAGTCCAGAACTTAGTAAAACACTTTCGTCACAAAATGGACACTTAATATCTTATATCACACTCTTATTACATTGGATGTGGGAGAAATACAGCTGTGCCTCATTATCTAAACATAAAGTCATTACATATGAATCCACTGTGTTAAAGGGCAGTTATCAAAGCGGCTCCACTCCTCGATCCCCAACATACATCACTGTGGAGAGAGATTACATAATGACAGAACACAAGAAAATATGATCTAGTTCAGTCTAGTCTAGTCGAATCGGTCGAGTCTGAACAAGTCCCCTGTACGGCTTGTTGCCTCATCTGATTTTCTCAAGCCACAAATGCAGTGGAAAAGTACCCCAAAAAATACCTTGTTCACATCTGATTCAGTCCATAAGAGCTTAAAGATGAAAACTTTTTGTAACGGTGTTAAGGATTCAGGGGTGGGTATCTTTTGGCAGGATGGAATATCATATTCATACCTAATATTATTAATCTACTAAAGAGGAGGATAGTACTCTACTATGATGCCTGTGGTCTGTTTTCTTGGCTATAGTTGCCGAGAAAGGACAAACCAGTCGTCCTCAAGGCGCCCTTCTATTTTTGCCTTATCTTGTTTCCAATAATGTGTCCACTAATCAGAAAACTACTTCATTGAATTCCTTTGCTTAGTGCTCAAACAAGTCATCTTCGTTAGTCATTTGTCTTGTAAATTAAATGACTGTTTTTCAACTGAGATTCAATATGATGGATTTTGTAAATGGCAGGAATATTTTCTAAACGTAACAACCTCATTCTCATCTCTGAATCCAAACTGTAATCAGTTTATTCCCTCATGTCATCATACAGTTTAGACAAACTGTTATTGATTTCTCCAGAATTGCAAGACATTGGCCCAGAAGATCCTGACCACTATCCAGTAACCTTTCATGACTGTAATGGAGAAAGTTAAACCGCAGCATCCTTTCTCGACCTGTCCCCAAGCTCACGCTCCAGACTGAATCACCGTTTCTAACTCGAGAGCCGACAATTTGTGTCTGTTTTTAACGCCCTCTCTTTCATGTACGGCTGGTGAAGAGTTCTGATGAGGACGCTTCATGCGGTTTGTTTGTGTTGCCCAAGGAAACCCAGTGGAATGTAGGCACATCCATCCAAGGTCAGATAAAGACAGACCACTCACCGAGGTATTGTTTACTTTCATATCTAAACTGCCAACCACAATGATTTCAGGTTTCTGTTATTTTCTGTATAGGTGCTGAACTTTGTGATGGCAGTGACAGTAATTCAGTCCACGTGGAGCTGGATAATGGCTCAGATGACCTTTGTATGGCAATAATTATGTGTTTATTGAAAAGTACATTAGATTTTCCTTTGTTTTGTTTGTGACCTTGTATAAAAATTTCATGATTAAATGTTTTTTTCTTTTTTAATCATTGTAAATGTTAGGCTAAGGTTATCTCAAAGCTCTTTTCTATAAATAGTTTGTCCTGAGTGTAGCTGTGTTTACACAAACAAAGCCAGAGTGACTTTTTATACCCACATGGAAATGGACGCAATCAGTGATTGTCTGGAAATAACTGATCGATGCAAAGACCTCGTTCAAGATGCTCCAGCATCTTGCTCTGATGATGCCTGCTGCAGCCATGTGTAGTAAATGGGCCAGAGGTTACATAACCACTGAGGTCATGTGGAAAGGCTTGTGTGTATTGTTTATGGACGTACAAACCCAGAGCGTCACGCTGCTGTTTTTAGCCGTCCGCATGTTATTATTTCGACCTGTTGTTGTAGTCGTAGTGGTTCCTCCTCGTCGTTCCATTGACGGTATCCATCTGACTAACAGGTCGTATCTGCTGAGGCCTGACCGCAGCGAGATAACACACTCGACTGGACAACATAACATTTGGACCGCAGCACAAGCTCCACGGTCACGGCACACCTGCGTTGGAGGTGGAAACCAAACAGAGGAATCAGCGGCAGGAACAGAGGAGCTGCGCTCAGGTTTGTTGACAGGAAAAGCTGCAAAAGTTTGTGTGAGGACGCCGAGGTGACCTTGCAGGCCACTCGGAAGTTGCGGTCACTCACTATTCACCTGCACCCACACACAAACACACTCAGATACACATGCACAGCAAATAAACGTGGCAGAAACACTCCACTTCTTGCATGCTGCTGCTATAAACACAGCAAGAAAATCTACAAACACACTTCACACATATTAGCTCTCCTGTACACACACACACGTCCCAGGAGATAAATCCATCCATCCTTTTTTTTTTCTTTTGGGACGGTTAGTGACTTATACTTTGATAGAAATATGAAAACCTAGTGCACGTAGTAAAACAGCTCCCTTGAGTTAAGAGGAATATGTTGAAATCGATCCTTTGGGTGTTTTGCAAGTTACTTGAGAATCAAGACACGTCTAGCTTGACATCTAGAGAAAGCTTACAAAAATGTAACACTTACGTCTATGAACATTTTTCCAAATGAACCGCAGCTTTGCGGTTATTCAGGTTTCAACAGGAATAAAACAAATTCTGATTTCTGAATGAAAGACAACCACGTAAATTGAGTTTTCTCAGTATGTGCTAAACTAAATTGCATTAAAACTAATGCAAACTAAGCTACATTAAGCACAGCAGGTAAACACCTTATTCCCATTCAACATCTTAGTAAGGTTCTGGAGCATTTGGTCACACATTTGGCAGTTGCTGAGTGTTTGATGACACACGACCTGGATAGTGTCCAAAACATGAGACAGACAAGAAAGAGGAAGTGGCATGTTTGGTGTGAGGGGTGAAACTCCTCAATGCTTGAAATTTTCTGGGATATGAACTTGAATGAATGGAACGGAAATGTTGGAGGAGCTGGGATACTTGTCCGGACAAGCTGGGGAATTCTGAAAGACTGAGTCTTTATTCTTCACCTGTGTCTTTACTCTTCACCTGTGTTTTTATTTTTTCTGATCTACACTGATATTTAACTCATATCTTGATTATTTTGCGGGTAGATCAACCATGTCACGGTAAAAATGAAAGATAATGGCAAAGAAAGCATTAAAAATGAATCCTGGCAGACTGAAAATGAAGTCAAAGGGCGCAGAGGAATGTGTGAAACTTAACTTTTTCTTTATGAGCGAGTATGAATGAGCCGAGAGCGGAAGTAGTCAAGCCTTAGGTGGACAAACAGAAGGTTTTGTCTCCCCGCACCTTTTCTGTCTTCCCCCTCGTTCTTTTCTTTCCTGCATTCCAGCACAGTGAGTCATATCTGGCAGGCTGTGTTGTGAGGCACTCACCAGCTCCAACTGGATCGGAGGAGGAGCAGGAGAAGGGGGAGAGGAGGGGGAGGCGGGGGAGGCGGAGGAGGAGGGGAAGCAGGGCTGCCGGGAGATTCCCTGGCTGGATCAAACAGGAAGCAGAAAGAGTCCAAGTCAGAGGTTTTATGAAATATCTAGTGATGATTGAGCCTTAAAAAAAAGAAAAAAATTGAGTGACAGAAAAACCACAGTGAGTTAATAATGGTATTAAATAATGAACAATAATAATAAGAACATTATACAAATAAATGAAGAAAATAAGGCAGGTAAAATGATTGCAATCGGGGGGGCGTGGGCTGTCGTTATTTGACAATCAAATAAATCTCTCTTCTTATCAAATACGCCCGTTGCTCTTTAAATAATGCAATTAACTGAATATCTTTGGTTTTGTAGATACTGCATTCATGTGAGAACAGGATGCGAGGACAGGTTCGTGTGAGCTGAGGATGCTGTTTCCCACACGCCCTCCTCTTCTTTATCTTCGCTTTCTGAGTAATATGGACACTCTTTAATAAGTTACTTCAAAACTCCCACGGCCACATTTTGCCTTACAGCTACATAAATCTCGGCTAAGAAAAGAATCTGAAGTATTTGCTTCGTTTATGAGGTATAGGCAACACCCAAAGGCCCGGCCGGGTGGAGCAGCATTCAATGAGCGGAGTCATACATCAAACTCCTGTGAAGTCTTTACCTGTTGCTAATCTGAGCTCGTTCCCACACTTCCCCAGTCTCAGTGGCAGTGATGGACCAGTCAGATAGCACAGCTCCATTCATACTGAAACATTGCTGTCATTCCTCCGACATGACCATTAGCGCGTTGCACATACCTGAGGAGGCGCAGATGCTGGAACAGCGTGTAGCCGTGACTGCAGCATTTCTCAGATAACAAAAGAAGGTGCAGCATGATGTCACACCTGAACGCTAACCCTAACCCAGTGCTGTCGGTGTTGTGACAGCTATTTCTGACACACACAGAAAAGCTGCTGCAGAGGCTGCAATCACCTGAAATGATAAGACTCATAATTACCATATATGGGGATATTTTTATCCTCAACCATGTGATCTCTGCTTTTCCAAGTGCATATGCAGTGAGTCTTGATTATAATCACAGGTTTATGAGGCATCAAATCTTTCCCCAACACACACAAACAAGGTCAAGGTGTATCCACAAACAGATACACTTTGACAGAGTTTTGCATCGATATCCCATCCGTGTGTAAGTTTTGACAATGATACACTGGTTCAGAAGGTTGTGCTTTTAGCTGATTGCTTGGAAAGCAAACATCACAGCTTCTTCAAGAGATTCTTATAAAGGAAACCAGACCTGGAGTTTTGCTCAACCTTAACCTTAAACTCCCAGTCCCAGTGAGCAATGCAAGTTCTGTTATTGCGATGGGGAGTAAAGACTGAGATCATACAGAGGAAATTCTCAGCTATAGTTTAAGACTGTGATGCAAGAGAGCAGATAGCCAGATAGAGCCTACAGAGGTTAGTGCTGACTCATCCCCTTTATCTCTGTGCGGTAGATGCAGCGCAGCAGCACACCCTGAGTGTTGTAAGCCGGAACTTCACAGATGAAATCATCTTCCTCTCTACCCACTGGGGCTTCCTTTTCTTCTTTTATCTCTTCTTCCGTTTACATCAGACTCAACGACAAATCAGATCTTTACATTACAGTTCACTATAACAGAATCAATACAGGTCTAAAACTCACTTTTGCACTGCACTGTTATAGCTACAGAGTTTTTTTTTTCTTTAGAGTTTAGATAAGTGTTATTATGACAGTGTTATTATGTGAATTAGAGCAATCTAAATGTTCATGCATCAAAGGACTTATACGTGTGTTTCTCTACTTTGAAATCGAAGCTCTGACTGAAGTAACAGTGATGCCAGTTTTGTGGAAACTCCACACAGTCCACAGCACATTTCCCGTCTGCTGCTCCCTACCCGATATCTCAATAAATCCCTTCCTCCCCTTGCAGCCCAAAGAAACCATCACAGGAATGACAGGAATCTTGGCTGAGAGTCAAAAAGACAACTTGGCATGTTGGAAAAAGTGAGCAGGCAATTTTCAAACAGACTGGTGTGAATTGTGAAATGGTATCACACATCAGGCTGAACAGGATGAGTTGGAAGACTGAAGGAGGTGAGATCAAAGAATTTAAGCCGCCACTTCCAACTCATTAATTTATACAGCTGAATCAAATTACATCTGAACTACTTTCTCCTGCTGAGTAGAAGCCAGCCTCATTGGCTAGATCAAACAATTCATAGTATTCCAGTCATTGTTCGATCAGCTGGGAGCAGAACAATGATTTAACACCTGACGCATCTGCAAAGTGTCGAAATGTGAAACCAGGTGAGGGATGACCACAAGGTGAGACTCTGTGTGTGACTGAGCTCATTGATCCAGTTCAGGGAAACAGACTGGCGTGAGCCTTCAAGGCAAACGTCTCATCATCACCTCATACTCATTTTCCGCTCCAGTGCTTGAGGACAAACCTGTCCTACTTCCTGTGTTACTGGATGTAGATTGTGACGTTGGACTTGATGTTCTGTCAAAGCTTCGACTAAAGATTTATTTCTTAATCCAAGACTTTACTCAAGACTTGAATGGAAAATCACTTCTATACTGTAACTTTGGCTTAGTTGAATTAGTCCAGCAATATATGTACAACAGAAATTTTGGACTTTGAAATGGCAGCTTAAAAACAAGTGAATCTGAACAGCACACCAAACCTTCCCCCACTTCCAAAATAGTTTGTGTAGTTGTGTAGTGTACTGTATGACACTATTTACACTTTTTACACTTTTAACACTTCAATTAAGTTTTTAAAAAAGTGACAGTGGTTTGTAGTGATATCATTGGTCATCACCTGTATTAGTCAAACACAGGTGAAGCTATGATGGTGAGTTGGGGGCCCCATAGCAAACTTTGCTAAGGGTCCCATAAAGGTGTTGGCTAGCAATGGCACTCCTGGTTCTTCAGTATCTGATTATTCATCTGATTCCTGCTCGAATATATAAGACTAGATGTGAACACATGACATAGCCACAAAAAAGGCTTGTTTGGCAAGGGAATTAAAATGCCAGATCTGTGCAGAAATGGACCGTAATATTCATAAAAATGGGATTTTAGAAGGATTTGGGCACTCCTGATGAAACCATAGTCCATAGCTTCTATGTTAATACGAGAGAACAAGGATAAATGCTCCATTAACCCATTTTATATTAGGAAGCTTTCAATGTGTCCCATCACCAAACACTGTACAAATCAAAGGATGCCATAAATCTAATTCTCATGTTGGTCATGGTGTCTATGAACATCTCTGTGTCTGTGATAGCAGCCCTCTGGACTGTGTCCAGAGAAACCCCCCTGACCTTCGGTCCTCCCCCGCTGCACTTCACTTCACTAGAATGACTCACAGAGTGCTTGCGTTCATGGGGATAAGAGCATGCAGTGGCTATGTGGAGGCGTAGGACATCAAACTGGGATGACTATCAAGTGGACTTTTATCTCCTGATGGCCGACCAATAAACACCCCTCTTTTGTCATCCTCCTCGATGATAAAACTACCTTTTATCTGAACACACAGCGATGACTAAATAGACATTCTAAAACACAGACTGAAGAAACGTTAGTGGTTTTGGCTATTTTTGGCCGAAAGGTGGATTATGTGACTAAAGTTGTGAAAGAGTCTGGGAAAAACAGAGATGCGTCCTGAATTCCTTCCACACACTCTCTTGATAACCACCATGACTATGCAACAGCAGTTTTCGCTTCTCTCCATAAGAGAAACCACTGTGTGGAACTTGAAGAGGAGCACAAGATGGCGACGTGTTTGTTTGCTCACATTCAGGCACAGCGGTTGTCGCAGTCCCGGTGAATTGTGTCTTTGTGCGAAGAGAAGAAGAGAAACGGGGACATGAACTGGGTCAGACCTCAAACCAGCAGGAAAACATCCAACTGTTAAATAATCTAACGGAGGCCCAGGTCATCTGTGGGATGATGTTCCAGACATGTTGACAGCTTGACAGCAACTCATTTCAACCTGGCTGAGGAGGAAGTGAGCTTCAGACAGCACGTCTTCTCCAGAGCTCCAGGTCTGAACATCTAGAGTTTTCTGTCCTTGAAAAAGTTGACATAAGCTCTCTTTAACTAGTTCTTGACCTCAGAATTTTTTTGAGAAACTAAGAAACTGAAACGGTGCACATGCATTCATATCTCCGGGGAGATTTAAGTGACTTTGTGATAAAAACAAATGGACTGACCGACAGTTTCCCACACAGACATTTCGACTGGATTCGGAGGTTTTCTGGAGCTCTCTCAGCACAAGACATTAATGGAGAGTTTATTCAGGGTCGTGATGAAAAACGAGCATGAATACATGAAATGAAAGGGAGAATATTTCCCGGCAGTCAGAGCAGCAGCTGCACTGTGGGAGTTTTCTGAGGCGGCTCAACATGAGGAGTGAGACGCTGAAGAACTGAAAAGTGATGACGCAGGTGTTTATGGTAGTGTGGAGGCCGGAGCTGCTCCCACAGCCACATTTGGACACATTTACACAAATGTTTAGACGGTGAGATGCACTGGTTCCTGCTGCAGGAGACATGTTTTATCAGCTGTTTGACTTTCCTCCGCTCTATATGGACTCCCCTTTCTCCGCAGGGTTCTGCCCCATGTATTGACCCTGTTTGTTGGGTTTTTTGTTTTGTTTTGTTTTAACTTATATGTCACTTCAAAACATGCATAATCAAAGAGAGAACATGAAAGCCTCAAACAGAAAGGCCCTCAATCAGATTCACATTAATCTGAGTTTTGAAGCCAGGACTTTCTTACTATGAAGAAAGTGACTGTGCTCATTACTTTCTCATCATGTGGTTCATTAGCTCTTCAATGTGGAGCTGTTTTCACATACTTTCTCTACAGTCACTCTCTTCCACCACAATGTACAATATCACTGTGAACTATCTATGACTGAAAAGCAATTGGGGTTATAGTGTAATAGTGGTTTTGTGTAATAGTGTAATAAATGTGTAACAACGTGTCACCTTTTTGCAGCTGATCCTACAGTGGTTTAAATTGTTTATATTGCTAATTATCTAAAGGAGATGTCTTCACTCATTTATATCATATCATATCATCACAAAATTTGGACGTATGTGGTCGTCCCTTTGCATGATCTTTAAACTCATTAAAAACAAATCAAAAAATCAATTGACAGATAAAGCTGTCAGGCGGACGTGATGGAGCGCATTTGCATCTTGCCACTGAGACGTGCTGAAGTTTACGTGCAAAGTTGCACAAAATGGAAAGCAGACACGTCCCACACACTGTGGTAGGCCACTGCAGCTTATCTTGACAAAAATGAAACATACTCGCTCAAATCTTTTCATCTGTGTGAACCAAACTGTGAGACAGTTTTCTGTTACCACCATTGACGTCTGTACGCCCATGTATACAATCTGGTTTGTCAATTCTAATACCTGTTGCCGCTATTAAGGACTATTACCCCACGCATACTTTTCCTCTCAGCACGAATCAACATAATTAACAGCCCAATTAAATGATATTTACAACATTTACAACTGACAGAGACAAGAGGAAGAGAGGAGAGAGGCCAGACTCAAGAAGAGGGAGGTAACGGATATCATATGCAACAAACAGAGTGAAATCAGACTGGGGATGTTGTGCCTGCAGCTCTATGGTAACCCCTTTAAACATTAGGCCATCTGGATGTTTCTGCAAGCTGTGAACAGAGAGGTGGAGACGCAGCTGAAAAATCTGAATGTTTGATGGGAAAATCCACAGGCATGTGACAGCAGAGCATCTCTGGACACAGAGTAGCATAAATTCCTCAAATATACTGTAGTTTGTTGTACAGTAGAAGTTTTAGCTGTGACAAATGCAGAATGCTGTGCACACATGGCAAAATTATTATGTTGGACAACGGCACCTTTCCTCACTTTCAAATGTTTTCCTGTGGTTTTACTGTGTCCCAAGGATGATCATGTGTTCGGTGAGGCGAAAGTCGGGTCAGGGGGTTTGTCATTAGGTCGGACTTTTCTATGATGAAACACAAATCAGTCAGTAACACTGGGCTTTTACTGTGACTGCGCCTCCTGTGACGGCATCACTTCCTCTATGTGACTCCTCGGTCTGCGATGGTTCAACTGGGCCCAAGTTCACAGTTTGATCAGTGATGTGCAAACACAGACTTTGTTTTCATTATTGTCAAAACAGAAGAAGAAAAATATATCTCCCTGAGATGTGAATGTTGAGTTTTTCTTCAGAAGGGCCTGTCTGTCTGTCTGTGACTCTCTAACCATTCCACAGTGGCACTGTGGCTTTGGTTAAGAAGATATCTCAACGACTGCTGTGAGGATTGTGAGAACCACACTTTATCTTCTCACGGAATCATAATTTGTCTCATCTACCACCATAATCTACTTTAAATGTCAAACTGTGGCTGTTTTTTATTCTAAGCTATAGGATTCAAATAAATAATCAGAAAAGAACTTCTTCAAAACTAAAAGTAAGCTTGAATGATGCTGAAGCCTGAAAAAGGGTGTAGGAAACACAACACAGAGAACTGAGGCCCAAGATTCAACTAAAATACAACAAACCCTCGTATAAATGTATAACAGAGGATCATTTTGACAAGGATCTCACAAAAGCAGGGTTTAAACACAGACAATGCAAGTGATAGAGTAGAGGGGGAAACTGTTACAGTAATACTCAACAAGTGATGGGAACAAGGAAGAAGGAACAAGAGCATTTCTAGGAAGACGGGACAGGTGTGGATGCAATGGCAGGAACAGCCTGAGACAGGTGAAAGACAAACACTGGCTCTGTGTGTACAGACAACAGTATTCTGAATATTGACCTTATTCTAAAGAAGATACATGACCTGCTCGTAGAATATTTCGTCTACATTTCCAGACACACGCTGGGATACATAGAGGAGTATGATTACTGTATGAACACATATGGTTTATTAACATGGTTGTGATTTGGAAATATAGGAAAGTAGAAGGACTGAGGTCACTGGGGTTATCTTGCTTTTGTTTGCAACGTAATAGCTGCTGTTCAGAATCTTCTAGTGGTTTTCAACTTGTTCAGGCAAGTGTACGTATCGTGCCTCAGAATATCCCCATTCCCCTGTTGGCAGCCATCCAAACCCTTCATTACATAGATATCCCTTAAGATGCCGAGCACTGGCCAAGTTTTATCCTGTTTCCAAAACTACCACATCATCTTCCTTGTCTACATCTGATTTTGGATATAACCCACAAAAAATGTTGTTTAACAGTGTTCAATTGCTAAAAATAGTGAAAAAAGTGTCAGCTTTTCTCAGGATTTTAATTGTGAATGAGGTGTTTACACATCTGCATAATGCAAATCCATGTTAACATACTGGAGCCACTGTGAACTACAAGGCTCGGAAGAGTTTCTTGCATTTGAAAGATTTTTCACATGCGTAAGAGTGTATGCAGTGTGAGTCTACTGGTATATTTTAATGTTTCCTGTAGAGGTCATGATTCTCAAGAAACTTGCAAAACACTAAAAAAAAGGAATTCCCATGAACTTAACTTGGCATTATGACATAATCGTCCAGATGCTTTGTTTTATGATTAAACATCTGCAAAGCTAATGACTGATTCTCATCACCCTCTGAGCCTCATTGCAAATTATTCTTACAAAGATAAAGGAAAACACAAAACAGATTAGGATGGATTAGCAAAAGGCTCAAACTGTGCTGGAGTGCAGTCTTACAGTGGTGCTGCCAATGCTTTTATAAAGTATATAAATTATTAAAAAAAGGTCTGATTTGTGTGAAAAAAGTCAAATCAAAAAGTCATTGCATCCTTACCATAACAGTTATGATTGGTTTTTCTGTCATACTCTATGTGTTTAATACCATGTGTTTGATAGCCCTGAAAGTTGCATTTTTCTTGCAGAGTGAGGCCCAACAGTTATTTTCCACTAACTTTACACTCATCTTATGACGTGGCTGCGTGAGCCTGTGGTCCCACCTAATTGCTTTTGTTTAAGCGTACACACGCAGAGGGACCCAGTTGCGTCACTAACACACACACACACACACACACACACACACACACACACACATTCATGCAGTGAGTGAGGACCCAGGGGGACCGCAAGGAGGAAGTGATGCCATGTGTTGGATGATGAAACTGTGGCTTAACTTCACATGAAAAACAGAAAAACAGCTTCCTCTTCTGGTGATTTTATCTGCTGGAAGAGAGAAAAAGAGTTAACAGGAGGAAATATCAAAAATAAAAATAACCTAGTACTAGCATGGTTAGGGAAAATAAGCTGGTGGTTTCTTGTGTCATAGGTTATATTTTATTCAACATAATCTCCTGAATTACCGAATTTCCCCTTGGGGCTTAATAAAGCAATCAATCTATCTATGTATCTATTTAGAAATAATAATTATGGTATTACTATGTCAATGCTGGCGGAAGTCGTGGTGCAGTGCATGACACATGGTTCCTAAAAAGAAAGTGACTCCTCATCAAGAGAAATTTTGCAGACTTTAGATTGTTATTTTTTTCCATGAATATCACTGTTGAGTCGCTGCTGTTTTCAGCTCTTGACCGTAGTTAGAAGTGGCTCCAGGTGCATGAGCCACACCAGTGCCACTGAGCGTCCACAGATAGATAGATAGATAGATAGATAGATAGATAGATAGATAGATAGATAGATAGATAGATAGATAGATAGATAGATAGATAGATAGATAGATAGATAGATAGATAGATAGATAGATAGATAGATAGATAGATAGATAGATAGATAGATAGATAGATAGATAGATAGAGTTCAACAAACGTTTTACTGTGGCCCTCTGCTGCCCCCCGCTGCCTGAGATATGCCAACACACGCACGCACGCATACACACACACACGCACACGCACAAAATGAAAAACTGAGGTCAGGGTGTGCGTCACTGATTGTGGGCGGAGACTGGGACAGTCATGGGTCCAGAGCATCAGCAGCCCCATCCAGACTGATTTAACACCTTTATCTAATTTGTTCTCTGGAGGTATAAAACCCAAGTGTCTTTACACATTTTCACTTTTGCTAATTAATTAAATGAGTGGTTTTGGTGTGTGTATATTGGAATTTTTACATTTTATATTCTGTCCTTAGACTTCTTTAGGTTCTAATTGGCAAACAAAGGAATATTCAGGGTTTGTGTATATCGTAAGTATTGTTTTTGAGCTGTGTCGTACGGTTGTTGATTCCGTCGTAGTTGTTTTCATTACTGTTGTTGTCACTACACTCCACTTAGTACCTGCTCCATCAGCTAATCCAGTGATGCTACAAAAAGCCTTCATGAAATACATAATATGGGATACATATAGGGATTTTCTCATGGCAATAAGTGGAGAGAAGTATATTACGCCTTGTGTAAAACAAATTTCCTTTAGACTTTAGGCATTAGACCTGTACTGTGAAAAAAGAAGCAAAGAAAAGACGTAAAGAGAGAGTGAAACATAGTGTAGAAGTATGAAGTAGCAAAGAGTGAAAATACTCTAATAAAACACTTTACAACTTCTCATGCAGGGCACATGGTGGCAGCCACCCCCAGTCCTACAAGAAAAGTGAAGCGGTGGAAAGCCTGCCCTCTGTAGTTCCCTGCTCAAGTTCTCAGATATCAGACACTCCGGGGGCTCATGTTGCCTTCCTCCTCCTCCTCCTCCTCCTCCTCCTCCTCGGAAACGGGATGTGATGTAAATACACAGCAACTTTTTTTTCTGTTCCCCTCTCTTCTGGAGTGTGTGCAGACTTCCAACTTCCACTAGGAAAAGCAGGAGAGGGAACAGAAGAAGGTGTGAAAAGACGCTAAAACGGGGACATAGAGGGGGAAAGGCAGCGGGACTCGTTCAGTCTGCTCCCAACATGATCCTGTGAGCCTCTCTCCTCCTGTCCCTGCTCCCGAGCTGCCGACACTCAGGAGCGGATCCGAGCCGGAGAGGAGACAGAAAGAGAGAGAGAAGAGAGGAGAGAAAGAGAGGATCCTCTGCCGCCGCTGCCGCAGGACAGGTAAACAGCTGACACTCTGTTTGTGTTTATGTTTGTTATATAAGTGAGTGGACCTGGGAAAGTGAAGCCGGAGGAGGAGGAATAAGAAGAAGAAGAAGGAGAGAAGGAGGAGGAGGAGGAGGTCAGACCTTGTGGAAAGTTTGAGTGCATGACAACAGAGCTGAGAGCGGTGGTGGTGGTGGAGCTGCTGAGGCCTAATGTGATATGTGAGATGTGTTTTAATCTGCAGGAGAAGTGATACAGAAATAGGGCACACATTAAACAAATGACAGGGGCAACGCTAAATATAGCTCACATCGAGATGTCAGGGAAAACAAGACGCAACATCAGGCCGAGAGAATGAAATGATGGTGGATGGAAATCACCATGAGAATATGTGAATTGCTCGGATGAAGGTCACTGTCATTGTCAAAGAGATACTCGAGGAAGATACTGATGTAAACCAAGATTAACTCCAATCCCAAACAAGATTATCATTATTTATTGCTGAAATATCCCTTACAGAATAGAGAAGTTCTGGATAAATCCCAGATGAGCACAGGGCAGAGAAGAACTTCTTTAAAGTCACCACACAGCATCTCAGATTCATTATGTCATACATGTCAAGGAATATAAAGTCAGATCTAAAGATAAACAAAAAACTTTAATATATTAGTAACATTGTAGATGTGTTTGGATACACTTGCTGTAGGCTATCTTAGGCAAGATTACCATTATTTGTGTATCAGAATAATACTGAAAGCTCCTAGAGGAAAAACTTAAGAATTCAATATGACTATTATTTTAATTAATTATGAGACAGTGAGGTAAATAAGTGGCTGCTTTAAACTCACCACACATAATATTATGTACATTACAATGTAATGTCATGGCAGATGTAACCAAACTAAAGCATGATAGAGCATCATGGCTGTGGACCTGGCCCAATTTAACACTACTCATATTTTACATTTTATCCCATTTCCTTTGTTAATATAAGATTATTCTGAACTCAGTGCTAGTGGGTAGTGATTTCTCCAGGTTCACTGGTAACAGGGTAGACGTATTAAAGGAGCATCTTGGAAAGGCTCAGCCCTTCAGTAGGAAGGACAAAGACTGTATCATGGACCCCGGGAACACAGATAACTGTGGTGAAACACAGTTGTTCTTAAGAGTTTCACAGTTGCTTTTTTTGGAACCGGGTCGTAACATGTGATACCAGTTTGCACTGAAACTGATCCTGTAGTTTGCTCTGAGGTCGCAGGGTCAAAAGGTAAAGCCCTGAGGTGTCGGTAGGAGACTGGACGTCTGCACCAGAGGTCACAGAGGTCGATGTGTGATGCGTGAATTTGATAGTTGGCTCTGGAAATGTGGAAATTGGAAAATGGAAATTCAAAAAGTTTGAAGAAGAGATCACTCTGCTTAGCTTTGAGCTTCTGCTGATGCCCTCAATGTTTGAAGGTTGAGATGTTTACCGTTGCAGGTCCTCAGCCTTTTGTTTTACTCCCCATGTTCAGTTTGATGCATTCCCCTCACATCCTCTAGTTGTTTGGTGTTTTATTTGCATTTGCACATTCTTTCATTACCTTGTCATCTCACAGCAAGAGGATCCTTCCCATGTTTTTGCATGTTCTCCCCCCTGCCTGTGGGGGTTTTCTCCTGGCACCTCAGTTGCCTCTGTCAGTCCAAAAACCTGCATGTTTAGGTTGATTTGGAGACTCTTAATTGTGAGAAAGAAGTGTGTGTGTCTGTCTGTGATCACTCCCAGTAATGGACCGATCACTGATGACCTGTGTTTTCCTTCTTTCCCACCCTTTTACTGGAGTCCTGTTGAGTTCACCTCTGTCACCTTTGAGCTGAGCTTTGACAGCAATGCTGTTACTGTGGTCACCTCTAGGTCATGTTGCTGTATTATATACGGTGGATTAAAGCAAGGCTGTATTTGAGTTGTCAAGTAACACTGACTTAAGTCCTCTTTTCCAGTATTGGAAATACGTACACATTTGAGCAAGCAGTACTTTCAATTGTGTTGATGTTGAAAGTGGGTGTTTGTGGTAGGAGATCATCTAATGGAGGCTCACTTCTCCAGATATATAAACTATTTAAAACCCTTTTAGATCAGTTGTAAAAGCCTGTAAATCTATAATTAAATGTATGATAGGCATTAATGGACATCGTTAATCTTTCAACATATGCTTTAGTACAACCATGGCCACTTAACTGCAGGATAACTGTTGATACTTTATGTCCATTTACCTGAGACACTTTCACTTCAGGGATAGTGGAGATATTCTGTCTGTTAATTATAGTCTCTGTGTCTAATTTGAACACAATATCATTGTCATTTAAAAGCCAAGCAGAGAGTAGCAGGAGTTTATGGCTGGCATTCGGACGTGTCTCATGCTCTTTTGACTCTTACTCACTCGCTCTTCCTGGGATGTGTGTGTGTGTGTGTGTGTGCTGCTGACCTGCTGACCTCCTGTGAGGTGTATCAGGGATCATGTTTGGGTTATTTTCATGCTCGGTGCTCACTCAGCTCCGCTTACAAGGTTTCAGTGCCTCTGTGCCGCTCTCATCTCACTCTTTCATAAGGCCCCGCAGGAAGAGTAAGTACGGTGGGTTATGTTTTTGTGTTGTGATTTTCATGAGCCACAAATAAAGTGTTTGTTTAATGTTGAACACTCAAATGTGAACAGACTATTGGGCAAAAAAGTCAAAGCAAGTTATCTTGTATCAACTCATTTGTAGCACAAAGGGAATCCCCTCCGGGAATCTTGAATTTGTCCGAGGTTAAGGCCACGCTCAGACTTGTTCCAGAGCCTTCATTTATCTGTCATTTATCCATGAATCGACTTCCCCCTGTTGCTGTGGAGACGAGTGTGTTTTTGGGACGTGTTGCACATCCTGTTTAAAGCTGTAACCATCCAAGATCCCCGAAGACTTTGGAGTTTTTCCTGAAGTTGCTTGGCCTACAGTTCAGATCATCAGTTCATCAATGGACACAAATTTGTTTGAGTTAGGGGAGATATGTGAATATGCTGAGATTATTTGGTTTTTAAGACACTGAGGTTTTACCAGAGCTGAATAAACAATCATCGATTAATTGTCTGGATTAGTCAGTTAGAGTAATTGAGTTTGTTGACATTAAGAAAAAACGTCAGAATTCTGTAATTTTAGCACTTGGAGTATATATAACCAGACTCCTGCACACTGTTAAACAGAGATTAATGGTTCGAAGTGTCTTGTTGAAAGGAAAAGCTCCTTAGATTTGAATATTTTATGTGTTTCTAGCTTCTTCCTGACATGTGGACAAAACAAGGTGAACTTCATCCTGGCCTTTGTGAAACAAACATTTATCATAATGTTGGATTAGCTGGGAAGCTGCTGGGCACACACCCCATCAAGGGCCAGTCTAGAGTCTCAGTCAACCATAACGCATGTTTTAAAACTGAGAAACCAGCACAGATGTAGAGGGAGCATGCAGGCCTTGGTCCAAACTCTGTCCACACTGGGGGCCTTCTCGTTGTGAGGGGACAGGAGCCCAGCTGATTAATCAAACACCTGGTTTCTGCAGACCTGGTTCTCACTTTCCACTCCATTAATCAGAGAAATCGAGAGTTGCTGCTGCCTGCCGTCGAAGCTGTCGATGGTTGCTGGTTTCAGCGCCCTGCAGGTGTATTTCACAGCGTCGCATTTGAGATTCAGAGCAGTAAAAAGCTGATTTACCGTCTCCTGCACAGGCTCTGAGAGCAGCCTGCGGCTACAGAGTCTCAGTGATTTCACAACAGCGGCAGCAGTTTCAGCGCTTGGCTCAGACTGTGAGAGCTGAGCGCTCGCTCGGCTCACAAAAGCAAACCCCAAACAAAGCAACAGAGGATCTGTTGTTTCGCCCCGCTGCCAATCACCCAGACGGCCAAAGTCAAACAGTCTCATTTTAAACGATCCTCACGTCGCTCGGCAGCACGGCGACAGTCCTGCCACCGACGGGACACGCAGGTCCCATCCCGCCTCCGTCAGGTTTATGGTGTCTGTAGTTGTGTTTAAAACCAGAAAGACTCTGTTTCACCTCCATCTGCCTTTGTCTTTGACAGTCAGACCTCGGCTGAGGTGAACCGCAGCAGCTCTGTCCTCGTGTTTTTTTCCTGAGGGTAGAGAATAGCAGGCGTCTGAGCTGAGAGAGTTCACTCTCGTAAACATATGAAATAATTTGTAATTTAAAACACAGGTCTGCCGTTCTGCAGTCGCCAGCACTAACAGAGGTTTTATGGCTCCTTATCCACGCAAGTCATGTTTATCCCACTTGTGCTGCCACAGTAACAGGAGAAAGTAAGATGCAATTTCGGAAAGGTGTCAGGTTAAAGTCGCTTTCAGGCCTGGTTAATGCAAGAAACTTTTTAAAGAACTTGATGTTCTTTGTCAAACTTTTAGGTCTGCAAAAGTAGAAGAATAACAATCAGCTGAATAGACTTCAGTATGAAGTTCAGTAGTGCTTGAGATCAGACTTTCTTATACAGTATGTTAATATTGCTGAAAGCAGTGTACCCACAGTGCACCTGAATCAGCCTCTGAACACTGTAAATTGATAAGATATAACTCCGTCTCTCTGAGTCTCGGCGTCAGTGAGCTCACTTCACTTTCCCATAAAAGATAATTCGTCCCATCCCGATGTCGATACGCTATCGCAGCCCCTCTGAAATCCCTCCAGCTCAACCTGGAGCCAATGATGAAGTCGAGCGTCTGAGCTTTGTTGTCGAGGACTGATCTGGGAACACGTGAGAACGTTTTACGCTGAGCTTAGGTGATTTTTTTTTTTGTTGTTGGACCTTCTTTTCAGGCTCTGATCTGAGTCGCCATGCTCGCTCTCCTGAGACCGCTCTCTATAAACACAACGTTGTGCCACGCCGTAAAACACAAACACTCACAGGAAGCAGTCAAAATGGCTTCTGGGGAAGTGTGCGGCGATAGTGGCTGTGGTTCCAATGAAAGCAGAGGATTATAGATGAGCGTAAATGAGCGAGTGTGTGTCAGGTTTCCGTCTGTGGAGCCACGGACAGCGGTTCATTAAACCGTTAAACAGAAAGAAGGAAACCACATGGAGGATGCGTTCGAGGCACGTGAAGCTCAGAGGAATGATAGCGAACATGGCTGCAGCCCGGAGGCGTCATTACTTTACACACCCACACCATCTGATTCCATCAAACCCTGCTTTATTTGCATCACTGGTGCTGCAGAGCTAAGCTTAACAACAGGAGTAACTGTGGTGTTTGTTATTGGGTCACTTTTTTCTTTTTGGATGTTATTTCTTGATGTGGTCATTCACGTATCCATGCAGGAAGTAATCTGATATCAGTTGCTTAAATATGAATATTTTCAGTCCCAGTAAACTTTATGTGTTTGAGATGTGGACATAACAAGGTATTTTGGTATTTCTTCCACGCGTTTGCGAAACACCACAACAACTAATACACTGATCCAGAAAATAATCTTTAAAAGTTGTTCTTTGTCCTAGCTCTATCAGAGAAACCTCTTCTCTGGACTGTAGTATAAGTTACTGTTTATAAAAGCCATGACCGGTGACCTGATCAAGCTGTCCATAAGATTTTTACAGTAAAAAACTGTTAAATTTTAACGTGTTGATGTTGTAAGGTAATGTTAGTCCACAGAGGTGAGGCTTAGGTGATTTGTGACTCCTGGTAGAGTCCAGAGACAGATGAGCTCCTCCACCCACTGCTGAGTTATGTTCCCCTGCATACCTGTGTGTGTGTGTGTGAGAGAGAGAGTGAGTGTGTGTGTATGAGTGGGTGTGTACACTGGGAAATTCACATCTTCAGGGCAGCTATTCAGTGTCTTGAGGAACACGTTCAATGCCAAGGTAGTTAGTTGATCCTGGAGAAGTTGGATTAAGTAAAACTCTAATAACCTACTAATAATCCAAAGTGTTTGCTGAGTTCAGGAACATTTCTATTGTTCTTGCAGCCACATTATATTCTTCACTACCACAACCTCCACTGTAAATCCAAAAATGAAGATATAATTGGGCTAAATATTTCCGTCCTGCTGTCCTCAGGTGTGTTTGATGGGGAACACCTCACCTGCAGTTATTGTCTTGTCAGTTCAAAGCTCAGCATGTTAAATCAAGTGCTCCTCACATTCCTCAGATGCCAGCAGCCCCTTTTTAAACCATCTGCCGCCCGGCTCCGGTTTAGACCTCGTAACCATCACCTGGTCCACGGTTACGTTTACGCCTGACGTTTGACTGCTGGGGTGAAAGCTGAGACGTCCTCCTGGAAGCACAGAGACATGAAAGACACACATCTCATTGACAGGATGGTGATGTTTGGATGGCTGCTGTTTGGAGGAAAGCCTACATTATGTTAATGTTGGATGTTATTTTAGCTATTTTAGCTATATTATTTTTTAGCTAGGAGACCTGGAATAAAAGAAAACACTTTAACCTTCACTTTGTTAAATAACATGTAATGTACAGCAGGTCCTAAAGCATCATCACGTCCTCTTTCTTATTGATATTTTGCATATTGAAAGTTTAAAAATGGCCTGAACGGAGAATGTGATGCGACCCAAACTTAACCACTCTCAAAACTTAAAAATAGTTTGTGTATACCCGTCTCCATTCAGTTACATAAGTAAACAAAGGCAGACAGCTGTGGAGCAGCAGTTTGGTCAAATTTCCTTTTAGAACGTTGTTGTACATGCTTCTAATTCTTCCTCAGTATCCTCTAATCCTCAATTATATAAAGTTAGATGTGTAGATTCTTCATACATGTATCTCGCCAGTTACCACATTGAATATTCCCACTCTTAAAACAGGATTGTAAAAGGGCTTGTGAAATACCATCTGAGGCATTTCTGATGAATCCAGTGTTCCACAACTTCAATGTTAACACCAGAGAACAAGGATAAATACTCTATTCAACCATTCTAGGTCAACTTTAAGTGCGAACATATTCTAAATATTTGCATTTTATTAGTGTCATACTTTCCTGTCCAAGAGCAGCTGGGAGTCTTTACTGTCTCACAGTCCTGACACTGTGTCGTAACAGGGATCTGGACCCAACTGCGCTGTGTGTGTGTGTGTGTGTGTGTGTGTGTGTGTGTGTGTGTGTGTGTGTGTGTGTGTGTGTGTGTGTGTGTGTGTGTGTGTGTGTGTGTGTGAGAAAGGCTGCTGCTCTGCTCCAAGTATGTTTTTCATTGTTTAATGTGTTGCATAATCAAAGAGACCAGGCTGCAGCTACAGAGAGGCTTTGTTCAGGGACTGCATTGTGGTGTGTGTGTGTGTGTGTGTGTGTGTGTGTGTGTGTGTGTGCGTCCAGGCATGTATGGGTGTGCCTCTGCTGCTACAGGTGCAGGTGAGAAGAAAGCCCAGCTCGAGATAACAGATGCATGGTCCATCTCCTGAAGGTTCCTCAGCTCCCTGTGCTCTCTTGTGTGACTGAGTGTTTTCACAGTGTTGTAGCAGCTTCATTCCTTCAGTAATGGCTCATATACTTTGAGATGAAACTAATACAGAGAAGGACTTTGTAAGTGATTAGGTTCACAGTTTGATTCCTCAGAGTTAATGCCTTTTAAACTTGTTCTTGACTTGACTCTGCCTGCAAGCAGAATGTGATGTTGTTGACCCAGATAAGTTGATTTTAGGAGAAAATCATGTGGAAACCTGTTGCTTTAAACTACCATAGAAGTCTAAAGAGGATAGGTTATATTTACCACAGATTCAACAAGCCAGCAGTGTTAGCCACCAAATCACCCGACCGAATGTATGTTGAGATGTATTTCTTTACATTTTGATCAGTTTGCAAATTTAAGACCTGGTTGTACATTTGAAACATAAAAAGTTTAAGCAAATCTGGGTTGAGATTGTACAGATGCCAGGACAATGTCAAGGCATTCCTTGAGCAGGCGGAAGCGAATGAATGCGCAGACTTGTCTGCTCTGGTGTGTATGTGGAAACATGAGAAGGACATTTAGGTGGAGGTGGAAATGTTGTAGCATCTCACTGCCTATTGGCGTATGCAGTTTTTATCATATTCAAGTCTTTCAGGGAGTGTTACTCTCTTCATTCTCCTGCTTAACTATCCTTTTTTTCTTTTTCTTCAGAAGTTTTTTAATTCTACTTGAATGTTTATGTTTAGGTGGATGCACAGTTGCATCTTAAAAAGGATGATGCAGTCACCCATTCATTATCTCAGCTACTTTATACTGTACGTCATGGTGTATCATTTAAAATAGTATAAACAATTATTATGATCAGGATTTGCGAGGGAAGCGGTATGAAACCCAAGAGGCCTTATATGAAAACCTCACCCTCTCAGCCTGAACATGGATGTTTTTTTGGACACTGGGAGGAAACCAGAGTACCCAGAGAAAACCCACACACACATGGAGAGAACATGCAAACTGTGTGCAGGATTGTTCCGAGCGGGCGACAGATCTTGCTGCGAGGCGACAGCACTAACCGCCGAGCTGCCGCGTGGCCCAGAGGAGGATGCACATAAATCTGTATCTGAAAACTACCCCGGGACATCAGGGAGGGACTACGATGATTCATTGTTGTATTTAGACTTGCTGATAAACTGTGTGATCGCCCACAAAGTGCACGGCACTTCACGCACGCAACTCAACCTCAGGAAGGCAGGTCACTGGTTTGAGACTTATTGTGATTCATGACTTTGCTCCGTCTCTGCTCTGCTCTGCTCTGCCATTTTTGTTACGCTCTCTGCCTGCCGTCCTGTTTTGTTCTCAGTGAACTCTGTCTCATTCAGCCCCTCGACCAGCGCGAGAGAGGAGAGAGACATGCAGATTCCTGTGTGTAACAGTAAGAGAGAGAGAGAGAAAGAGAGAGAGAGAGACTTGGAGAAAGGCATGCAGATTCCTGTGTGTTTGCAAGAGCAAGAGACATAGGCGCAGAGAGAGGGAGAGAGAGCTCTGGGTTGCGTTGAATGTTAGGAATGTTGAGGCTTTTGCCTCCGGTTTGCTCTGACGGAGGGAGGAGGAGATTAAGGAGAAGGAGGAGGAGGAGGAGGAGGAGGAGAAGAAGAGGAGGGACCGAATGAGAGGAGGGAAGACCGGAGGCGCTGATAAAGAAGGAGAGAAGACAAAGGAGAGGAGGCAAAGATGGAGGAAATTTCAATACTGTCATAATCAAGAGTTTGGATCATTGCTCAGTTCACAAATAACAAGTACTGTTATAAAACCATTCATGTTTCTGATGTTTCCAACTTTTTTTGTTGTCAAGTCTTTGGTTTTATGGTCTAAATATAAGAAGGACTGATCAGTTCTCTCAGGCCACCTGAATTCTCAGTTCTGCATTTACAGCAGTCCTGCAACAACAGCAGTGTCACACAGGGTGCACTGACTTCCATAACGCTGTAACTCTGGCTTCAAGACAAGTTGTGAAATGGTAAAATACATGTATTTCTGCAAAGACCACTCCGGAAAAGAGTGTCTTACTCAGAGTGTTGTTAGAAAGAGTCTTCGGGCTGTGTAAATGCAACAACCAAGGCACATGATAGATCCAGTAGGATGCCCTACTTAGAGACGGAGGAGGTGGAGGTCTCTGACTGTGTAAAACAGTCACTCTACACTGTTAAACCTATTCTCTCATTTGGCTAGGAGGCCTTTGTGTCACACCATAACATGTGTGATCAGTGGTAGTTGTTAACTAAACTTAAAAAGTGTTGTCATGCCTTTAAAATTACTTTACTAGCTTACTAGCTTGTCGTGCAGTTGGATTTAATGTTTGCGTTTGATAAAAGTTTGTTAAATTGGTGAAGTGCCACAGTTGGTAGGAGACATTACTGTCTTTTTCTCTCTGCTTCTTTGTCACTCTCTCGGACTCTTTCTCATAATCCTTAAGTTGTGTCTCTCCATGTTTTTTTCCCCTCTTTCCCTTTCCCTCTCTCTCTCACTCCCAACGGTCATGTGATTTTGCTGTAGAGATGAGCAACAGCACAGGAATCTGAGCTGCAGCCAAAGCATTACATAAAGCTCTCTAGCCTTCTCTCTCTCTAGCCCTCTCTCTTGCTCTCTCTCTCTCTCTGTCCTAAAGTTGGCCAGAAAAATAAAAAAAGTGAACCGTTGCTTCGTTCTCATGCAGCCCAGGCCGAAGTGAATGAATTCAGATCCTGAGAATGGAGATGTATGTCGGAAAAGAACTTCAAGTACTGCAACAAAAACTCTGAGGATCTCTGTGCAACTGTGTATGTGTATGTGTATGTGTGTGTGTGCGTGTTTGTGTGTACAGGAATAAGGTTTTTAAACTAGGCCGTAATCAGAGAGCTGCTGCCACTTGTTGTCCCTGTAGATCAGGTTGATTTGTTTCCACAGATCTGCCCAGTCCTTTAACTCCAGTCTCTCTCTCTCTCTCTCTCTCACACACACACACACACACACACACACACACACACACACACACACACAGAAACTAATCTGACCTCCGTAAATGAACAAACTTCAGACTTTCTGCTGCCCTTCTCTGCTGTCATCTGAGTTGGATCATGTCGGATCATATCATTTGTCATATAACAAGACGTGATGTCACTTTCTTGAGCCGTAAAAAGGCAAAACTGTGAGATATAGACTGTGTGATTCAATTGATCGAGGTATGGTATAATTTAGCGGTCTATCAATACATCGTTTGATCCTAGCTGTGGCTGAGTCATGTAATTACCTCGTTTGAGATACAGTATAACTTGTTTTGAAACATTTATTGCTCGTCTCGAAGTGGTTTTGCTCCTTCACTGTAGTTTCAGGTTAGCAGGAAGATTTCGACATTGAAGCCAAAAGGTGACGGAAAACCACTGCTTTTCAGTAGCACTTGAGGCTCTGCTTTTCTCTTCCGTTCATTGTTCTGCTCCTCCACCTTTCCTCCCCCCCCCGTCTCTCCTCTCTCTTTGTGTTTTCTCTCCTGTGTTTCCTGGTTTTCCCTCATGTCCTCAGTCCTCAGCCTCACCCTTGCCGTCTTCACTTCAGCTCCTCTCTCCCTCTCTCTCTCTCTCTCTCCCTCCTTCAATCTGTGTCTCTTTATCACCTCCTCTCTCTCTCTCTCTCTCTCTCTCTCTCCGCTCGGACCAGCTGTTTCCTCCGCTTCTTGTCCGTCATTTTGAAACAAAGACGTAACAGCGGACAAAAGTATAGAGAGCAGGGGAAAAACTGAGAAGAGCGAGACACCATATGTGTCGCTCTTTCAGATTTAAAGGAGATGCGCTAAATACTTTGATTGAGAGAGGAGGCTGCTGGACATCCTGTGTCTGTGTGTCTGTGTGTGTCTGATGATGTGTGTCTCAGTGTTGTGTAACCTCTGTGAGTGGGCCGCTGTTTGTGTCCAGTGTTTATACAGTGCTCCCCTCCAACAGCACAACACACACTGAGTACTTCTTTGCACACGCACACACACACACCCACACACACACACACACACACACACACACACACACGCACGGTCATCCTGTAAATGAGGTTAGGAGTCCATCACACTCATCCTTTCCCTCCATCCTGCTGCACTTGTGTCTGAGGTAACATGCCCAGTGGTGGTAGCGTTTGGAATCATTTCATTCGTCTGTTATTTTCTGGACCAGTGGATAGTTTGTTCTGCCTGTTTTGAGTTGAGCTGTGTTGTGTTATTGGTGAATGTCACCAAGACTAAGATGAAGTCTTCAGATACCAGAAAATATTCAGATTCACATGTTAAATCATGATCAAATGTTCAAAAATCTTTTGAGGTTTAGGAAGAGTTGTTGAGTTTGCCATTGGGTTGCAACTTTATTTTTCCATCATGTCTCATTGATTCTTTATAATCCATGAAAATTTTACTATGAGAACAGTTGATGTGACCTCACTTTTTGCTTTCTAAAGTCTCATATTTGATTGCGATGTCGCAGACTCTGCTTTATTTGGAACTAAAACCTCTTTCCATCTCTTTTTATTTTCTCTCTCTCTCTCTCTCTCCCTCTGCCTCTCCTTCTCTTTTGTCTCTCCTGCAGAGATGTAGCATGTGTGTTGGTGTGATCGGCGGACCATCATGCACCTCCTCCTGCTGCTGATCCTTCAAGCCACAGCAGCCTTCGGACAGATCGACCCTGGTATGAATACATACACACACACACACACACACACACACACACACACACACCACTATCTATTTGTAATTCTACAGTTATAATCCTGCACAACCCAAATTAACCTCTGCTCCTCCCTACAAGCCAGTTAAAGGAGAATTGTTCTTGTGTGTGCGTGTGTGTGTGTGTGTCTCCCTAGCACACTGTCGCTATGCCTTGGGCATGGAAGATGGACGGATTAAAGACGAAGACATCACAGCATCCAGCCAATTCTACGAGACCACAGGACCACAGTACGCCAGGTCAGTGTGACTTCTTCATCCGTGGAGAAGAGTCAACATGAAGGCCAGCCATCCAGCAGGGTTTGCAGCTGTGAACTCTATGTGTGTGTGTGTGTGTGTGTGTGTGTGTGTGTGTGTGTGTGTGTGTGTGTGTGTGTGTGGGCAGGTTGAATCGGGAGGAGGGAGAAGGCGCCTGGTGTCCTTTAGAACAGCGGGAGCCCACAGACAGTCAGTACCTGCAGGTTCGTGTCCACTCCAACAGTCAAGACACTTTGCCACAAAGCCTCATACCCAGGCTAATAAAATAATCGGAAGCTATTTGTTGATCATGATTTGAAGAAATCAGGTCAAAGTCCTCTGATCCCAGCTCCCTAAATGTGAATATTTTCTCGTTTATTTAGTCTCCTGTGACAGAATGTCATTGAGGTGAGAAAAAAAAAAGGATTTTCAGATCTTTTCTTGGCCTCAATGTAACAAGCATTAACAACCATCATTGTTTTTTCGTCCTTTATAAACCCAATAATGAATTCATTAATTTAAAAAGTATTTGGCAGATTAATCAACTACAAAAATAATTTTTTGTTGCGGGCCTAGCTAATATTAGGATACACATTCATCATTAACTTGTTGCTTGACAACATTTATATTAGCTCTGTATTGTCATTGACATTGATAATGGTCATTAGAAACTATTTATTAACACACCTGAGTGTAGTTAACCATTTAAAAAGTCATTAACTGTGTTACCGTGTTTTACCTCAAATCACTTCCAAGTGCTCAGGTTGCAATTGATGTATTAAGTGTGATGAGGAGGCAACTTAAGAACTGGGAACATCTGTTAGTTAATACGTGTCAGTCAGCTAGATGTAAGCAAGACCCCTCTTAAGAATTTGGCATATTGAGTTGTAAAAAAACACATTAAGTTCACAAAACAATGATTTATTTCAGAATAGACTATTTATATAAACTATTATCAAGCAGTAATGACTGGAACTAGGGACCGCACTGAGCCAAGCACTTTGAGATCATAAATCCTGTAGAACTTCATTACTTCTTATCAATAAACAGATCAAATCGAATCAGCTGCAGTTATTTGTCTTTTGCATATCGCAGCAAAAACCGAGCGCAAGTCTCATGCAGCTCAACAAATAAATAAACAGTAACTAGACGGAGTCCTAGGCCGAGGCAGCTGGAGCAGCAGCCTGCAGAGTGTTTGCTTTGCGGGGTTGCGTCTCTTAAGACATACCAGAGATAGATATCAAAAGTCATCTTAAAAATGTTAATTGCTCCTCGGGCGGAATTACTGCCGCCTCGGTGCCAGTAGCATTTGATGAATGCTGTGCTGCTTTTGGCTCGGCACGTACTTGCGACTGTCCAAGAACACTGCAGCGCAGGAAAACTTGACAAATTGGAAAACTTTGCAAATTATTTCAGAAAAAAAAAGGAAATATTCAACTGCGGTGGACTCGTGAGTGTTCCAGTGTCTTTTCTTTCTACCTCAGTGCTCATGTTGTAAAATGATCAGTGCTGAATTTAACCAGGATCGAGTGTTGAAATTGTCATTTGTTGTGGTTGAATTATCAATTATCATTAATTATCTGCTCAGAGCCACATCATTACTCCACTCACTGCATCTATATGCAGAGTTGATAGTTGCGTCCTCAACACTAGGTGCATTGTTTCAGTCGATTGATATGATTCCTTTCCAGTTGACTATTACGTCATATAATAAATGACGACTGGACACGATGAGCTTTGTTTGTTGCACACAGACTGGACGTGTTACTTATGTGGATATTTTAATCAGAGCAGTCCAGTATTAGTCAGACTAACACGCTAACATGTGCTTTAATTTTCCAGATAAAGGCCATAATCTATTTTTTTCAATGTAGCTATTTTTAATAAACATCAACTTAAAAACAACAGTAGTGGACTACATGCTTGTACTTTTACATAACTAAGTGAAACAATGCTGGAGCAGACATGTCTTTCCAAGAAATACATCTATTTCCATTAAAACAAGCAAAGAGTAGAGTCCCAAGTTCAGGGGTCAAATTTATCTTCCATGACATCAAATTTTGGACTTTTCCCTTCGACAGATGTCTTTTTTTTGGTCCCTGTGCTCTTTCTGGAGCTTCTTTCAGAGCCTCTGATTTCAAGGGTTTCTTAGTCCTGACCCAGCAGAGAAGTGGTGCTACTCTGGAACCAGTTTTTCGGGCTATAACGAGTTTTAAACTTCTGGTGTAAATGGAAAGAACGGTTCCGAAATAAGCACTGCAAATGCTTTGGTTGAAAATAGGCAAACTGTGTGTGTGTGTGTGTGTGTGTGTGTGTGTGTGTGTGTGTGTGTGTTAGGTGGACCTAGGTAAGCTGACCTTCCTGACCGTGGTGGGGACTCAGGGACGGTACGCCAGGAATTCTGGGAACGAGTTTGCCCGAGCGTACAGCCTCAACTACAGCAGGGACGGTCTGCTGTGGAAGTCCTGGAGGAACCGGCTGGGAAACACGGTGAGTGACCCAAATACTTCACCACAGACGGTTTGTGGGGGGGCTGGGAAAGTGTGGGGGGAAAATGAGACAGGGAATCTGGAGCGGATACGTGTGACAGAGTGATAGAGCAGGGCGATGGAGAGAAGAATGAGCGAGAGGAAGGAACAGAAAAGAAAATTGTGCTTTTTTTTGCGTTCTGCTGCTTCTGGTCATTCACGCTCAGATCAGAGGAAATGACATCTACTCCGGGGGCTTCCTGTCAGCCTTCGAGGTTGGAGCTGTTACAGCAGCACCATTAGGACACAGGTTAAACAAAAGGTCAGGCTTTTGTTTTCAAACTGGGAACTTCCCAGCCCTATCACAGGTTGCTGCTGTCGGACACACACACACACACACTGGTGAAATTCCTTGAGATACTTTTTTATCTTTTAAAGATGTTTTGCCAGAGCCCGTCCACTGATGACAGATTGAGTCCTGCAGCCAGTAGCTCAGCTCCAGAAGCCAAGACTCAGGCTTAGTTTAGATGATGAAGTCAGTGAGCAGCCATGGGTTTTTACTTAAATGTCTGATCTCCACCAAGGCCTAAAAAATCAGGGTCACAAACATATTTGATTCGTTTATTCAATTATGATATATAAGTTTACACTCTTCAGCTGTACATTGAGTTCTAACATCCACCTTCATCAGTTGCAAAATTAAAGTGATAAATCCATTAATGAATCAAGTGTATTTTATGTTACCAAGATCCACACTATGCAAGGCAAGGAGAGCTTTGATTTGTGGTGCTTTACTTTCACCACTTTAAAGATGGGTTGAACTTGAATCTGTTGATTCAGACGATTAGAGCTGGTTCACAGTTAACGATTGGCACAGTTAATGAGGCACTTTTTATTGCTGTCAAAGCATAAAAATGATGTTTGCATCCTATCATGTGATCGCCATGTTGTTCTGTATCAGGGAGCAGAAAAAAAGTGTGAAATCGAACGTATAAATAGATGTACTCCTAGTGTTAAGACTAAGATTGAAGATTAATAATCAAAATTTTCATGTACTGTACGTTTTAGTGCCAACTAAGATGACAAAAAATCATGGTGTTATAATGGAATAAGATAAAATAAGGCTTTTTTTCAGAGCCTTCCAGCACTGAAACCTGAAGAAAAGTTTAGGTCTAGCAATGAAAAGTAACATTATAAGCCTCAAACCAATGCTGTGCACCTCATATTGTTGGACAGCCATTGAGAAGAGTTTCAATCTATGCTAAGTATTCCAGAATGTGAAGTCTTCCTCCGTCATCTTCCATAGAATAAAAGTTAAAATGCTCAAAAGTATCAACTGTTCCATGGATGGTGCTTTTAACACGTTCCCGAGCAGAAGAATCAGTGAAATCTAGTTTCATCGTTAGACACTGAAGGTGTCTTGTGTCTCGTGTCTCCTGTGGAAACTGTCGGCAGGTGATGGAGGGCAACAAAAATGCCTACGCCTCGGTCATCAACGACCTGCACCCTCCCATCATCACACGCTACGTCCGCCTCATCCCCATCACCATCCTCTCCTCCACCGTCTGCATGAGGGTGGAGCTGTACGGCTGTCCCTGGGAGGGTAGGTCACACCCCGCCCCAAACATGTGTGTGTGTGTGTGTGTGTGTTGTTCAGCTGCGTTGACATCAGAGGCTGTTGATTCAATGGCTTCAGACTTTAATCGCTTCTTCTCCCAAATGTTTACTCCTCTCCAGGGACAAGTAAACTCTGCAGAAACCTCCTCCTTTTCAAATGTCAGCGCACTGTTTGCCTAACTTTTTTTTCGTATCTGTTATGCAAGAAAACTAAATCACTGCAACACATTTCATGCCAAAAAGCGCTGACAGGTTTTTTTTTTATATCAGATTTCATCACACAGTTTTTCCGCAAAACTTAACTGCGCATGAAGTGAGCACAACAGCGGTTCTATCTCAGTTCAATCACATAAAAAGTAGAGCTGTGAAGTCTTCGGTTGGCAGGTGCAACCTGTTTTCAGTGCTGTCGTCTTGTTTTTTTTTTCCTGTCACATTTCACTATGTTTCAGCTGCCAGCTGCGCTGTGTTTGTAGGATTGAGGTTGTGGACTGGCAGCCGAAGCGTTGTCCCACTCCAAGTCGGGCTGACTTATTCTTTGATCTGATGTTTACTTCAGGAAAATCCGAAAATGAGAATTTACTGTGCTGCATTCACATATTTAGCTGTACCAAGTAAATGTTGTCTCTGGTTCGAATACTTACTTGTTTGTCCAGGATCAACATCGCAACCGAGTTATTGTCAGCACTTGTCACGTGCAGATAACCAACCACAACGACAAAGCACATTTCATTCAGACAGCAAACTGCAGCCCCCAAATTGTCATATAAACATCACAAATCGCTCATCTCCATTTGAACAAATAGAGCTTGACAGGACATCAGAGTATGTGGTAGTAGTATTGTGCTTTAGGAACTTGTAGTGTAAGCAAGAACATTATAATCTCATATCTTAAGACAAAGATAAATTGTTGAGATACTGGCCTCAAAAAGACAGGACATTCGGTACAAAGACTTTGCATTCTGTGATAACTGTAATTTGATTGAATGATAAATGTAAAAAGCCATAAGGAGCTGCAATGCTGTGCTTCCACTAATCTAAGCCAGTGACTCTGAGACTGGGGGGTCTTTGGGTTATTTGTAGCTTTGTTTTCCTGGAAGTGGCACACAAGGACCACGCCCGCAGCGTGTAATCTGTGCGGAGGTCCCTGTGCATGCATCATAGCATCAAATTAAAATGATGGTGTCTTGATAGTGGTTTACCATCAAATCACAAGACTCGTAGAACCACACGCGACTGCTGAGACGCCATGGTCCAAACTCAGCAGACAGTCCCAGGAGAGGATCATCTTACAGAAGTCTAGTATCCATCTAAGCCGCCACACTTTGCTGTTAATGTGGAACATATATAAACATCTCCAGAAGTGAAGGAGCAGCTGCATGATGGATGATGTGATCGACACTTGTGATGTAGAATTGTACATGGGCAAACACTGGGAAACAAACAGTTACATGCAGAGTCTGAATGCAGCTCGCTGTTTGTCCTGTCTAGTCCAGATAGAATATAAAAATATGTATTTGGGATGAAGCAGTTTAATGTGCGTTTTATCACCTGGCTGCACTGTGAAGCTGAGGGACAGTGAAGTGAATGTGAACTCTCTGCCTGCAGATGGTCTGATCTCCTACAGCGCTCCTGAAGGTCAGCTCATGATGCCTCCAGGTTATCCCATCGCCAGCCTCAACGACTCCACGTACGACGGTGTACACGAGAGAAGGCATGTCTCACCTCCGCACACCGACTTGTTTTACTGCTCGCATGAAGTGACACAGTGGGGACGTTGAATGGGTGATGTCTCTCATGTTATTGGACTCATCTAGAATCTACATATCGTCTGATATGTTCCTCAGCTGATGTGAGAGTCTAAGGGCAGGGGGTGTCCACCATTACTGCATTTTATTACAACTAATCATTGAGTATGCCTTGTGCTTGAAATGATTGATCGATTGACATATTGACAAACCTCTGTAGTAAATAATCATAAGTTATTATAACTTATCATAAGTTATAAGTTATTATAGATAGCTCCTCCTCCTCCTCCTCCTCCTCCTCCTCCCACTCCCTCAGGAGGCTGTTCGGGGGCATGGGCCAGCTGACGGACGGCGTGATCGGCCTGGACGACTTCCTGCTGACGCGGCAGTACCACGTGTGGCCCGGCTACGACTACCTGGGCTGGAGGAACGACTCGCTGGGAACTCAGGGATTCGTGGAGATGGAGTTTGTCTTCGACCGCCAGAGGAACTTCACCTCCATGAAGGTTTTCAATTCTACTTCCAAGTTCCAATCATTGTTTTATGTTATTTCCCAAACGGCTGTTTACACCCCTCACCCCTGTGTCCAGGTTCACAGTAACAACATGTTCTCCCGCGGCGTGAAGATCTTCTCCTCCGTCTCCTGCTGGTTTAAGCCCCGCCTCAGCGCCAGCTGGGAGGCGGAGCCTGTGGCCTTCAAGACGGTGCTTGACGACAGGAACCCGAGCGCGCGCTACGTGACCGTGCCGCTGAACCGCCGCACCGCCAAGTCCCTGCGCTGCCGCTTCTCCTTCGCCGACGTGTGGATGATGTTCAGCGAGATCTCCTTTCAGTCAGGTAACACACACACACACACACACACACACACATACACACACTTGCACACAATTACATCTGCGTGCACAACTATGTGTCTGATTTCATGGGTTATTCGATACAGAAAATTCCAATAAGAGAACAATACCTGAGATACTTAAAGAAACATTTTAGTTGGCAAATGGGCTTAAATACATAAAGTCTTTTAAATGTTGTTTTTTAGGAATAGGGCTGTAACAAATCCTGATTGTTTTTAGTCTTAATCAATTAGTTGTTTGAGAGATAAAATGTCAGGATTTGTTGAACCAATGGGCAAAAAGAAGGTTGTGTTAATGACTGAATTGACATAAAACCGAAGATAAAATACCCAAATCTCATCGTTTATATGAGACACATTAACATGCATACACCTCGATTTGTCCCTCAGAGGACACCGTGATCCCGACCCAGACGACCCTGGTGGTGACCTCCCCTCACACCAACAAGCTGAGTGCCGTGGTAACCACACCGAAAACAGGTATGACCCTCGACCTTCTTACTGCATCATCCGACCACTATAAAGCAACACTTTATGGGAGGAGGAGGAAGTGTTGGAAGTGGAATTAAATCTACCTCATTTTTTTCTGCACAGCTACCAACGCATCTTCCACTGAGCAGCCAGCAGGGAACACGCCCGTTCTGATTGGCTGCCTGGTGACCATCATCCTGCTCTTGGTCATCATCATATTCCTTATCCTGTGGTGTCAGTACGTCTGCAAAGTGCTGGAGAAGGTGAGCAGATTAAGCAGGCGGTCATGGTGCTGGAAACATGCAGGGGAGGTAACAGGATCTCACTCTGGAGACCCCTACAGGCAGCATCAGGAAATACACACGTTATTTAGAGGACAGACTTGAGCTTCGTCTGGTTCTTTGCAGGCTCCACGTCGGATCCTGGATGAGGAAGTGACTGTGCGGCTGTCGTCCTGCAGCGACACCATCATCCTGCAGACCCCCCCTGTGCCCCCACGTTCTGGCCACGGCCCAACAGGTAGACAGCCAAACATTACTATTACTATTACTAAAGTTCCTGAGGAACTTCCTGGAGTTCCTTAGCCTCAATCCCTGGTATGTGTTTATCTACAAAGCCTTTTTTTTGGAAACAAATTACCTCAGATTTACCCTTTAAAAGGGAAAAGCTTGTCAAAATCTCCAGTGTGAGCTAAATCAGGGAAGAAAGCTATTAGCTTTTTTTCCCCCAACATTCCAACTTCAAAACTTCAGACTGAATACTGACCGAATTTCAAACTCAAATCCAGGCTGCCTGAAGGGTATAAAGTGTCTAAAATTAGCACATTTCAAATTAATCTGTGTAGCTAATTATTCGTTATGGCCAGGACTTCTCTTTAAACAAGATCTTTAATCTCAGTGCAATTGACCTTATTAAATAAAAACTTAAGAAGAAATGTATATATAATTCATTCAGGAGAACTGGTAGCACCTTTGGCATGATTGAATGTCCATGTGCAACCTAAAACTTAATAAATACATTGAACTATTTTTTTTGCATTTTTTGTAATAGTATTGGTATAAGACAAATAAAGTGTCTGGCTTAGCTTGGTATCAGAAGCCAAAGTAGCAGCACTTTGTGCACTTTTTGAGAAAATGTCAACACTTCATGCGTGAATTATGGTGTAAGACTGGCAGCACAATGCTCTGATTTTTGGGCCATGTAGCAGAAATGAAGTCATTTAAATTCCGACGTTGGTCTCTTTTCAGTATTTTATTGTGTTTGTGTGTGTTTTTCCCTCAGTTTCTGCCAACACTGACCCTCACTATGAGAGAGTTTTCCTGTTGGACCCACAGTACCAGAACCCGGCGGTGCTGAGGAACAAGCTGCCAGAGCTGTCGCAGAGCGCCGAGGCCTCAGGTGAACATTTCTTCTTTTAACGTTCCACACTTTTCTCTGACGCAGAAAAGAAACCGGGGGATGAGATTGGCACATATTAGAATCTCCCTGTAAAACTCCCGTTTTGTGTTGTGTCCATGTGTCGATGAGTAGTTTCTAGTTCGCTGTGGATGCTCGGGAAAATGAACCATCCTCTTCCAAGGAAACATAAGTCTGAATCAGCGTGGCAATAAAAATGACCTTCTGCAGTGACATGTTTAGACACAAATGTTAGAAGTTAATAAAGAGACCTGAGGCCTCCTTTAAAGTAAATCACATTGCTGGAGTCTGCCCCCTGCTGGCATGCATATAACTAGCACCTTCACCCTCTTTGACAAATACCCCCTTTCCAACCTCTGCATTTTAAAGCATTTCTGCTTTTACCTTTCTTCAGAAATCACTAGACAAGCTTACTACTTTCTTATCTTTCACTCTCTTTTCTCTGTAGTGTTTTCCTCAATGATGCCGTGAATCCTGATGCATGCTCATTTATTCTGCAGATCTTCTGTCTTTCACCTCCCAGTCCCTGTCTGTCTCTTTCCTTGTTTCCTCCTCCTCGTCCTGCAGCTCTCCTCCTCGGCAACCCTCTCTATGACCTCCTCCTGCTGACTTCCTGTCACATGACGTCAGGCTGGCTGCGTGGTAAGAGCTGAAAGGTGTGACCTCGGACATTTCATCATCAATATGCAAACGCTTGACAAAAGTCCAGTCTCTGTCCAGCGCTACTTATGGCCTCAAGATTGCATAATGCCGTATGCTTTTAATAGTATATGATTGAAGGAAAGATAGATTGAGAGAGATTCATAGATACAATTGTCCCTCTATCTATCTGCTTCACCTGCTTTGTACCCCTAGGGTGTCACAGGGGTCTACTGGAGCCTATCCCAGTGCACATAGGTCGAATGCAGGGAACACACCCTCCTTGCTGTAAGGCAACAGCACTAACCAATGACCACTGTGTGGCTCGTAACTCTCTAAATTCACACAATGTTGTTGATTTGTTTTTTTCACTCTTATTTGGGTAATGCAATGCGGGTAATGGCAAAAAAAACAATAATATTCATCAATCTTGACAAGACATCACTAACATTTCCATCACTTACTGTACATTGAGGTTGAGGGGGGTGCTTGTGTGTGTCAGGGATGTATAAAAGTCAGACAATGACTAAATGGCTGATGTGTATTAAGTGTTTTATACAGCAAGGGGAACAGCAAGTCCCCTGACAATTAATATTAAACCCGTAAAATGTTTATCCAACCTTAAAAAACATTAATTACCTTTTATTAAGTGCAATATGATGGAATAACTCTTCATTTCCCAGAATGCATTGCCTCAACCAAAGCAAAACATATAGCAGATCAAATAACAGTCTAACACCCCTGGTGTGTGTGTGCAAGCTTCTCTGTGGAGGAAAGAATCTTTTCTTTTTATGTATTATTATGTAAACAACCTGTCTGCTCTACAGAGACACTGAAGTGTTTCCATTTATATAAATGTGTTTCTGCCCCCCCCCCCCGCAGCGTGTGGTGGGGGCTACGCCGAGCCGGACATCACCCAGTGCACGCCGCACCAGTGCTTCCATAGCAACGCGCCCCACTATGCCGAGACGGACATCGTGAGGCTGCAGGGCGTGACCGGCAGCAACATGTATGCCGTGCCCGCCCTCACCGTCGACTCCCTCACCAGAAAGGACATCTCCGCCGCAGAGTTCCCACGGCAGCAGCTCATCTTCAGGGAGAAGCTGGGGGAGGGGCAGTTCGGAGAGGTGAGGGTCTGAGGAGGGAGAGAGAGAGAGAGAGAGAGAGAGATTCAGTTCGACTGACTTGTGTGTTGTTATGTTAACTCTTCATTGTCGTGTGCAGGTTCACCTGTGTGAGGCCGAGGGACTCCCAGAATTCCTGGGGGAGGGGTCACCCCTCCCTGACAGAGACGGTCGGTCGGTACTGGTGGCCGTGAAGCAGCTGAGAGCAGATGCGACCAGCCAGGCCAGGTACGAACACATCCTCTCCCTCTTGTGTGTGTGTGTGTGTGTGTGAGTAGAGGTAAAGGTAGAGGGTGAGGAAACGCCACCGAGGCGACAGGAAAGAAAGCACGGAAAGTTTCAGAGCAATGTGAATGTCCCTCTGTCCTCCAGGAATGACTTCCTGAAGGAGATCAAGATCATGTCCCGTCTGAACGACCCCAACATCATCCGGCTGCTGTGCGTGTGCGTGTCGTCCGACCCGCTGTGCATGGTGACCGAGTACATGGAGAACGGAGACCTCAACATGTTCCTGTCCCAGCGGGAGATCGAGAGCACGCTGACTCATGCCAACAACATCCCCTCAGTCAGGTCAGTGAGGCAGACTCTGGGTTTATTTGTAATGATGAAATGGGACATGCTGTAGTGAAACCTGCAGGGTAGACAGACAAATACAGCTCCAGGAAAGGTTCTAACCATAACTTACATCCATGACTTGCATCCATAGCTTAATATAGTCATTAAATAAGAATATATGTCAGAAAGACAGACCATGTTCACTTGCTATAGTTCATGAACATGAGCAGAAGCTGCTTTATTCACCACATTCCTCGACAAAGATAAACATGATTTCACTCTCAAATAAATGTAATTACAGTTAGCAGAAAGCGCTGAAATTTCTCGAGGAAAACTTTTCAAATCAAACAGAGGATTATCCCGCCGTTGTCATGGAAACCTAAACAAACCAGGGGTACCTGCGTCAGCACCAGTGACTCACTCCTTTCTCAGTCTGCACGCATCTTATTGCCAACAGTGGATGGGAATGACATTCTTTTCCAGGCATGAACAATCATATTTCCATGTGAAGCTGACATTCCTCTCGCCGTCCTCCTCCTCTCCAGCCTGTCCGACCTCCTCCACATGTCGGTGCAGATCTCGTCGGGGATGAAGTACCTGGCGTCTCTGAACTTCGTGCACCGCGACCTGGCCACCAGGAACTGCCTCCTGGACCGACGCCTCACCATCAAGATCGCAGACTTCGGGATGAGCCGCAACCTGTACAGCAGCGACTACTACCGCATCCAGGGCCGCGCCGTGCTGCCCATACGGTGGATGGCCTGGGAGAGCATCCTGCTGGTGAGGGAGGAGACCTGGAGTGGTCGGACGGTCGGAGTAGTTATCCTCCATTCTCAACACTGTTTTCGTCGGAAATGCCCCAAATGCTATTTTACAAGCCCTTTTATAGTCCTATTCCTGGTTGTGGGAATAATATAGTCCATTTCTGCACAGATCTGGCACCTTTTCATGCTTCATACAACCACACGTAGGCTTCACGCCCAATTTTTTTTTCCTGGAGCTGCTTATAAAAGGCCTCACAGAGAGTGGTTTCATTTGACTTGTGCAGTGTTTTCACTTGTCCTCTATCGCCCTCCTCTGCAGGGTAAGTTCACCACAGCCAGTGACGTGTGGGCGTTTGGTGTCACCCTGTGGGAGATCTTCACTCTGTGCAAGGAGCAGCCCTACAGTCTGCTGTCGGACGAGCAGGTCATAGAGAACACTGGCGAGTTCTTCAGGAACCAGGGCAGACAGGTGAGACCAAGCAGAGGTGCCCCACATGGAATAAAACAAAAAGAAAAGATGCAAAAATCATCAGTTCATCCAAAGTTACCTATTCGCCTCAGCTCTAGCAGTTTCTGATCTTGATAATCATCTTAAAGTGATGCAAAGCCCTGGGAGTCACCTCGTAACCCTTAGCTCCCACAGGTTTCTACATAAGGCAGGACAGGGCAGGTGTAGCAATGTCCTACCAGTTTTGCATGAGATGTTGTCATTTTATTGTAATTTTATTGTAGCTTATTGACTTAATCGTCATAATATGCAGTATACCATAGATACTTAGTATAATGAATGACATCCAAACAGTTGTACAAAGGCAGAGTATGCAAATGTGTATGGTATAAACAGGATTTAGAATTGTAAACATCCAGTTTGTAGATGAGGAGGGATACATGTTAAATCATATCATGTTACTTCACAGTAAAAGGACCCTCAGTGTGCTCACAATGTGATTTCAGGCTATGCTGAGTGACTGACATGAATGGAAAATAGTAAAATACTTCTAGATTTTACCCTGTTCTCAATTGACCCTTATTACAGACCAGTTTTGCATTTCCCTGACATGAAAAAAGTGTCAAATAAAGTAAAAATGGGCTCTTATGGGCTTAATGGGCTCTCCTATGCATATGTAACTGGTCAGGATGAACTACTAGCATTGTGTCCGTATCAGTGAGCTTGAGGAATAATCTTTCCCTTCCTTCACTGACTGATTTTGTTTTTATTCCATGTGTTTTTCCAGATTTTCCTCTACGCCCCACCGCTCTGCCCACCTTCTCTCTTCGAGCTGATGATGCGTTGCTGGTGTCGCGACATACCCGACCGGCCCACCTTCGAGGGACTTTACCAAGCCCTGAGGCCCCATGTCAACCAGTGAGCCCTGGCCACTGGGGGGCGCTACTCTGGCTTTCCTCAGCAGGTCAGGTTTGTCTGTCTCTGGACGGACTGACGCGAGAAGACTGGAATCGCCTTGTTATGTCAGAGGGAATAGAAGAAACAGAGCTGCAGAGGTCCCAAAGTTTGGTTTGTGCTTTGTGGTAAAACAGCGTCATTCTCTACTGAGAGACAAGAGGGAGGAGGAGAGCAAAGAGGCTGGTCAACTCAGAGGAGACACTTTATGAAATACCCAAACCATGCAGTCATTAGTCTACAAAGCTTTTCTTGTTTGTTTGTTTCTATCATCGCTGATTTCACTGTTTTCTCTGTCTCTTTTAACGCTCTTTTGACCAAAGCAACTTCTCTGGCCTTTTTGACATATCTTCTTTTTGTGTTGTTAAGGTACCCTACAGTAGGTGCTGTAAACTTTCTTTTCTCCCTGGACAAACTCTTCAGTTTCTCCTGTTCCTGTGTTTTTTTTTTGTTTTTGTTTTTTTATTATTAATTTTGTAAAGCACTGTCTGTCTCTCAGTTATTCATGTTCCTATATTAACCCACACTGGAGCTAGGGTTAGGGTCAAATTCTAGTGTAGTTATTTTTTAGATTTTTATTCTATTTTATTTTCTTTTGTTTTACAGTATTTGACTTTGGTCTCTCTTTTTTGTGGTCATGAATGTTGTTTAGCTGAGATTCGCAGCTCGGTGGCCAAAGGGGAGGAGGGGGGGGGGGGGGGGGGGGGGGGGGGGGGTCTGCATTAAAACCTGTGATTCACAGCCTGAAAATCAGTCACTGGGTAACTGGGTCATTTAGGAAAGACTCAGTTGGAGGCCAAACCAAACAAACCGAAAAAGGAAACAAATGTTGCCAAAGATGAAAAAAAAGTGTTACAAATTATATTTTTAAATTTAGCTTATTTAATTAATGAACTTGCCAAACACTACACCTTTATTATTTGCCATCTGGAGAATGCCTTCATCCAAAGTGCCTTATATTGCCGCAGTGGTACCAGTGTGAATGAAATTAAAGTGAGCTGTATGAGCTCATCCAAAGCAGTATCCAATGTAAAGATCTAATATCAAGGTATCACTTTATCTGTGTGCGTGTGTGTGTAATATGTAAGTCTGTATGTAGGTCTGTATGTAATATGTAAGTGTGTACATGTCAAAGTTGTAGGAGCCTGTGGGCCTGTAGATGTATATATTTTTTGTCTCCATTAGCCCAGTGAAACATCATCAAACATGAAAAAACACAAGCCAAAGAACACTGAGATTTATTAATCTGAATTCCATCACAGAAACACAAGTAAAGATGGAGATTTTGCTAACGTAGTTTCCCGTTCTGAGTGTGGTCTAACGATGGTGTTAACGAGAAGCACAATCTGTGGAGATGCTGAACTGCTTGTTACTTTTCTGACCTTACCAAAGTTGTGGTTTACATTACTTAAAGATCATGTGCGAGCTGTCTACCTTTTTTTGGTTGCTGTCTAACTAAAAACCAAGAATTTACATCCACCTGACTTGTGATCGTTTTAAAAATTGGAGACGTAAGCAAGTTTTCTGCACAGTCAGATGGCTTAATTGTGCCATTTGTCTTGTTTTGTGTTATGGTTAGACAAGACGGTCTGCTATTATTGAAGACAGCACTCAATCAGAGCACATTAAGGTAAAGTATTTTGGCAGGTGGAGACAAGACAGAGCATCTACTTTTTGGGCCATATGTAGCGAAACTACTGTGTTGGAATGGAAGCCTGAGAGCCCAAACAGACTTGGGCAGATCTGCAGAAACACCTTGCACAGATGGAGAGTTCAGACAAGCCGTGCTTCTCACGGCATCACTGCCGCCAATACTAATTCCCCTCAAGGAAATTCACCTTGTCCTGCCATCGGAGCGAAGCCTGTAACAGGATGTTTCTCCCTTGACCACTTATTTTGTACCGCAGAGCATTAGAAGAGTTTTGTTTACAGAATGCAGGAAAGAGTAAAATGAACACAGAACTGTGTGTGGAGTAAACTTTGGATTGGCAGACGGCCTTACATGCATGTGCTAAGGTATATGCTGAGGACTTTATATGAATAGAATTGGAGATTTGAGCATACTTAAGTTGAAGTAAAGGTGATTGAACATCTACTTTTTTCAAGAAAACCATTTTGTTTCAGTGGAAACACTGGATATGTGGGCCAGGAGTTTTCAAAACTTTATTTTAAGTTGTTTTGATCAGTAGAATAAACAAAAATGAACTGATATCAAAACTCTATGAACAACAGCTCTAATCGTGACCTTCTATTGACCTGTATTTACACGATATTTGCAGCATTGAGGTAAATCTTAAATCATCAAATACTTTAAAGTGGAAAAGCACAGTTTTGTTCTGTTTAAGATGTTATTGTTTCATGTCATATCATTTTCTTGGTCTAGTCACTCAGTCCTGTACAGTATATGCAGTACGTGTGTGCAGTATGTCTGAATCCCCTCCTCGCTCACAACAAATAGTTTGAAAGACAAATCAACATCTCCTGCATGGATCAGAGGGAGGAAGACCAGTAATTCAACGTCTGAGTGCATCTTTCAGTGGTTTTTATTGTCGTTACAGTAGTGTTGTGTTATCTGTACTGTATCTTAACACTTTCTCTGAGTGTGTGTACATGTGTGGTGAGGAGAAAATGACTTGTGTGTGTTCTGACTGTTTTTGACATTCCTTTGAGCACTGGGAGCTGTTTGGGATTAAAGTGGTTAACCAGAGTTGCTCTGTCGTGCCAAACGATGTGATTAAATGCTAGAGGAAAACAAAAAAAAAAGGACAGAAAGTATGGAAACCACTACACTCAATCTCCCAGAGTCCTTTGCTACAGTGAGCCTGTGTATTTTGTTCTGGTTCCATTAGAAAGATAGACGAGTCTTTTAGTTTAATAGTGTACAGTTTAAGTGATCTATTATATCTCAGTGTGTGAATGCAGATTAGGTGTGATAATTGTTATTAATAATTGATTATCTTTCAGAATTTATATTAACTATTTCTTTGATTATTTCAAGGTGTTGGTGTCTTTCTTCCCTCTTTTTTTTCCCCCAACAGGAATTCAGCAGTTTTGAACATGTCCGACAGAGTTGTCCTGTTTCAGACTTGTATTGTACATAGGCTTGTAGCTGTGTATATTAATATATTGGTAGTTGGGAACTTTGTTGTCTTTTCACTCTGTACCCTTTTGTGTCTTGGTTTGTTTTGTTTTTTTTCTTATAATAAACAGTCAAATTTGTCAATCTGGAAAGAAGAGAAAATTGTTTTATTTCAAAAAACAAATCATGCATTCAACCCTCATATTACCCACTTTGAACCCAAGGTACTACACAGTTCCACTAATTAAATGTATGCGTAATTGAGTATGAAATAACCAAGCATTTTAGCAGTTGCTGCCTACTATGTGCATAGTTCGTGTGGAGGGTATCAGCAGGGGGCAACAGAGAGGCTTTTCTCTCTACTTCCTTTTTCATATCAGTCATTATGGATTCACCTTCGGACTCCAGTTCAAATACGGAGCCTCAAGGTTTTGGTCAACAATACATCATGGTTTCTGCCATCAGCTAGATTGTTTTACCTTTTTTTCCCCCCCAGATTTAACAAAGGCTTATGTGTTCACGTTTAACAACAGGGTTCATGGTGTGTTGGAATGTTTTTGTCACCTATAACACTGGTAATAAAACTTAATCACCAATGAATAGGGATTTTGTGTGGACTTTGAATTGATTAAAGCCTAATTAAATCATCTTTTCATGAGCCGCTGAGGTGTAGAAGACCTCAAAGACACCGTGATAAAGAAGAAACTTTGTCCACCTGATGAATCTATAATAAGGCTGTTGGTCACTCTCCTTTCTACACAGATTTGGTCTCCACCAGCTGCTGGAAAAAAAGGTCTGACTTGATCTAATTTCTTCAAAAACAGACTTCTTGGTCTTTTGTGGGGAAAACTGCTTTGCAACTGCATCACAGATAAAAAGAAAACAAAAATGTGTGCGAGAAGCATCAAATGTCCCTCGGAAAGACAGCATGCGTTATAACAGCTCAATGACTATAATGTGTTGCACAACCTTTTCAGGACAGAGCAATACCTTCTGTCCACTTCCGAAGAACCGCAGTCAATATAATTGCTCCTAACAGAAGAAAAACTACACTTGACGGAGGAAGGAGCCAAAGCGTGAGGTCTCTCTGCACGTGTCTGAGTCTGCAGCTTTCATAAGAGTGGTTTAACATTGGTTCAAAGCCTAAAAGCAATTTACAGGCAGATAAAAACTGGTTCGGGGTTCAATAGAAGTGAAAAAAATGTCATTTTCACCTTTAAAAAGTCATCTGCAGACTCAGGTATGAAAAGAAACCTGACTTTTGGTTAATCTAAAAATAAGTATCACAATGAGTTCTGCACCTTCAGCAGTTTGCACAACCCTGGGCGGGGTGACAATAGCTTTCATAAGTGTGTTTTCTGGGGCGTGATGCGATAGTAGACCAGGCCAAACCCAGGCTGGCTGTAATTGTTGGTGCTGCTCTCCTCCCTGCTGGAGGTTTGGTCAAGATGAGGAGTATTTTTAGCTTTCTGATGTGAACTCTGTCACGTCCACAAATGTGTCCAGTCCAACGGAGAGAAGCTTTGACATAAGGTGTTATGTGTTTGTTTTTGTTGCATAATAGTACATTTTATTTTCTACTTATGACAATAAATATCGAGCAAATAAACAAAACATATAATGTTGATGATTTATGACTGTTTATGACGTGATGCCCCCCAAAGATGGGGCAGTTACAGAAGGTACCAAACTGCAAATAAACCCTCCAGTCATGAAACCATCAAGGACATAATGTATGACGATAACTGTGGAATGATCTGAGACCAATGGATACAGAGTCTGTAAAGTGACACATGATTGACATCTGCAGATATGCTCCTGTCGAGCCTGGCTGTAGGTAAATGCTGATTTTAAGACATAAGAGTTTTGTTTCTTGGTCTGCCAATTCCTCTTGACAATTTTGTAAATTGTCAGGGGGTTTAAAGTAAGGTGGAAATTACTGCTCAATGACGCTTAATGAGATTGACCGGATTTAACTTCTTTGCTTCACTAAAAGAGCTAAAAAAAAGCAAATATAACTGCGAATGGAAGGAGAGAAAAGTGCATATAATGACATGAAATGAACATGAAATCAGCAGATAATCAGTTGTGCAATTTATATAATTCCAGGAGTTTCATGGTGTGATGATGTCTCGTATCACCAGAGCAGAGGAAAAACTGTATGAAGGCAGGCACATCTGATGGAAAAGAAGGTGAGTGGCCATGTTAGGGAGTCCAGTAGCAGTGAAACAGATCCCAGGAAATGCATGGACCAAACTGAAGTCATGGTAGGCTGGAGAAACAAAAAAAGGAATTTCTCCAGCACAGGTTTGCTTTGATTTCTCAGCAGAGAGATTTAGTGGTTTTTAATTACAGTAATTGCTTCTTGAAGAATGAAAATTCTAAGTGGACATGGGTGAGATCTGTTCTATGTCTGACAATGGTGGTCTGGCTCCTTCTCTTATGGAACGTATGGTAGAAACAGTGAATCTGGAAGCAAGTTGTAGCGCTGGGAGAAGAGCCCCAGAGCCACAGGTTGTAGCTCGTCACGCAGCATATGGAGCGGGAGCCTGTTTCGGAGGATCTCCATTATTGACTGCAGTTGTTGGATTCCACTGAGACCTCGGGTGAAGGACTTTGAAACTGGGAAGCGTTACAATGGTTCAGGGTCACAAGTTGGTGATGATATCCCCTTGAAATGTCCTTGTTGTGGGACAATTAAAGGCGTACCATGATCTATTTTATTCTATTCTCTATTGGCCAGTAATCATAACAGAAGTTTTAATCAGGTAAACTGTTGACAGACATGGTGTCTCAAACACTACAGACAATGTAAAAAAGATACACTATATATAAGAGATTATATCTGGTATATGTTTATACAATGTCCTGTGAGTGAGCAGCAATGGTGCCATAACTCTCAACCTCACCCACTCAGTTTGATTGGCTCGTGATCACTGGATTAGATTAGATAAACTCTACTGATCCCTCTGGGAAGTTCCCATTGGGAAATAACAAATTTCACTGGAGGTGCTGTGAAACAGCGAGGAAATATAAGCCAGCTCCCGTTGACTTTTAATAGAAAGTGTGCCAATCTTGTCGGCCAGGTGACAAAGGTCAGAGACAAAGGAATCACCTTCTTTTTGTGGTTTATGGTGTGTTTATTGAGTCTGGATTCTATTAGCCTCCGTTACAGCTGCTTTACAGGCAGAGTCTCACCGACTGATGGATGAATGGGGACTGGTCACATATTCTTAGCTGGCACCTTTTTTTTTCTTCAAAAACTTTTAATTTTTGTAAAGTTCCATTTGTAGTTCAAGGTCACCACATGTACAACATCAATGTCAGTTTTGAACATTTAGAGCTTTAACGCTTTGCCTGAGCACTCCGAGGGCTTTCTCAGATGTTCCAGATGTCATCCTGCAAACCCCTAAACAATGGAAACATGAGTAAATCTATACTCACTGTTAAGGGCACTTCACATTTTTTCATTTTTCTAGAAGATTCAGCCTCTCAGGTGTAAACTGAGTGGAGGCCTAATGAAGCTATGAAAGTAGTGAGACACTGTCTCGCCATCCTGAGAAGCTGAGGTAAGAAGCATGTAAAGGTGGAGACCAGAACCTTCCCCGCCTAATGACTGTAGCTTCATCCTATTTTGTTGCTATTTTATTAAATTTGTCAAATCTTCACATTTGAAAACAAGGAGAGGAACTGTACTCGACAATCTGTATATTGTGAATATAACACACTTTTGACCTCTGAAACACATGTTGGAGTTTACCTCAGCCATGCCTCACATGTCTAATTGGCTGAGTACAGGTGTGACGTTCACGTGCATCACTGCTTTAAGACATCAGCACATTTTACTGGGCCAAACTATTCAGGGATTTCAATTGTCCCCAGCAAAGCCATCTCTCAACTGCCCAACTGATCGATGGAACGTATAGAAATGTGATGTTATGGGATTATTGTGGATGACATCCTTTCTCCATTGTCATCAGACAAACACACACTCACACATGCTACCGTGACGGTGACGATGATGGAGATGCTGGTGGTGAAGGCTGGTAATATCGAGCCTGGCGTTTCCACGGCTCTTTATGTGTCCTGTGTGCAGGAGGCCCCTACAGGCGGCCAGCCCTCATTATGAAGCAGTTTAACCGCTCAGATGGAGCCGACACCTGCTTCTCATTGGAAACAGCAGCTGCTGCTGCCTTGTATTCCTGAAAGGGAAGTGCAGAGCGCTGCGATAAAGTCAGCATGCCTTTGATCTTTAACGTCATTAAAAAAAGGGAGCTCTTGTTCAGCTTGATCACTTTTTCCTAACATGAAGGAATCGGTGGAGGTACGCACACGTGTATGCTCCGCTAGCACGGCTGCCTGGCTGCCTCCTGCTACTGGAGGAAACAACACAGTTAGTGTTGATCCTGTTTCCCAGGTGATTCTAGCATCAAGGATTCAGAGGAGTACAGTATATATTACATGTAATGTTGTTGTTTAATGTAATCATATAATGTCACAGTCATTGCAAAAAACAGTAAACTAAAGTCTGGTAAATGAATATAAAAATTAAATATGAACTGTATCGAACTGTTTCAAACTGCAATTCATCCCTAAACCACTAGATGAGGACATTTCTAAACTCATTCATTGAGCGATGAAAATATCTCAAAGTGGTTACTTACGGTAGAAACTCAAAGCAACTTTTGGAAAGGTTCTTTGGAAACAAAAAAAGTAGTTTGCGTCCCTGCGTTCAATAAAAACGATGACAGGTGAGTGGATGAAATTACAGTCCTCACAGGAGAAGCGGATAGAGCAGATGATGGTTAGCAGATGCGCTAGCTGTACCTGGGGGGAACGATGAATGGGTTGTTAAAGAAATGGGGCAGTTTCCAAAGTACAAGTTGTGTACATTAGACAACAGGGACAACAAACATAAACATGCTCCGGGTTAAAACGGACTCTTCACACGTCAACCTTTCATTTATTAACTATGAATCTTACTCCAAATCTGCACAGGTCTCCTTTGCCTTGAGACCATTGGTTAAGATAAAAGTTACAGGCAGATTACAATCGTGACTGCCATAAATTGGCAACATTAATGTCTGAACCAAAGTCCAATAGCCTAAGGAAAATTTATAGAAGCTGTAACTCAAGGCCACTGAAGTCCATTGGTAAAGACACCCTTTCTTAAACACGAAACTGTTAAAGACTGAACGGAGTGGAGCTCATGTGAAGATCTATTGGAATTCAATCTGTGTGAAGAGTTAAAGGCTGTGTGTGTGTGAGTGTGTGTGTACTGCTCGTGGGTGGCAGGTTGTGTGTTTTACAGTATTCCAAGTGGAGGAAACCCCTCAGTGTGTAAGTGCTTCAATTTCAGCTCCTCAAAGAATCCTGAGTGCTCACAGGGGGAGAGGAGGCATCATATCTCCAATAAAACAAAACAAAAGCAACTTGAATGGCGCACAGCTCAACCAGGCTTTGTGTTATTATTGCTATTAAAAAGGGCAGAGTTCAAATTTCCCATTAAGGGACAATAAAGATCTGAGCTTAGCTGCATAACATAGCTCCAGAGAGCTGGAACATACTGAACAGGTTAAACCTTTGTTCTTTTTTGTGCAGTTTTGACTTGGAGCTAAGTATGTTCAGTTCCCAGTGTGAAATCAGAGAGCAGCTTTGACCATAGAGATAATTAGACTGAGACAGGCATGAAGCTGAAGCATCGCTCTGATTACACCTCATTCTGCGCTGAGAAAACAGTGGTTCAGAAACTGCACTCACTGCTACTCCAGCCCAATGAGATTTTAAGGAACCGTAATACTGTTTTAACAAAGCAACAAATCATGACTCGGCTCAGCTGATTCTCAGAGCTCTCTGCACTTAGTTAGGCGAGTTTCTGTACAAGGGATCGTTATGCATTTTGAAAACCTCCCATCTTGAATTTAGAAGGGGTGTGACTTGCTGAAAACAAGCCATCATCATCCCTCAGGAGTTCTGGGTACTTGCAGCTCATACTTTCCAAAAAGTCACCCTTTTTATCACTTGGTTCAAGGCGGCCACATGCTGCTGCACAACGCCGGTGTTCCTGCACTGTCGCTGCTGTTTGGGCTTGGCTCACGTGTAGGCTGTAATTGTGTGAGGCCTGGAAAATACAAAATAAAAGCTTCAGCAAGTTTGACTCAAACGGAAGAACCTTAGGTCTAGTGTTGGAGTCACTTTTGTATCCTTATAATGCCAACATGTTTTTTAATAAGGCTTTTAAAGGATGTTGAATAAGCTCTAAGACAGACTTTTTACAACTCTACCCATCTCTCTCTATTTCCCTCTCAATCTCCATATCCCCCGTTTTTCCCTCCTGTTTCTCTGTCTTCTTCCTTTCGCTCCTATCTTTCTCTCTATCCCTCCGTCTTTCCTCTGTGACCTTTTGATCTCTCACAAGCTCTCTCTCTCTCCCACCTCAAACCAGCTCTCTCTCTCTCTCCCACCTCATCCCAGCTCTCTCTTTCCTTACCTCTGCCTCTAACTTCTTCCTCCCATCTTCTCTGTCCCTCCCTACCTTTCTGTCCCGCTCTCTCCCCCCTCCCTCCCACTCACTCTCCCCTCCCTCTCCCCTCCCTCCTCCTGCTAGGCAGCAGTCATAGCTCCTGCGCTGCAACACTGCACACTTTGCGTGTGAGAGAGTGAGGCTTCTGTGTTTGGAAAGAGAATTTACTTTCACCATAATCATTAAAACATATACTCTATTTTTAACCATGAGGGAATTTTCTTCTGGCACCTTGTTTCTGTCTTTTGCACAACTCTGCCTGCTGTGCAGCCTGGTGTCCAGGGTCCTGTCGCAGCAGGCTGCAGGTGCGGAGGATGCTGCGTTGCGCCGCGGCCTGACGTGGCAGCACAACGGGCAGGTCTTCAGCATCCTGAGCCGAGGCTCTCAGTACCGGCCATCCGGAAGGAGACAGACAGGACCCTCCCGCAGCGAGGACCCGGTGGTAGTGGTGAGCAGAGGGAACAGCTCAGCTCCAGACGCCTCCTCTGGAGCTCCGAGGGTTCCTGCATCCAGCGGCGCCGCGCAATTACGCGCAGCTTCGCGCCAGAGAGAGAGGCAGCAGCAGCGGCAGCAGCAGCCTCCAGCTGCAGGAGAAAGCGATGGGGGGACTGCCCCTGTCAGGAGAGAGGACATGATGGTTGGAGATGACCCCTACAATCCCTACAAACCCTCCAACTATTACCCCTATTATAACTACTACAACTCCTACTACAGACCCAGAGCCAGGGCGCAGCCAAGGCACGGATATGGCACCACTTACCACCAGAACGGTATGGAAACACCATATTTATTGGTTCTTTACTTGATCATCTGTCACACACACACAGATCAGAGTTCTCTGTTGTTTGTTTCGGTTTATTTTAGTTGGATGGAATGGAATTGCATGGAAAAACGCTGAACTGGTAGAGAAAGTCTCTCTCAGGCCTGTGAAGTTAAGCAGTGTTCATCTGCAATTACTTTAGGGTAAAATATCACTTCAAATGGTTATTCTTATTGGATTGGGTTATAAATTTAGTAACTTTTGTAGGTCACAATCCCCTGACTTTGGAAAGGTTTGTACTGAGATCCATTCACTTTTGCTTTTCCTTATTCAATCAAAATCTTTCTTGAAAATATTGTCAACTGTACACATCATGTTACAGGATGCAGCTACGGATGCAATTTTATTTATAGACCACAAATAATTAAGCTAAATGAGCTCAGTCTGACAAGCTGGTAACAGCAAGTACTCCTGCACTGAGTGTCAAAGCCAGCACTGAAGTGACAAAATGTGCAATGACCTGGGCGGCCACTTGGGTGCGTTTCAGAAAGCTCTGCTGCACCTCTACATGTCAGAATTCCCCGGAAAGATGAAGCATGTACATGTGTCTATACCTGATGACCATACAAGAGGTGAACAATTAGATAACTCACCCATTTAAGTTATGTGAAGGTTTATAATTATGTATAATTAAGGGTGTGCCTATATAAGTGTCCTGTCTGAACTCCACCCCTTTGACAATTTCTGCATCAGCTGAGAATCAGGTGGAGTCAGGCACTGCTGGAACACACACATCCAGTAAATGACATCACTGAGATTATGTTTGTTATCTTTTATCCACTGATAAGAGATATATATCAATGAGATGTATAACAATTCTTGTATCACAGTACGATCGCTTCTCTGAACCCATATTTTCAAGATTACAAATTTCCATTCAAGGTGAAGTGATTCTTCTGTGCAACTGTGGGACACATGCAAATCTTATTTTAACCCCTGTATGAGAAATTAAGCGGCTGTGGTGTGATTTAGTGTACTTGTCCTCTCCACAGGTCTCCCTGACCTGGTTCCTGATCCATACTACATCCAGATCGCCTCCTATGTCCAGAGGTTGCCCATGTATAACCTGCGCTGTGCTGCCGAGGAGAACTGTCTCGCTTCGTATGTTAACACAAGGATTCAAGAACCCTGAATTACATGCCACTGATTTACTCTGAGCACAGAGGACAACAGTTTAGTCCATGTATTGTCAGTGAAACTACAATGAAATATCATGTAGTTTTTAGTGACATTTCAAACCATCATTCACACTCTCCTTTTTTTGTTTCTGTCTGATCTCCTCTCATCTCCTCTTCAAGTTCTGCCACTTACTCTCAGGATTATGATACCAGAGTCTTGCTGAGGTTTCCTCAGAGGGTGAAGAACCAGGGAACCGCCGACTTCCTGCCCAGTAAACCTCGATATGCCTGGGAGTGGCACAGCTGTCATAAGTAGGTGGTCTGCAGCTGTTTAGCATTTACAGTAGTCAGTCTTTACTGAGACACACCTCTGCAACATTCATCAACAGAGACAGTGCCTAAGGGATGGCAGACTGGGGTGGAGCGGGATCACACTCTTCTACCTCCCTACAGTAGAATATGATATGTCTATGAAAGGAAAATATGTGTGTTGATCAGACCCAAGATTCATGTTGTGTTGTCGTTGTCAGTCACTTCCACAGCATGGATGAGTTCAGTCTCTATGAGCTGCTGGACTCCCAAACTCAGCGTCAGGTGGCTGAGGGTCACAAGGCCAGCTTCTGTCTGGAAGACACTTCCTGTGACCCAGGGTACTACCGCCGCTTCGCCTGCACCTCACACACTCAGGTACAACACACATCTTTGCATTACAACGCACATGCAGACCTTCCTTTTCATGCTACATAGTTAGTCAAAAATGCTTCTTAATGCTCAATTCCCTCCAAATTTTACATGACACCAATGAAAACCATTTGAATTTTTCCTGATAATATGTCTTTACACAGGAGGTTTCAGGTTTAAAACTAGAACTATGCATTCAGCACTGAATGCGATGGATATATCCCCGAACGCCCGAGGCACAATTGAACACTCCATGTTACTTCATTTGCATCAAGCTTGACATCAATCGGCCTAATAGTGCCGACATAAGCACAAATGAAAATTTTCAACCATAGTGCTGCCCCTTGTGGCCCAACATACAATCTGAAATACATCAAAATCTAATCAGTTCTTCCCCTATGAGTGATGAATTTGTCTGCCAAATATCAAAAGTCAGCTCCAAATGGTGTTCGAGTTATAGCGTTAACACGAAATACATGTGGCAGACACGGCAGTGGACAATACACACAATACACACAGAGCTGAACCAAATGGTTAAGCTGTTTTCAAAGATCAATAAAAATATGAAAGATAAGTGCATGAGAATGCAGACATTAATGTTTTCCATGTGCTGAAGTGTAAGATGTAAGTTATCCCTCACGTGTCCTCACGTCTGTGAACAGGGGCTGAGTCCCGGCTGCTATGACACCTACAGCGCCGACATCGACTGTCAGTGGATTGACATCACTGATGTCTCTCCGGGACGATACATCCTCAAGGTTAGGAAGCTGCTGAGAGTCAGATGGAAGACAAACACTCACTGTAGATATGTTGTTTCATTTCGCATCAAGCAATGACAGCACTTCACAATGATTTCATTTCCTGCTACATGTTGTGTTGCCCTGCAGGTGACGGTAAATCCCAGGCATCAGGTTCCAGAGTCAAACTTTGACAACAACATCGTTCGATGTGACGTCCACTACACCGGCACTGCAGCGCACGTCTCAGGATGCACTATGTCATCGTGAGAAACATTACCTTGTTTATTCATTGACCAACGTATATCACTGGTTGGCCATTTCTGTAGAAACTGATATTGCTTGATTAGTGTAATGTAGACTTTAAAATCTTATTTTAACGTACTTGTCCCTCAGACCTCCAAAGTAAAATGTCATGTTTGAATTTAAGGGTCTTTAAATTTTCGTGGCCCCTTCTAACAAGCTGTAATTTTACTGGAACATAAAAGCAGCATCTGTTTCCTAGTCCTTAAAGTCCTTAAATTGACTTTATTTTGGAAACATAAGACACATCAGACGTTAGTCATATTATTACGATGTAATAATAATTCTTGAATTGATTTTCATCCTGGAGACAAAACTTCACCTGTTCTTCATCACCAATTTTCATCAAATCAGTGGTTGATTTTATTTATTTTGTGTCTCACAGATACTGAGGTCCATGAGCTTGAAAAGAAGAAGAAGAATGATTGAATCTTCATATTACTTACCAACATATTCTAATTCTACTGGTTTGGGTTATCGAGGCATGGGATGCAAGCTGGAAATAAAAACTGACAGTACACAATTAATTTATGCAACAGTTATGGGGCGAATATATTCGGAACCTGGCAATTCATTGGAAATGTAGGTACATTTTGTTCTTTTTTATTTATATCTGGACACAAGAACTATATATGCTTTATTTAGTACATCTCTGGATTTGAGAATAAAAAATATAATTGCATAATTTCACCTCATTCAATTTGATAATTTAGTCTTCATTGGCAGAGCACATTTTTCATTATTTTGTAAAATGGAATTTAAAAGAATTCAAAGTATTGTTTTGTACGAATATTACCTCTTCAACAAGAAGTGTGTTATTAAGGTATGTTGTCAGACAGACAAGGAAGTTTGTGTTGTGCAAAAACTGATATTTGTGATGCAAACTTTCACTGAAAAGCATGGCAGACATTGAATTTCAGTCATCCAACAGGATCCTACATCTCTACATAAGCTTCTTGTTTTTTCTTTTTACTTTTTCCACATTGATCTGGAGTTAGTGGTTACATATGCTATATTCACTCTGTAGATAAAAAAATATATTGAATATAAAGATTTTGGTCAATGAGGCTAAGTTTTACTGGGCAGAGGTTTCAACCTGTGGATCATAGAGTTTTTACAGATTTTTATAGTCTTTTAGGATCTCATTCTTGTGTCAAGAAAAGAACTTCACTGACAAAACAGCTTCTTCATCTCTGGTCAAGAACTGAAATCACCTTTTTTTATCTAAATAAAATCATTTTTAAAGAACATTGAACAAAATATATTCTGTTTTTAATGCTTTAAGTCAGGGGTTCATGTTCCTCGTGAGCCACTGTCCTGCATGTTTTTGCATGTGAATGAAATCAAGCTCTGCTGTAGCCTGATAATGAGGTACTACTTTGAATCAGGTGTGTTGGAGAAAGAAACACCTAAAACATGCAGGACAGGGGCTCATGAGGAACAGCAATGGGCACCCCTGGTTAAACTGGTCATTTTCTGTCCAGGGCAGTTTTGTCTGTGCTCCATTTTGTGTCCCCAAACATAATCAAATACAGATGTCAGTACAGGCACATAAAATGGGTTGCAAGAGATCCTGTCAGACATATATGCTTCTGTTGGTCTGTGCTGTGTAAAGGGTATGTGTAATACACAGGGTTCTTACTTGTACTTGGAACACAGTAATCACATATACCTGCCAAGCTGTAAATATACAGGCTTATGTGTCATGGTAACCTGCCTTATTGTTGCACAATCACATCAGTAAAAGTTGCTTGAAAGTGAACAGGGCTGTGTGTGGACTCATTTCAAACTAAAATGTGTCTTGGAAAAAAATGAAAAAGATTTTTGCTCTTTGTTCTTTGTAACAGCCAAAATAACCTCCCAAAGTTGTCTAATATTGATTGTTTTGGTAATTAAGTGCACCTGGGAAACAAACTGACCTCTAAATGACCAGCCCTCCTCCTCACCCTATCCCTAAGACGAATCCCTGTCTTGCACCGCTTGCATTGCCTCCATTGCAATAGAGTGCCAGCTCTATTTTCAGCCATTCCTTAGCTCAGAAGATCTCAGGAAAGTTTGTTTGTTGACTCAACCTAGCAACAGTCCATGAAATAATATGCAAATATTACAGCTTTGAATCCAGAAAAAACACAGTTTCCGCGTCTATTTGCACTGGTTTGCAGGGTAGACTTGCCACTACCAAGATGGCGGCCCCAACACCAGTCGATGCGGCGTCAGCCACCAGATGGTTTGGTCGTCAGGTGGTTTCCGTTAAAATTTGTAATTACAGTCAACCAATCCCGTGCTGCGAAAAATACACATCAGCCAATGACAATCAAGGTAGCTCATCGTACGAAAACCGCCTTTATCAGCCATTTTATCTAGGTTTCATAAGAATTGTCCCGCAGTTGAAGGAGGTGAGATATCATTTACCCAATATTAAACCGTTATTCTAGCTTCGGCAAAAGGTGGTACAAATTGCAGCAGGTTGTGTCTCTCTTTGGAAATACTTTAGCTGATGCGTGAAGAGATAAAAACCGGTTTATTCGTCGAGCTCTTTGAGATACTGATCATATCTTTGAGCCAATTAACGGTTGCTGTGCAGTTAGGCTTACAATGAATGGTCCGATTTCTAAATAGGTATCCAAGTGTAGTCACTGAAAGACTTCAGTTTTATTAGGAGGTGTAAAGTATGGTTAAAAACATACGAAGGTAAGGTAGGACATCTTTAGCAAGGATTCAACTGGTGTGGGTTGTTCCTGTAGACTTGTTGGGACATGCACACTTTTCATGTGCGTTTGAAAACACGCGTTTTATTATTGAATTCATTGTACTCTGATAGTGGCTGGGGTAAATAAACTCATAAAGAAATTGTTAATGGACTGATTGAATCATTTTAAAGATGTTACGATTAAAATAGCTTTAATCTGATGAGGTCCAGTCAAATCAACCAGCCATTAATCTGAGACCTCATTTACTATCATGTCACACGACTTAATGAGGCTTAAATCTTTCTGTTTTCGTTTTTCTCTGAAGTCATACGACAGGCTTTGAGACTCTGCAGTGGACTGAATGGATCCGAACACCCCACCTGATCCCAGCAGCATGGCTGGTGTCCCATGGTTGGGACGTGGCAGAGGGCTGCAGCTCCAGGACCTGGCTGTGGGACAGGGCAGAGGGCTGCTGCCGGGTCTGGGACGAGCCAGAGGACTTCCTACTCCTGGCAGTACCGCACAAGGACGTGGCATAGCTGGACCCCCCCCTACTGCTGGGGGGCAGACGGATATAGGAGGACTTGGCAGAGGAGCAGGTCTCTTCCTCCCAAAGAGCCAGCCGACAGTGGGGGTCGCTCGGGGGACACTCCTGTCCAGTCTGGAGCCGCCTGAAGGACGGGTGCCTCTGTCTGAGGCCATCACACGGAGACACCTGACAGAAGAAACCCCTGTAGTAAAGGAGGTGAAACTGCCTCATGAGTTTCTTTCAACTGGGGCTGCAAACTATTCATTATGGTTGATTCATCTATTGTTTGATAAATTACGTGGTGAAAAACAATGATCTGTCCTGAAATTCTGTCCATACCTCAGTGTATTCAGTTTGCTATCATAGAGGACCAAAGGAAACACAAAATGATCAGATTTAAGAAGCCAATATCAGAGAATGCGCTCAGATCCACTGATTAATTTTGGCTCAGTATATCACTTAGCAGTTGCAGCTCTGAAGGCCTATTATCATCATCATCGGATCTGTGTTTAATGTCTGCTTTCAGGTTGACATGCCAACCCTTGGTCACACGTCTATGCTGGCGTCAATGTTCAGAGGAATGGGCATCGAGTCCTCCATGCCCTCATTTGGAAGAGGAGCACAACCAGTGGGTCTGTGTCCAGAACACTTTAAATGAAAGCTTAACACCAATTGCAGTGTTTTTTTTTTCTTTTTACAGTTTACAGTTTTTTTTTGTTTTTGTTTTTACAGCCATTTTTCATCCTATAGACTGTCATTGTAACTCTCATATTCATTAATTTTATTGCTAAATCCATTGTTAGATTGGCTGTTGCTGTTGCAGCTGTATGCACAGGAGAGAGGAACTTCTTCGTCTTTACCTGTTGCAGGGCGAGGAGCGGCTGCAGTGATGGGAGATGCCAAGCAGCAGGACGTGCGAGCAGGCGTCGGCTGGAGCCCAGAGAGCCTCAGCCAGCGTGAAGAAGCAGTGGGCAGAGGCAGCAGGTAGGGCGGTGGGGGAGAGGGGCTGACGAAGGTCTATCGTGGTGACAGATGTAGAAAAAGAGAGCTGCACAAGCCTGTCAGAGTAAACAGAATGAATAAACAAATTTGTATACGTGCATTATACCAAACATATACTGCATATTATTGGGTGAGGTGCTGCTTTTGCCTTTGTGAGGGTAAGGTATCTGTCTGAATGGCATCTGTACTCATTTTGCATTTGCAACCCTCACCTGTTCCAGCTTCCATGAGCAGAGACTGCCCTCTCCCAGCATGCCGGCTCTGGGAAGAGCAGCAATACATCAGGTCGGATTCGGAAGAGGATCCACTCCTCTTCCTCCTTCCACTCCATGCCCTGCTGAGCCCCTGCCTCCAGCTGCAGAACATCAAGCAACTCCAGGTGAAACAGTGTCTGATTAAAGATATTTTCACGTATGAACTTTGATGCTATACTGTGAGAAGTTACTTGAATTTGAAGTGCAAATGATTTGAAGGAACCACGTTGCCGAAGCCCTCCAGTCAGAAGGCTGAGGAACCTCCTCCTGCTCCACCAGAAACAACAGAGACAAAGGAGAAGTCTGTCTAGTAAGTAAACAGATCTCCATTACAGTTACCTCTTCTTGCACATGTAGAACAACTTTTGTGGATTTATCTTCTCCTCCTGGTCAGTCTCCCAGCTCAAAAGGTTGGAATGAAGGGATCCCCTGTGAAGATTTGTTCTAACCACATCCCGATATCCTGCAAGAATGAAGCTGTTTATCAGTACCATGTCACATTCAGGTAAGTCTCCTGTGTCTTCTGTTTAGCACCTGTTCAACAAAATCAGCCAGTGTTTGAACCTTGACATGAATCAAGAGGACAGATAGTCAAATGTGAAAGTTTTGAATATTTCTCTTGGGAATCCTCGTCACGTCTCTCTCAGCCCCAGCGTGGAGTCGATGGGGATGCGTTACAGCATGATGAAGGAGCACCGCTCCGTGACGGGGGAGGTCACAGCCTTCGATGGCACCATTCTCTACCTGCCCCTGGAACTGAAAGACGTAGGTGTCGGGCGGCTGGTTTTTAGCTGCTATGAGCTGTGGGTTCTTGATTTCAATCTGAATCCCTCTTTCTTGACTTGGTGCTGTTTTCATACCCTGCAGGTGATCATTCTCAAGAGTCTGAGAAAGACCGACAATCAGGAAATAGAAATCAAAATCCAGCTGACGAAGGTTCTGCCGCCCAGCGCAGAGCAGTGCCTCTCCTTCTACAACGTGGTGCTCAAGAGGTTGTTTTCTACTTTCATCTATGAATTGAAACTCATTTGCCAAAACACAGATGTAGAGACTGTGACTGTTCTTCCAGAGCCTTGAAAGCCATCGGGCTGAAGCCGGTGGGTCGAAATTATTACAACCCCAACGACGCGGTCATCCTGGGGCAGCAGAGGTTGGTGCCGGCTCGTTGCGTCAGTGAGCGCCTCCACAGCGGAGGCCACAGCGGCTCCAGTGCACTCACGCTGATGTTCTCGCAGGATGCAGGTGTGGCCGGGTTACTCCTCCTCTATCAAAGTCACAGACGGAGGCCTGTACCTGTGCGTGGATGTGTCTCACAAGATCCTGCGGAACGACTCGGTACTGGACATCATGTGAGTCAACACCGCATCATGGTGCCTGTTCTATGGCACACATTAACATTTAGCAGAACTTACATAGAATATAAATGATAGTAATCGAGCTTCATTACATTAGGAACTTCAGTAGAAACTGTTGAGTGCAGACTATAAGCACGGAGATGGGAAGAATAGACGCTAGGCCTGCAGCTATGGATGATTATAGGAACCGATTCTTTAATTCACTGACAAATGAAGTAATGTGTGCTGTGCTGTCCTGTCAGGAACGTGGCGTTCCAACGGAACAGAGAGAGCTTCCAGGACGAATGCACCAAAGAGCTCATCGGCAGCATCGTCATCACCCGCTACAACAACCGCACCTACCGCATCGATGGCATCGAGTGGAGCAAGTCTCCCAGAGACACCTTCACTCTGATGGACGGCACAAACACCACCTTTGTGGACTATTACAGGTGAGACTCTGACTGTGACCTGACAGGAGATGAGCTTTGTGGCGTTTAAGCACTCTGCTGCATCCCTCTCTCTCTCCTCTGATGTTCCAATAGCAAGAATTATGGCATCACCATCAAAGAGCTGGACCAGCCTCTGCTGCTGAACCGGCCGAAGGAGAGGTCCAAGCCAGGAGGGAAGGTCAGAACATCCCCTCTGCATCTTTGTTTTAACACTGGATGAATGTGGCTGACCTACAGGCATATTGTCTTTGTTGTGATGATAAAATAAAGATGACTTGAGGGTTTACAAAAAAACATCGAAAACAGCACTAACTGTTTCCACAGTGTTAAGTACAGGTGCATGCTGAATATTCAGGTCATCAAAGGAAAAGTGTAAAGAGGAGATTATTTTCACTCTCGTTTATTGCAGCAAATTATCACTGGAGAGATTCTTTTAGTGCCAGAACTTTCCTTCATGACGGGAATCCCAGACAAAATGAGGAAGGACATGAGAGCCATGAAGGTAGGGTCGGTCCCATATTCTTCCACAGACTCACATAATTCAGCTGTGAATCCAATATACAGTGTGTCTGAAAGGGATTTACTGTGAGATTAGCCCAGAGAGACACCGATAAAGAATGATTGAATTTGAGACATTTTGGGGACACACAGAACACCTGGACACATCTGCACAGAAACTGACTGTTGGCTTTGTGTTTTTGCTGGTGTCGTAGGACCTGTCCGTCCACATCAAGATAACCGCTGAGCAACAAGCCCTCCTGATAAAACAGCTCATGAGCAACATCATCACCAACCCTGAGAGTGAGAGGGAGCTCAGCCGATGGGGCCTGGCCTTCAAAACAGACATGCTAATGGTAACGCCAGTGTCACTGCAGCTCGGGTCCCGCCCTCCCTCATCTCTGATCCAGTGTTTCTCTGCTGCAGATTGAAGGCAGAACTCTGCCAGGGGAAACCATCTGTATGCACTCCTCCAACTTCCCCGCCGGGCCGGACCTCTCCTGGTCCCGCGACATGACCAAGACCGCTTCAATCAGCTGTGTGAGTCGAAGCCGCTGTGCTCCTCCGTACCTGTAGAGTAGAGTGGTTTGATGTTTGTCACTTTCAGCTCTGCTTTTTGATTCTAATTTCAATTCCATTAAGTTGGGTGGGGAAAAAAGGTGGAACTGTTCTAGACATGGAAAGGAGGGGAGGGGAGACACCTCAACCATAAATAATGACAACAAAACAGAGAGTAATGACCATAACAATCATCAATGGCAAGAGCAATGACAGCAACACCTCAGGTAGAAGAGAGGCAGTGAGTCCAGGACCACAGCAGCACAACTGAAACAATCACGCCACAGTCACGCCACAGTAATAATGTTAGAGACCGTAGCAACAACAGGAACGAAACCAACCAAGTCTATGTTCCTAACCTCAAATGGCTGAGTTGTTTTGCTTTTGCTGGAAGTTTTAAGGCTGCAGAATCTGTAGCTGACACCTGTCATCAGCAGGTAACATTCTGGTTTCGCCTCCAGATTCCCATGAACGTCTGGGCCATCTTCTTCCCTCGCCGTGCTGCAGAGCAGGTCGAGGAGCTCGTCTCCATATTCAAAAAAGTGGCCACGGGCCTGGGGATGCGTCTGGAGCGGCCCATGTACATAGAGCTGAGGGACGACCGCACAGAGACCTACGTCAAGAGCATCCAAAACCAGCTCAGCCGTGAGGTGAGACGGACGGTTGGACAACTAGAGCAGTCTGAAGCATTTATATCAGCTACAGAGCCAGTAGGAAACTTGATGGATGGTCACGTTCTAGAACATGCTGGAAGGAATCTTTGTGAGCTACTCGTGCATACACCTGTGTGGAGAGGACTTTGTCCTGGAAAGGAGTTACTCTCATTGAGAATGGAGCAAATCTGGAGCATGTTTCCAGCCTGTCTCTACTGATGGAAAGTTGTTAGTCAGGTGAAGTGGAGATGTAGGTTCTCTCTGCCTCAGTCCTCAGATCCTCTGAACCTACAGCCTTTTTATGAATTTCCCTGTAAAGTCATTCCTGTGTGAAGTGAGAGGTGAGGAGGAGTATGTGAAGCTCAGCAGCAGTCTGACTGTTGTCATTGTGTATCCCGACAGCCCAACATGCAGCTCATCGTAACCATCATAACGGGCGACAGAGACGACCTCTACGCCGCCATCAAGAAGCTCTGCTGTGTCAACTCTCCAGTCCCATCCCAAGTCTGTGGTCTTTACAACGAGAGGCTGGACAACACATTTCAACCAGAGTTCATGATGTTCTCACTGTTCTGTCAGGTCATCAACGCACGCACCATCTCCCAGCCGCACAAGCTGAGGAGCATTGCCCAGAAAATCCTGCTGCAGATCAACTGCAAGCTGGGAGGGGAGCTGTGGACCGTGGGCATCCCTCTGGTGAGCACGGTGTGGTTGAGGTGACGGTGGTGCACCATCACCTGACCTGAGCGGATGAGGTATGAGGAAGCTCTGTCTCATCAACAGAAACAGCTCATGGTGGTGGGAGTGGATGTCCACCACGACACCAGCAGGATGCATCGCTCCGTCATGGGCTTTGTTGCCAGCGTGAACAGGTATCTGTGTCTCTGATTATGTATTACGACGTGATTCAGTTTTCAAGGCTTTTCCATCAGCTTTTTGAAGGCTTTTTCTTGTCTTTCCTGCTTGGGGTTTGATTCAGAAGGGACACATCTGCTTAGCTCCCTCTCTCATAAGATCTGTAACAGTGCATCTCAGTAAATTTTCTTTTTTGTTTGTTTGTTTGTTTTGCTTGTGCAGCTCTCTAACCCGCTGGTATTCGAGGGTTCGTTTCCAGAGCCCCTCAGAGGAGATGATCAAGGGCTTCACCATTTGCTTCCTGGCAGCGCTGCAGAAGTACTATGAGGTACCTGTCACAGCGTAGTCACCCATCGTTACCTCTGGGTAGTGATGGAGAAGATCGAACCAAAAGATCACATTTCTCAGCAATAGAGTTAACTTACTCACCTCTGAACACCACACCTCCTGTGTGCTCTCCGTGCAGCTGAACCACTGCTTCCCAGACAAGATCTTTGTGTACCGGGACGGCGTGTCCGACAGCCAGCTGGCCACCGTGGAGCAGTACGAGATCCCGCAGCTCATCAAAAGCTTCGAGACGTTCCCCAACTATGAGCCCAAGCTGGTCTTCATCGTGGTCCAGAAGCGCATCTCCACCACCCTCTTCTCCCGTGCCACCAACAGCTACGGGCCGCCCGCCCCCGGGACCATTTTGGACCACACCCTCACTCTCAAAGACAGGTGAGGTCCTCTCTGAGATCCCCAGACAGATTTGATCCAAACCCAGAAGCAAGGAGAGATCATTCTCTAGTTTCTGCATCCTTTAAAGATTGTTTACTCTGATTGGCTCTTACCTGCCACTCACATCAACAATCCCGTGACTTAATGTTCTTCACTAAACTACTGAGTTTCTCAGCTTGTTCCTGAAGTGCCAAGTATATAATCCAGTATCTGAAACTTAAACAAATGAGGACTTAATGTTTTAGGACCTGCCGTATGCTATTCAATGAAAAAATGTTCTTAAGGAAAAGTCATGTTTAGTTTTTCCCCCTCCCTTCAGGATGGACTTCTTTCTGATGGCACATCACGTCAGACAGGGCTGTGGACTTCCAACGCACTACGTGACACTGTTCAACAAGTCAAACCTTTCTGCGGATCACCTGCAGAGGTACGGACAGCCGCTCACGCTCTGTATCATAGGCTCACTGAAACACTGTCAGTGTCTTGTCCAGATCCAGTAGAGACCATAGAACGCGTCTAACCGCTGCCTCGCTCCCTCGCCAGGCTCACGTTCAAGCTGTGCCATTTGTACTGGAACTGGCCCGGAACCATCCGTGTGCCGGCGCCCTGCAAGTACGCCCACAGGCTGGCCTTCCTGTCCGGGCAGTACCTGCACGCCGACCCGGCCATCCAGCTCTCCGACAAGCTCTTCTTCCTCTGAGCCGCACCGTGCCACTGTCCTCCTCCTCAGCTGTGTCCTCCCACTCCTCCTCCTCCTCCTCCTCCCCAGGCTTCAGTTCTGTCTGGCAGTGGTGGTTATTATTTCATGGACATGCTTGTTTTTATATGTTATATATTTATAAACATGTATTCTCTTTGTTCTCATTTAAGTTGCCATGATGGGGATGGTTTGTTTTGATTTGCCTTGTGGTCTATTTACTAGTCTGAAGCTGCTGTATCGTTTAGTTCAAAGCCAAGTCATTCTGTTGTCCTGCAATACGCTTCATTATGTTTAAGAAGCCTCTTCAAATATCAAAGAGAATCTGAGTCAAGTTTTTTTTAATAACTTGACATTTAGTTGTTCCTTGAATAAGAATTTTCTTCAGATAATTCAACATATTTAAACATGTTTCTAGCGACGATGATCGAACAAACAAGACAGAAGATAGTTCTGCCTTTTGACTTTCTTTTTCCTTTCCAAAACAAATTTGTGGTGCAGAGTTAAGAAGTGTGTCAATGTTCCAACGTTTTAGTTGTCTCAGATTTGTTTGCTCCCCTGAATAAAGCTGTCAAACATCCACTTTTCTGAACTCGTGACTGAGAGACTTGGCTTTGAAGACGTGACTGATGAGGAATCTTCAGACAACAGTGGTTGGATAACTGCTGGCTCTTTTATCCATAAACCTTCTGATTGTGGTATTTATATAGACGTCTGATAAGAATGCACATAGTAATTGTAAATGCTACACCTATTTGGTGATGTATGCATGTTTCTGTCGTATTTTTCTATCCTTGTATTGCACTGAGAGCGACTGTATTCAGTATTCACATTTCGATGCCAGAATCTCCTGCATTGTCATGTGACAAATCCTAAATGTCTTGAAATATCTTGACAGACGTAAGGACAAGATGTACATGAACCCAGGTTCAATCCCAGCATTAAAGAGATGTTTCAGAGTCTGCCATCATGTGTGCACTGCAGCATTTTGTTCACAGTTGTGCCAAACAGCTGAACTGTAGTTTGGTGTCATGGTAGGGATGGCCTGGTGTGGTGCTGCACCTTCATCTCCCTGGTGTAGATGTGGAGGTGGTCTCCTCATAGGCTGAAGTCATGAATGTAACTCCTTGGAGTCTCTGATCCAGCTCCTGTAGATTTGCTGCCCTCTGCTGCGGGAAAAACCAAACTACTATCACGAAAGATCCCTGAAATAACTTCACGATTTAGTAACGGAGTCAATACTTAACATTGATTAACTAAACGTCATAAAAAAAACCTATCACACCAATGAGACTTGGCAGCATCCACACGGTGCAGCTCAGTATCTACTTCCAGGTGTAAAGTACAGCAACCGCAGACGGAGAGCAGCAGGACCCTGAACGCACCTGGTCCATGCAGGAGTCCGGAAGGAGCGCCTTCCCCCGGAGCTTGCCTTCACTCTGAGACCTGGAGTCTTCCTCCCAGAGACCAGGTAAGAACAGAGCTCAGGTGAAGTTTGAAAAGTGCTTAGCTTCAGGTTTACAAGGACAGAATGTCAAGGTTTTCCTGCAGGTAAGCCTGCAGCCCCACCCAGTGAGGGGCTGGTACTACACAGCTCTTTATCTGATGCTTCAGCGGGAATTCTACGTATAGCAAATCAATCACATATCAACTAACACGTGCACTGGGAAGTTGACTAGTATTGCTTATAAGAGTCATATGTATATGATATACACTTTAACTGACGCCAGTTTGAAATTGATTTTATCTTCTTTATGTTTTTGTTGAACGTGAAAGTGAAAGTATTTTTCGCTGGGAAAGCCACGGAGAGTCGTGAAAACACTTCTGCTCGCTATAGGATCATTTGTCGTTCAACAAAAATGCCCTTAAAGTGAGTTTGTAGGGTAAATTAATTTGAATCTAAGTTGCATGATGAAATCGATGTTGCCCTCGCAAGTACTACTTTCTCTGTGTAAACAGAGTAAACATCTATGGTAAACATGCACGTATGCAAGTACTTCCACTCTTCCTGCAGTGTGGCGGTAATGTGGTATATGTTTCATGTTGTCTGTTTGATGAAAATGACTTAACACAGTTGTTGCTCCATAGTGAACACTTTTCACTGTTTCTGTCCCTCAGTGCAGTATTCTGTGAAGTCCTGTACGTCCTCTACGTCCTGTAGCTGAAAGCTAATGGCCAGAGTGATGAGAGCCCAGGTAACTGTGTGTAGAAGCAGAACCACATAGAACTGTTCAGAATAAGTCAATGTTATGTTTGTTTGGGGGCTGAAATTCATGCTGTTGTAGTGCATTTCACTGACACTTTTTTTGTACATCAAGCAGAACATTACCTTCCTGCTCTTCCACACTGTGGTCTTCCTCACATTGATAACCTCATGCAGAGGTGAGTTACACACGCTGCTAACAGTATAATTAACACTAACATGAACTATTACAAGGTACTAGAGAAACAGTGTGTCTCAAGTATTGCGAGTGCAGGTCTTTTTTGATAACTGACTTCTGGAGAGAAAATTAACTTCTGTTTTATTTTTCAGGTCAGGATTTGGTTACTCCTTCACAGCTGGTCGTGGCAACACTTGGTGAGGACATGGTTTTGCCAGCTTACCTGAAACCTGTCACTGATGCTTCTCAATCCACTCTGGAGTGGACGAGACCTGACCTGACGCCCAGATATGTCCTTGTGTGGCATCTTGGTGAGGACATAGAGCATAAAAAACACAGATCCTTCAGGGGAAGAGCCTCAGTGTTCACTGATGAACTGCAGCATGGAAACGTTTCTCTGAAGATCTCCAATGTGAACATTAATGATGAGGGAAGTTACAACTGCTTCCTGCCAGAATGGGGTGGATATGCTACCATTCAGCTTATTGTTGGTGAGTGCACTTATTTTTTACTTATTTTCGTAATCTTGACTTGTGGTGATAATAGATTTACTCAGAACTGAACTCAACAGGAAATGGCAAATGAGTGTAAAACTGTCATTGACCCTGTTATCTCTGATCTCCAGGTGCTGCATCACCTCCAGTCATCCAGAAGACCACAAACAGCAGTAACATGTTGGAGTGTGGGTCTAAAGGCTGGTATCCAGAGCCTGAGGTGTTGTGGCTGGATGGGGAGGGACACGTCCTCTCTGCTGTCTCTACAGAGACAATCAGAGGTCCTGATGAGCTCTACACCATCCACAGCACAATGAAGGTGGAGAAGATTCACTACAACTCCAGCCTCACCTGTAGAGTCCAGCAGAGGAAGATCAACCAGACCAGAGAGACACACTTCTACGTTCCTGGTAAATGTCATTCCTATGTAAATAATGGACAAAAGTTTTGTTTTAATCATATTAATTATTATTTGTTGTATTCCAGGGGAACGTCCGGCGAAGAAGGTCCCCAGTACTTCTGTTAACCTGCCTGCCATCATTGGTGCAGCCAGTGGCTGTGTCATACTGGTTCTGATTCTTGCAGCTCTGCTTGTTTTGTGGAAATGGAGACAAAAGAAATCCAGTATATCTCAAAGGGACAAAGACAGAGGTGAACCCACTGAGGGAGAGGAGACAGCCACTGTTATTACCAAAGAACCAGGAGCTCAGGTTGTGATGGAGGAAGGAGGAGAAAATGATCCACTTTTAGCAGGAGGAAAAGAGAATAATGCAGGGAGCAGAGGAGAGAAGAAGATCAGTTCTCAGATTAAATGTGACAGTCTCCAGTTTGTAGATGACAGTAAAACACAACAAGACCATGACATGAGCAGGTCAGAGGGGGAGACAGAAACTAAACCTCCAGGTGGAGACAGTGTGTGTCTGATTCAAACAGAGAATGGAAAACAACAGCAGGAGAATGAGGCAGAAGGACGAGTAAATAATGATCAACACAAGGATAAAGAGGAGCAAACTCTACAAGCAGTACATGAAGGTTCAGGGACTGCAGTGTTGCTGCATGCAGAGGAAACAGAGCAGCTTCCTCAAAGCCTCCACAGTGGTGAGGAGGTGCAGAGACAAGAGGAGACTCAGCAGGAACCAACGAGGCACACAGACAAGAGAGGAAAGAACAGTGCAAAGAAGAAGAAGAAGAAACAAGGGACACAGGGCACCTCTGGATCAATGAGAGAGGGGAAACAAACTAAGAACCAAAGAGATAGAGAGATGAGGCAGAAAAGTGAAGAGAACAATGAAGATGACATGGAGCTGAAACAGCAGATTGTGATAGCACCAGAACAAACCAAGGACACAGGCAGCACAGAGGGTGGAAACCTGCCTCTGGCTCCAACAGAGATGGAAAAACAAGTAAATGATCATGATGATGAAGGTGTAAAGAAACAAATGCTGCCACCAGAGAAAAAAGAGTCAGAACCCTCAGGAGAGACAAATCAGCCGCCACAAAACCTCCACACTGATGTGCCTCTGGCTACAGCAGAGACAGAAAAACAACAACAAGGAAATAATCATGATGTTGAAGGTTTAATGAAACAACCATCGGGAAAAGAAGACTCAGGACCTTCAGAGGAGGCCAAGCTGCCTCCACAAAACCTCCAGACTAATCAGGAAGAGCAGAGACAAGAGAAGACACAACTAGAATCAAGGAGTCACACAGACAAGATATTTAAGAATGATCCAGAGAGACAGAGAGAAGGACAGAGAGGTGAGAATGGGGGGAGGCTTCAGTCAGAGAGTCAGAAAGGTTTAGAGAGTCATAAAGATGACACAGAGTTTAAACCACAGAGAAGAAACAGTCAGCATCTATTAGGAGACAAAATGCAAGAGGAGAGTAAAGCAGGACATAAACAAAATGCAGAGAGACAACAGTGTGATATTAGTAGGAAAGAACGAGAAGAGAATGAGCAACAGAAGGACACAGTCAAACAAACAGAGAGAGCTGAGGAGGAGCGTCAATCAACCAGGCAAGAACAATCTACGTACAATGAGGAGAAGGTGGAGCTCCAAACACAGAAAGAAGATGGACAAAAATGTTTAGGTGGCAACAAACAAGAAGAGAACAGAGAGGGAGGTGAACATAAGCTCAGAAAACATGGGGAGAAAGAACAAAGTGTGGCAGAAAAGCCAGCAGAGTGTCAGAGAGAGAAACCAACTGTGCCACAGGAAAAGTTGAAGAGGAAGAGAAAGTTTTCATCAGGTGGACCTCAGTGTGTAGAGAAGTTAGAAACAACAGAAGTGAAACAACAAACCTCTCAGAGAATCCAGGATGATCCAGAACGATCCAGTGAGCAGGAGATGCAGCGGAAATATTGTGAGGCTCAGAGGGAGACAGAGTCTCCAGTGAAACACCAACTAAATCAAAAACAAAAGCAGATGGAGGGATCCTATGAAGGACAGGTAGAGCCCACAGCGGCTGACACACCTGCTCTTCCTGAAACAACTCTCTTTAATGAACCATCAACAGATTTACACAATGATCATCAGGAGCAAGTCAAGAAGAGGAGGTATCAGAAGATGGGACGACGTCAGCCAAAACTGCAAAGGGTTCAACAACAAAGACTTCAAAGACAAAAACAACAAAATAAGATGAAGGGATCACACAAACAACACGCAACACATTATATGGATAAACTATTGTTACAACCCCATGAGGATCACCTCAGTCAAAGACAAATGCAGATGGAGGAATCCTCTGAAGGACAGGAAGAGATCATGGAGACTGAAACAGTTTCTGTTCCTGAAACAACACAAACACATTTCATGGGTAAACAATTGGAACACCTTCCTGAGAATCATCAGCAGGAGGAAGACCATGAAGAACAGGTGGAGAGCATGGACGTTGACCCACCTGCTTCTCAATAAAGCTCAGTGAGGATCGTCAGGGGCAAGTTGAGGAATCACAGAAAATAATAAAACAAGACTGAGATTATTACAGATGACCAGGATTCAGATGAGTCTTTATAGGACGACAAAGAAGAAGGAGATGTGTTTTATTGTGTTTATAACAACAACTACAGGCCAGATACTGTTGAAATTATTCTTTAAGATTTTTATTAGAAATCATTCAAAATTAGAAAGTCAAAATATTTCTGAGTTTTTAATGTTAATGCAAAAATGCAGTTCAGCATTTCATTTTGACTTCAAATGAACTCTGACCTCCCTTCAAGTAATTGTTTTCAAATTAATGTGAGACAGAGGAAGATACTTTTTGTATGAGGGCAAATTAACTCTGTCCCAGAATTGTCTTAAAGAATGTCTGTTCTAATAAGGAGACATTTGTTATCTTTGCTCAGTGAAATGTAAACAAAAATCTCTGTGCGTCTCACAGCCTTCAGAAATTCCCCAGGTTAAAGGGACCAGGTCTGAAGGATGATGGATTATAGGGGTTTGTAAAGCAGCTGATGATGAAACCAGTGTTCCATAGCTTCTATGTTAACACCAGAGAACAAGGGTCAGTATTCATGTCAGCCATTCTAGGTCCTTTAAACCAATGCTGTGTTTCAGATTTATAGACAGTTTGTGGTTCTATGAAGACACGGGAGGGCAGTTTTTTCCACCTCTCTGCTTCTTTAGTTTGAGCAGATAAAAAGTTTTTCCAAACAATGAATGATTACAATTCTAACATCTTGATTATGAATGTGCTTTTGTTGCATGAAATGCATACATTGTACAATATGTACTATATAATGTAAATGTTTTTTTTAAAAAACAAATGACAAATACAATTATTTTCTTTCATCTACAAGTATTTGTGCTGTTTCTTTAATGAAATAATTTAATCTATTAAACTGACCTTTAACATTTGCCTTCTACTCGTACCTTTCCATTTCAACAAACGACCTGAACACTTCCTCTGATAGATCTGCTTCCATCTGCTGCCAACAAACCAACCTGTCATGAATCTTTCATGTGCTCACAGGAACTGTTCATGCCTTCATAAAGCAGTGGAGTTCATCTTTATGTCTGCTAATCAATGACAGAACATTTTGAAAAGTGAAATAAAACTGAACTGAATCGCATTGAAGCACATAATGGTCACAGGGACCATAACAGTACCTTAATGCGATGCCTACCACTATTTACTCTGATGGACTAACATGTTGACATATTGTTATGAGATACACACCAGAGCTGATCTAGTGTCAGGTCACTACTGCTGTCACAAACAAACCAGCTGTGAAGGTGAATGAAGACTGAAGAAATGACCCAGTGTAGACTAATACACACCAGTGTGCTCCCAGCAAGCTGCTTTAACTGGTTTAATCTGAGTTGTTTCTATTTTGACACTGATCCATTAGCAACTAGTCAGAGTTCTCTAGATTATCTGACACTATGAGGAGGAGGAGGAGGAGTCACTCTGCTCTCCCATGAAGGAGACATATAATCTGCTAGTCTCAGCAGCAGATCATCACACAGCTACCATCAGTGTGTTCCTGGAGTGGACAAGACCCGGCCTGTGACCTGATGTAGTTTGTGATTCTGCACCTTCACCTCCCTGGTGTAGATGTGGAGGTGGTCTCCACATGGGTTGAAGTCATTAATGTAACTCGTTGGAGTCTTTCTGATCCAGCTCCTGTAGATTTGCCGCCCTCTGCTGCGGAAAATAACAAACTACTATCACAGCAGGAACCTGAACGCACCTTGTTCATGCAGGTGTCCGGAAGGAGCGCTTACCCCTGAAGATTTTCTTCACTCTGAGACCTGGAATCTTCCTCTCAGAGACCAGGTAAGAACAGAGCTCAGGTGAAGTGTGTCAAGTGTTTTACCTTCAGGTTTACAGAGGTGAACCTAAAGGTTTTTTCTCTAGGTAAACCTGCAGCCCCACCCTGTGAGGGTCTTAATTAAAACAAGCAATAAAAAGTTGACCAGTATATCTTACATAGACAAGTCATTTTATATGATGTTTATTTGAACTGACGCCAATTTTAAATGTTCTTTATCCTAGTGAAAGTGAGTTTTCCCTGGGAAAGCCACGGACAGTAGTAAAAACGCCTCATTCTTCTCGATTTATTTTCTTTTACTGTTAGATAAAAATGTCCTTAACGTGTGTTTGTAGGGTACTTCAAATTTAAGCTCATGTACATGATGAAACCGAGGTTATGGTTTAATCGATAGACCTACATCAACGTACATTGTATTGTAACAACCAGCAGGGGGCGACAATGGATTCACATACTGTCACTATGTGAATATTTATGTTTATTAATATATAAACATCCATCATTTCACCCACGATGTACCTTAATGAGGTCGCAGAGACAGACACTCACACCTCTAACCCTCACACTCACAAAAACAGTCACAATATAGAGTCTCCAAATGAAAAAACTCATGTATTGTGTGGCCAGTTTTTCCAGGTTTTTAACTTGGGTCGGATATCTTTTTCATGTCCTATGAAAAAAACAAAAACAAAAACAAAACAAAGAAAATAAAACAACTGCTCTAGCTTTTAAGAATTTGCATTCAGATTTGAAGAAACAGATTGAGGTTAATAAAGTTGTCCTTGAATACCAACTGCACGTATATGCAGTAGCTTCATGTGTAGACAGTTAAAACATTCTGTAAGTACTTTTACATTAGTAAAGTCATGAATGTGGTACTTCTACAATAACAAGGATGCATTTTTATCTGGTTGTCAGTGCTTTATATTGAGCTTGAGTGGGTACAGAGTTCTTCCTCTGTCTAAATTAGAGACTTGGCACAGCTTTTACACCACAGTGATCATTTTCCTTTCCTATTTTTCTTATCTACAGTATTCTGTGACATCCAGTAGAGTAAAGGTGATGGGCAGACTGAGGAGAGAAGAGGTAACTATCTATCAGAGAAGCACAACTACATAAAACTGTTCAGAGTAATTATTTTGTTGAGTTGAACTTTCCTTATACTGACACTGTCTCTATGTTTCTCTCCTCTCATTTTACATCAATCAGGGTAGAACTGTCCTGCTCCCCTGTGCTCTAGTCTTCCTCACCTTGATAACCTCATGTGGAGGTGAGTTACACACACCAGGATGAATCTAGTTTATAAAGACATGTACAGTTCAGAGGTATTAGAAATAAAGAAGTAAGTATCTGAATCTGTCAAGTTTGTATAATTACATTTTCTGAGGTGAAACACTGTTTTGTGTCTTCTCAGGTCAGATGAAGAAGGTGATTACTCCTTCAGAGCCGATTGTGGCAACAGTTGGTGCAGACATTGTTTTGCCATGTCATGTGAACCCAGTCATCGATATGTCTGATCTGTTTCTGGATTGGTCGAGACCTGACCTGAGGCCCACATACGTCCTTGTGTGGGTCAGTGATCAGGAACTAGCAAGTAAAAGACATCCATCCTACGAGGGAAGAGTCTCAGTGTTCACTCATGAACTGCAGCGTGGAAACGTTTCTCTGAAGATCTCCAACGTGAACATTAAAGATGAGGGAAGATACAAATGCTTCTTGCCAATATGGGAAAAATACTCTACTGTTCATCTTATTGTTGGTACGTGCACTTATATTTTTTGTTTGGCCTTGAGAAAGGTCAAAGATAAACTAGACTCAAAAGTTTCAAGGGAACTGGAAAAGCTTAATATGTACCTGAATGAATCTTTGTTGCTCACTTTCTCCAGGTGCTGCATCACCTCCTGTCATCCAGAAGGCCAAAAACACCAGTAACACATTAGAGTGTAAGTCTAAAGGCTGGTATCCAGAGCCTGAGGTGTTGTGGCTGGATGGTGAGGGACACATCCTCTCTGCTGTCTCTACAGAGACAATCAGAGGTGCTGATGAGCTCTACACCATCCACAGCACAATGAAGGTGGAGAAGATTCACTACAACTACAACCTCACTTGTAGAGTCCAGCAGAAGAAGATCAACCAGACCAGAGAGACACACTTCTATGTTCCTGGTAAACATCATTCCTATGTAAATGATGGACAGAAAGGAGAGTTTTGTTTCAAGTGTAACTGATCCACACATTTGTCTGTGATTGATTCTTACAGATCATGTTGTCGTGATTATGGTTCCCAGTACTCCTGTTAACCTGCCTGCCATCAATGGTGCAGTCAGTGGCTGTGTCATACTGGTTCTGATTCTTGCAGCTCTGCTTGTTTTGTGGAAATGGAGACAAAAGAAATCCAGTAAATCTCAAAGGGACAAAGACAGAGGTGAACCTGCTGAGGGAGAGGAGACAGCCACTGTTATTACCAAAGAAGCAGGAACTCAGGTTGTGATGGAGGAAGGAGGAGAGCATGATCCACTTTTAGCAGGAGGAGAAGAGAATAATGCAGGGAGCAGAGGAGAGAAGAAGATCAGCTCTCAGATTAAATGTGACAGTCTCCAGTTTGTAGATGAGAGTGAAACCCAACAAGACCATGACATGAGCAGTGCAGAGGGAGGGACTGCAGTGTTGCTGCATGCAGAGGAAACAGAGCAGCTGCCTCAAACCCTCCACAGTGGTGAGGAGGTGCAGAGACAAGAGGAGACTCAGCAGGAAGCAACGAGGCACACAGACAAAAGAGGAAAGAACAGTGCAAAGAAGAAGAAGAAGAAACAAGGGACACAGGGCACCTCTGGATCAATGAGAGAGGGGAAACAAACTAAGAACCGAAAAGATAGAGAGATGAGGCAGAAAAGTGAAGAGAACAATGAAGATGACATGGAGCTGAAACAGCCAACTGCGATAGCACCAGAACAAACCAAGGATACAGGCAGCACAGAGGGTGGAAACCTGCCTCTGGCTCCAACAGAGATGGAAAAACAAGTAAATGATCATGATGATGAAGGTGTAAAGAAACAAATGCTGCCACCAGAGAAAAAAGAGTCAGAACCCTCAGGAGAGACAAATCAGCCGCCACAAAACCTCCACACTGATGTGCCTCTGGCTATAGCAGAGACAGAAAAACAACAACAAGGAAATAATCATGATGTTGAAGGTTTAATGAAACAATCATCGGGAAAAGAAGACTCAGGACCTTCAAAGGAGACCAAGCTGCCTCCTCAAAACCTCCAGACTAATCAGGAAGAGCAGAGACAAGAGAAGACACAACTAGAATCAAGGAGTCACACAGACAAGATATTTAAGAATGATCAAGAGAGACAGAGAGAAGGACAGAGAGGTGAGAATGGGGGGAGGCTTCTGTCAGAGAGTCAGAAAGGTTTAGAGAGTCATAAAGATGACACAGAGTTTAAACCACGGAGAGGAAACAGTCAGCATCTATTAGGAGACAAAATGCAAGAGGAGAGTAAAGCAGGACATAAACAAAATGCAAAGAGACAACTGTGTGATATTAGTAGGAAACAGAAAGAAGATGGACAAAAATGTTTAGATGGCAACAAACAAGAAGAGAACAGAGAGGGAGGTGAACATAAGCACAGAAAACATGGGGAGAAAGAACAAAGTGGCGTGATCACAGTGGCAGAAAAGACAGCAGAGTGTCAGAGAAAGAAACCAACTGTGCCACAGGAAAAGTTGAAGAGGAGGGGGAGCGGGCTTCCATCAGGTGAACATCAGTGTGTAGAGAAGTTTGAAACAACAGAAGTGAAACAACAAACCTCTCAGATAATCCATGATGATCCAGAGCGATCCAGTGAGCAGGAGATGCAGCGGAAGTATTGTGAGGCTCAGAGGGAGATAGAGTATTCAGTGAAACATGAACTGAGTCAAAAACAAAAGCAGATGGAGGGATCCTGTGAAGGACAGGTAGAGCCCACAGAGGCGGACACACCTGCTCTTCCTGAAACAACTCTCTTTAATGAACCATCGACAGATTTACATGAGGATCATCAGGAGCAAGGCCAGAAGAGGAGGTATCAGAAGATGGGACAGCGTCATCCAAAAGGGCACAGGGCTCAACGAGAAAGAATTAAAAGAGAAAGACAACAAAATAAGATGAAGGGATCAGACAAAGAACTGGTGGTGTCCATGGTGACTCACACACCTACTGGTCCAGAAACAGTGGATACAACGCATTATATGGGTAAACTATTGGAACAACCCCATGAGGATCACCTCAGTCAAAGACAAATGCAGATGGAGGAATCCTCTGAAGGACAGGAAGAGATCATGGAGATTGACACACCTTCTCTTCCTGAAACAACACAAACACATTTCATGGGTAAACGATGGGAATACCTTCCTGAGGATCATCAGCAGGAGGAAGACCATGAAGAACAGGAGGAGAGCATGGACGTTGACCCACCTGCTTCTCAATAAAGCTCAGTGAGGATCATCAGGGGCAAGTTGAGGATTTGCCTTCCAGGAATCCCAGAAAATAACAAAACAAGACTGAGATTATTACAGGTGACCAGGATTCAGATGAGTCTATAGGACAACAAAGAAGGAGATGTGTTTTATTGTGTTTCCAACAACTACAGGCCAGATACTGTTGAAATTATTCTTTAAGATTTTTATTAGAAATCATTCAAAATTAGAAAGCAAGTCAAAATATCTCAGACCTCACTTCAACTAATTGTTTTCAAATTAATGTGAGACAGATGAAGATATTTTTTGCATGAGGGCAAATTAACTCTGTTCCAGAATCTTCTTAAAGAATGTCTGTTCTAATAAGGAGACATTTGCTATCTTTGCACAATGAAATGAGTACAAAAATCTCTGTGCATTTCATAGTCGTAGGGGTTTGTAAAGCAGCTGATTTTCAGCAGCTATTTTCTTTCATCTACAAGTATGTGTGCTGTTTCTTTAATAAAATAATTTAATCTATTAAGACCTTTAACATTTGCCTTCTACTCGTACCTTTCCATTTCAACAAACGACCTGAACACTTCCTCTGATAGATCTGCTTCCATCTGCAGCCAGCAAACCAACCTGTCATGAATCTTTCATGTGCTCACAGGAACTGTTCATGCCTTCATAAAGCAGTGGAGTTCATCTTTATGTCTGCTAATCAATAATAGAACATTTTGAAAAGTGAAATAAAACTGAACTGAATCGCATTGAAGCACATTATGGTCACAGGGACCATAACAGTACCTTAATGCGATGCCTACCACTATTTACTCTGACGGACTAATATGTTGACATATTGTTATGAGATACACACCAGAGCTGATCTAGTGTCAGGTCACTGCTGCTGTCACAAACAAACCAGCTGTGAAGGTGAGTGAAGACTGAAGAAATGACCCAGTGTAGACTAATACACACCAGTGTGCTCCCAGCAAGCTGCTTTAACTGGTTTAATCTGAGTTGTGTCTATTATGACACTGCACCATTAGCAACTAGTCAGAGTTCTCTAGATTATCTGACACTATGAGGAGGAGGAGGAGTCACTCTGCTCTCCCATGAAGGAGACATATAATCTGCTCGTCTCAGCAGCAGATCATCACACAGCTACCATCAGTGTGTTCCTGGAGTGGACAAGACCCGGCCTGTGACCTGATGTAGTTTGTGATTCTGCACCTTCACCTCCCTGGTGTAGATGTGGAGGTGGTCTCCACATGGGTTGAAGCCATTAAAGTAACTCCTTGGTTTCTTTCTGATCCAGTTCCTGTAGATTTGCTGCCCTCTGCTGCGAAAAATAACAAACTACTATCACGAATGATCCCTGAAATAAAAGTATTTATACTTGACATTGATTAACTGAACGTCATAAAAACCTATCAGACCAATGGCACTTGGCAACATCCACACAGTGCAGCTCAGTATCTAATTTCAGGTGTAAAGTTCAAAAACCGCAGACAGAGAGCAGCAGGAATCTGAACACAGGTGTCCAGAAGGAGCAGATTTTCTTCACTCTGAGACCTGGAGTCTTCCTTTCAGAGATCAGGTAAGAACAGAGCTCAGGTGAAGTGCGTCAAGTGCTTGCCTTCAGGTTTACAGGGACAGAGGTGAACCTGGTTTTTCCTCAAGGTAAACCTGCAGAACCACCCTGTAAGGGTCCGTTCATTAAAACAAGCAATAGAAAGTTGACCAGTGTAGCTTACATAGAAAAGTCATTTTTATATGATCTTTATTTGAACTGACGCCAATTTTAAATGGATTTTATCCTCTTTGGGTTTTTACTGAACATGAAAGTGAAAGTGAGTTTTCCCTGGGAAAGGGTTAAGACACAGACAGTAGAAAAACGCATCATTTTGCTCGCTTTATTTTCCTTTACTGTCAGATAAAAACGCCCTTAAAGTTTGATTGTAGGGTATTTCAAATTAAAGCTCATGTAGATGGTGAAACTGAGGTTATGATTTAATTGATAAATCTGCATCTGTCTATAATACTGTATTGTAAAAACAGCAGGGGGCGACAATTGTTTCACATACTGTCACTATGTGAACATTAATGATTATTAATGTATAAACATCCATCATTTCACCCACTTTGTACCTTAGTGATGTCGCAGAGACAGACACTCGCACCTCTAACCCTCACACTCACAGAAACAGTCACAATTTAGAGCCTCCAAATAATCTAATCAATCCAATGCTGTTTTTCTATGCCAATATTTAAACTCAGGAATAGAGATATTTGAGTTTTTACAGGTTTTTACAGTAACTTATGTAGGTTACCTTTATCATGTCTTGTGGAAAAAAACAAAAGAAACCAAAGAAAAGAAAACAACTGCTCCAGTTGTCCTTGAATACTAACTGCATGTGTATGCAGTAGCTTCATGTGTAGACAGTTAAAACACTGTGTAAGTGCTTTTACACTAGTAAAGTCATGAATGTGGTACAATAACAAGGATGCATTTTTATCTGGTTGTCAGTGCTTTGTATTGACCTTGAGTGGGTACAGAGTTCTTCCTCTGTCTAAATTAAAGACTTGGCACAGCTTTTGCACCACAGTGATCATTTTCCTTTCCTATTTCTCTTATCTACAGTATTCTGTGACATCCAGTAGAGTAAAGGTGATGGGCAGACTGAGGAGAGAAGAGGTAACTGTCTGTCAGAGAAACACAACTACAAAAAACTGTTCAGAGTAATTATTTTGTTGAGTTGAACTTTCTTAATACTGACACTGTCTTTTTGTTTCTCGCCTCTCATTTTACATCAATCAGGGTAGAACTGTCCTGCTCCTCTGTGCTCTAGTCTTCCTCACCTTGATAACCTCATGTGGAGGTGAGTTACACACACCAGGACGAGTCTAATTTATAAAGACATGTACAGTTCAGAGGTATTAGAAATAAAGAAGTAAGTATCTGAATCTGTCAAGTTTGTATAATTACATTTTCTGAGGTGAAACACTGTTTTGTGTCTTCTCAGGTCAGATGAAGAAGGTGATTACTCCTTCAGAGCCGATTGTGGCAACAGTTGGTGCAGACATTGTTTTGCCATGTCACGTGAACCCAGTCATCGATATGTCTGATCTGTTTCTGGATTGGTCGAGACCTGACCTGAGGCCCACATACGTCCTGGTGTGGGTCAGTGATCAGGAACTAGCAAGTAAAAGACATCCGTCCTACGAGGGAAGAGTCTCAGTGTTCACTGATGAACTGCAGCGTGGAAACGTTTCTCTGAAGATCTCCAACGTGACCATTAAAGATGAGGGGAGATACAAATGCTTCCTGCCAATATGGGATAAATACTCTACTGTTCAGCTGATTGTTGGTAAGTGTACTTATTATTTTTGTTTGGCCTTGAGAAAGGACAAAGATAAACTAGACTCAAAAGTGTCAAGGGAACTGGAAAAGCTTAACATGTACCTGAATGAATCTTTGTTGCTCACTTTCTCCAGGTGCTGCATCATCTCCTGTCATCCTGAAGGCCAAAAACAGCAGTAACATGTTAGAGTGTGAGACTAAAGGCTGGTATCCAGAGCCTGAGGTGTTGTGGCTGGATGGTGAGGGACACGTCCTCTCTGCTGTCTCTACAGAGACAATCAGAGGTGCTGATGAGCTCTACACCATCCACAGCACAATGAAGGTGGAGAAGATTCACTACAACTCCAGCCTCACCTGTAGAGTCCAGCAGAGGAAGATCAACCAGACCAGAGAGACACACTTCTACGTTCCTGGTAAATATCATTCCTACGTAAATAATGGACAAAAGTTTTGTTTTAATCATATTAATTATTATTTGTTGTATTCCAGGGGAACATCCGGCGAAGAATGTCCCCAGTACTTCTGTGAACCTGCCTGCCATCATTGGTGCAGTCAGTGGCTGTGTCATACTGGTTCTGATTCTTGCAGCTCTGTTTGTTTTGTGGAAATGGAGACAAAAGAAATCCAGTAAATCTCAAAGGGACAAAGACAGAGGTGAACCTGCTGAGGCAGAGGAGACAGCCACTGTTATTACCAAAGAAGCAGGAGCTCAGGTTGTGATGGAGGAAGGAGGAGAAAATGATCCACTTTTAGCAGGAGGAAAAGAGAATAATGCAGGCAGCAGAGGAGAGAAGAAGATCAGTTCTCAGATTAAATGTGACAGTCTCCAGTTTGTTGATGAGAGTAAAACCCAACAAGACCATGACATGAGCAGGTCAGAGGGGGAGACAGAAACTAAACCTCCAGGTGGAGACAGTGTGTGTCTGATTCAAACAGAGAATGGAAAACAACAACAGGAGAATGAGGCAGAAGGACGAGTAAATAATGATCAACACAAGGATGAAGAGGAGCAAACTCTACAAGCAGTACAGGAAGGTTCAGGGACTGCAGTGTTGCTGCATGCAGAGGAAACAGAGCAGCTGCCTCAAAGCCTCCACAGTGGTGAGGAGGTGCAGAGACAAGAGGAGACTCAGCAGGAACCAACGAGGCACACAGACAAGAGAGGAAAGAACAGTGCAAAGAAGAAGAAGAAGAAACAAGGGACACAGGGCACCTCTGGATCAATGAGAGAGGGGAAACAAACTAAAAACCAAAGAGATAGAGAGATGAGGCAGAAAAGTGAAGAGAACAATGAAGATGACATGGAGCTGAAACAGCCGACTGTGATAGCACCAGAACAAACCAAGGACACAGGCAGCACAGAGGTTGGAAACCTGCCTCTGGCTCCAACAGAGATGGAAAAACAAGTAAATGATCATGATGATGAAGGTGTAAAGAAACAAATACTGCCACCAGAGAAAAAAGAGTCAGAACCCTCAGGAGCGACAAATCAGCTGCCACAAAACCTCCACGCTGATGTGCCTCTGGCTACAGCAGAGACAGAAAAACAACAACAAGGAAATGATCATGATGTTGAAGGTTTAATGAAACAACCATCGGGAAACGAAGATTCAGGACCTTCAGAGGAGGCCAAGCTGCCTCCACAAAACCTCCAGACTAATCAGGAAGAGCAGAGACAAGAGAAGACACAACTAGAATCAAGGAGTCACACAGACAAGATATTTAAGAATGATCCAGAGAGACAGAGAGAAGGACAGAGAGGTGAGAATGGGGGGAGGCTTCAGTCAGAGAGTCAGAAAGGTTTAGAGAGTCATAAAGATGACACAGAGTTTAAACCACAGAGAGGAAACAGTCAGCATCTATTAGGAGACAAAATGCAAGAGGAGAGTAAAGCAGGACATAAACAAAATGCAGAGAGACAACAGTGTGATATTAGTAGGAAAGAACGAGAAGAGAAGGAGCAACAGAAGGACACAGTCAAACAAACAGAGAGAGCTGAGGAGGAGCCTCAATCAACCTGGCAAGAACAATCAAGGTACAATGAAGAGAAAGTGGAGCTCCAAACACAGAAAGAAGATGGACAAAAATGTTTCGGTGGCAACAAACAAGAAGAGAACAGAGAGGGAGGTGAACATAAGCACAGAAAACATGGGGAGAAAGAACAAAGTGGCGTGATCACAGTGCCAGAAAAGACAGCAGAGTGTCAGAGAAAGAAACTAACTGTGCCACAGGAAAAGTTGAAGAGGAAGAGAAAGTTTTCATCAGGTGGACCTCAGTGTGTAGAGAAGTTAGAAACAACAGAAGTGAAACAACAAACCTCTCAGATAATCCATGATGATCCAGAGCGATCCAGTGAGCAGGAGATGCAGCGGAAGTATTGTGAGGCTCAGAGGGAGACAGAGTCTCCAGTGAAACATCAACTAAATCAAAAACAAAAGCAGATGGAGGAATCCTGTGAAGGACAGGTAGAGCCCACAGAGGCTGACACACCTGCTCTTCCTGAAACAACTCTCTTTAATGAACCATCGACAGATTTACATGATGATCATCAGGAGCAAGTCAAGAAGAGGAGGTATCAGAAGATGGGACAGCGTCAGGTAAAAGGGCACAGGGCTCAACAAGAAAGAATTCGAAGAGAAAGACAACAAAATAAGATGAAGGGATCAGACAAAGAACTGGTGGGGTCCATGGTGACTCACACACCTGCTGGTCCAGCAACAGTGAACACAACACATTATATGGGTAAACTATTGGAACAACCCCATGAGGATCACCTCAGTCAAAGACAAATGCAGACGGAGGAATCCTCTGAAGGACAGGAAGAGCCCATGGAGATTGACACACCTTCTGTTCCTGAAACAACACAAACACATTTCATGGGTAAACAATTGGAATACCTTCCTGAGGATCATCAGCAGGAGGAAGACCATGAAGAACAGGAGGAGAGCATGGACGTTGGTGCACCGGCTCCTCTCAGTCATCATCAGGGACATGTCGAGAAGACGATGTCTCAGAAGGAGAAAGGAGATCAGCCAGATACACATTCTACAAAATCTGGAGATAGAGTAAAATCTCCAACTGTCCCAGAGACAAAATCATGTGTCCTCTTGTGATGAAGAGCAAATGTATCAAAGTTGTGGACTGCATAGAAATGTACAACACGACAAAGATTGGGATTCTACTAATATTTGCACATATTCCAAGAGAGAACTCGGTGTGGGGTGGGTTATGATATCTACAATCAGCAGCTATTCTGACTTTTTATCTTAATATGAAAGAACAAACCAAAGTGATTAACAGATACAAGGTTTCATTTTGATATTGGACTCAAAGTTAAATTAGACCAGTTCTCATCAAGGAGTGGTCATCCAGTTTATGGAAGACAGATGAAGATAGTCCATACAAAACTATGCTAGTGAACTTAAAGAAATCCTGCAGAAATTACATAAATTACTTCTGTTTTATTAAGTGATTATTAAGTGAATTTTTCATAACTAATTGTGCAGAAATGTTCACAGTGTCTCATGGCAGCTTTGTGTTCCTGTCAAGATGTGGGAAACAACAGCTTGATTCATCTCACCAGCTTCAAAACTTTGCTTAAAAAAAGTCATTTTCCAAAAAAAAGAATGGTTACACTCAGTTAAAAATTGTGTTATAAATGCATGTTGTGCAATATCTTGTAAATGTTTACCAAAGCAACTGCATATAATAAAATATAATTACTATTTCAAGTAGTTGTGCTTTTTTTTTTGGTAGGAAAATAATTTTTGGGGGGTTTTTGAACGTTTGACCTCTAGTTGTACGTATCCTTTTATTGGTCCAAAGGACCTGCATGTTTGTTTATATGTCCACTCAGGAGCACAAGGTAAAAAGTAAAAAAAAACTGTTAACACCTTTGAATATGCATTTTTTATACTTTAGACTATATATGGCCAAACTGAGCCGGCAACTGATGTCAATTGTCTATTGATGTCATTATTAGCATATTGTCTTATGAACTTGTGTAAGGTCACTGCTGCTCAAAGCATTTTTTGAGCATTGCACCACAATGCTCAAAAAAAAAAAACAAGAAGGAAAAACATCTTCCAAATGCATTAGATGTGGTTTTGTACATTCAGTGTGCCATCCGTGAGGGGACAATGTCCGACCTGGATCAGTTGGGAATCTATGATTTTGTATGACTTTGTATGATCTTGTTTCAATTTGTTTTCTTCACCTCCACTTGAACATCTTCAAGAATTGAGTCTGGAAAAAAACCTAAGAAGATTGTTTCTTACTTCTTATGAATTTACTCTGGATTAATAGACAAAACTCAAAGAACTGTGGCTCCTAGCTGATGACCTTGCAGCTGCCCCTCTGGCACCATGTGACAGGAAGTAAAGGCAGTCCCTCCCTGTGATTGAACCAGAGTACACTTCTTATCTTGTAACTTTTAATCCAAGGAGTCACTCTGCTTTCCCATGAAGGAGCCATATGACCTGATCATCAGAGCAGCAGATCATTGCAGTGCTCGAAGGTAAAGGTATGTAAAACTTAACTCTCTACAGTAGTCATATACATAACTGTACATGCACAGGCTGTATGAATAATCCGAGCAGGTGTCGGAGCTGACGACAACAGCAAGCTGTTCTGTTTTTTATTTATCTCCACAGACTTGTCTGTGTCCTTCATTAGTAGAGGTGACCTGACTTACACTAGTGATGCTAGCGGTTCAAGATCTGGAGCCTCTTTCTTTAAAGCCCAAAATGTTCATGTTCTGCTCTTGTTCTGATGTTCTGATGAGTGTGTTTGTTCAAACAAATGAAGAGGAAATGTTGTTCTGTGTCACCGTAAATAAGAATGAAAGTCAGTAACAGCTTTCAGTTTCTGCCACAGTCCCACAGTGGAGTACAATAAAAAGAGTATTTTTAACCTTTGATACTTTTACAGCCAGTAATTAAGACTACAGTATTAAAGTACACAACCACTCAATATCACTGGATGAAACACATATATTGCAAAGCTATGCAGAGCAGAGTGCGACAAGTGAGTAGGTCATAGTGGATCCAAGTTGGCCTGAATGTGCCAGATACAGAAACAGTACTCATGTTCAGATACTCTTCTAAATGAGACAGGAAAAACTACTTCATTACACTGTTTCTCACAAATCTGTGGGAACATTTAGTCTCAAAGTACTCAGTTCCATCAATGCAAAAGCTGCTTTATCCGTAGAGCGATATCTGAACCCTGTTAGATCAACAGTCAAGATGTTTAGTCAGCTCAGCAGTATATAAGACATACAGGGGACAAATCCTCTCAGTTCTATGAATGTGTTTCTAAGGCTTCTGTCTCACTCTTTCTCTCTCCTGCAGTGTTGAGTAACATGATGACCAGACTGAGGAGAACCCAGGTAACTGAGTGTTATTACAACTGTTCAGATCAACTAACTAATTTTAGGTCTGTCAAGGCAAAGCCTGTGCTGGTCTGTGCTGCAACTGAAGCGCATTATCTCATAGTCTACATCTGCATTATCTATACACTGACCTGATCTTCATTTACCTGTCTCTCATTATACATCATTTAGGGGGTAGATGACCTGCTCCGACAAACTATGATCTTCCTCACCCTGGTGACCTCATGTGGAGGTGAGCTACACACACACACACACACACACACACTATGTTTTATTTAGTATATTTATGCTCTTTATCCTTTAAGTTTGAACTCTCTGCCTTTTCTACAGAGATGATTGACTTCTATTTTGTGTCTTTTCAGGTCAGGACGTGATTACTCCTTCACAGCCAGTCATGGCAAAGGTTGGTGAAGACATCGTTTTGCCATCTTACCTGGTTCCTGTCACCGATGTTTCTAAATCAACTGTGGAGTGGACGAGATCTGACCTGGCACCCAGATATGTCCTTATATGGCATGACGGCAAGGACATAGAGCATAAAAAACATTGGTCCTTCAAGGGAAGAGTCTCAGTGTTCACTGATGAACTGCAGCATGGGAACATTTCTCTGAAGATCTCCAACGTGACCGTTAATGATGAGGGAAGTTACAAATGCTTCATGCCAGAATGGGGTGGATTTGCCACTGTTCAGCTTACTGTAGGTAAGTGCACTTACCTTTACTTACTATTACTGTAGCAAGTAACAGTACTTACTATATGCACTTACTATCTTAATTTTTTATTACCATTTTTCAGTCTTGGCTTCTCATAGAAATAAATTTACTAGGAACGTGACTTACCAATTGATGACTGATGAGTGCAAAAGTGTCACTAGACCTGTCAAAAGTAACAAAGTAAACTTCCTTTGAATACGCTCAAGCATTAGCACCCTGTTACATAGCTGGGAAATAAAACTGATCTGAATTTTCAATAACTTTCAAAAACTTTAACCATCTCTGACCTCCAGGTGCTGCATCACCCCCTGTCATCCAGAAGGCCAAAAACAGCAGCAACATGTTAGAGTGTGAGTCTAAAGGCTGGTATCCAGAGCCTGAGGTGTTGTGGCTAGATGGTGAGGGACACGTCCTCTCTGCTGTCTCTACTGAGACAATCAGAGGTCCTGATGAGCTCTACACCATCCACAGCACAATGATGCTGGAGAAGATTCACTACAGCTACAACCTCACCTGTAGAGTCCAGCAGAGGAAGATCAGCCAGACCAGAGAGACACACTTCTATGTCCCAGGTAATTTATATATTCATCAGTTCTGGTAATTCATAAGTTATGTTCATAACTCATAATTACACAATTACATGTTCAATTGCTTATATAACTTTTCTTTTGTTTTCTCTGTTTTCTCTTCACCTTCTCAGATCATTACTTTATCGTCCCCTGTGGTGTTTATCTGCCTGCAATCATTGGTGCAGCCAGTGGCTGTGTCGTGCTGGTTCTGATTCTTGCAACTCTGCTTGTTTTGTGGAAATGGAGACAAAAGAAATCCAGGCAATCTGAAAGGCACAGTCATGGTGGTGAACCTGCTGATGAGGAGAAGAATTTAGGCACTCACAGCGAAAAACCAGAAGTGAACGAGAAGATGGTGGAAGATGACGGAGGAGGAGAAAATGTTCCACTTATAACAGGAGAAGGAGAGAGAAATGCAGGGAACACAGGAAAGGTAAATGGTGAGAATGTCCCTCTGGTTACGACAAGAAGACAGAGACAAGAGAAACCACAGCGAGCAACAGAAGTAACAGAAGTGAAAGAAGTGAAACGTCCAAACTCTCAGAGAAACCAGAACAAAACCAAAGAGCAGTCAGAGAAACCCAGTAAGAGGGTAATAAAGAGTGCAACGTCACAGGAAGAGAGGACACAAACTGCAGAGACCCAGAAGAAAGCAGGATCAGCAGTTAAACAACCAGGACAAGGAGGACAGAGACAAACAAAGCAGGCTCAGGACTCCTGTAAAGGACAGGCTGAATCTAGAAACGCTGGGAAACCTGCTGTTAAATCTCAAACCAGTTTAAAAACTAAACAAAAGCAGGAAGTAGACCACCAGGTACAAGACAAGAAGACCAGAACTGATCAGAAGAAGGAAGTAGCTCAGCCAGGACAGGTTTCCAGAATACCCAGAGGAAACCAGGAGGTCAGACCTCAGAGAGGAGGGAGCAAAAAGAGCGTAGGCACCAACAAGCAGGAAAGCTACAGTGGAGGAGGTGAGAACAAGAACAGAAAACATGGAGGACAGCAAAAGGGCATGGTAGCAAAGAGAGCAGCAGTGAGTCTAACAGGAAAAATAGCAGGGCCACAGAAAACTGTGAAACAACCGTGTAAAGAAAAAGAACAAGAAAAAGGACAGCAGATACAAGGGACACGAGGAAGTGCTGGACTGAGCAGAGAGAAGAACCAGAGAGAGAAACAAAAACATGGAGAGGTGAGTTGTAGCCAGGAGTTAAAACAACAACAAGCCAAGTCTGACAATCCACCACCGGAGGACATCAGCAGCACAGAGGATGAAAACCTGCCTCTGGTTCCAACAGAGACAGAAAAACAACAACAAGATGTAGAAGAACAAGTAAATAATGATCATGTTGAACATAGAGATGAACAAGCACTGCAACCAGTAAATGAAGATTCAGGGCCAACAGAGGGGCAGCCACAACAAAACCCCCACACTGATGTTTCTCTGGTTCCAACAGAAACAGAAAACCAACAAAAAGATGTAGAGGAAGAACAACGAAATAATCATGACGGTGAAGGTGTAAAAGAACAAATTCTACCATCAGGAAAAGAAGATTCAGGTCCTTCAGAGGAGACAAAGCAGCCTCCACAAAACCCCCAGACTGATCAGGAAGAGCAGAGACAAGAGAAGACGAAGCGAGAATCAACAAGTCACACACATGAGATAGCTCAGAACGATCCAGAGAAACAGACAGAAAGACAGACAGAGGAGAACAAGAGGGAGCTTCAGTCAGAGACGCAGGAAGGTAAAGAGGGCAACAAAGATGAGTTTAAACATCCGGGAGGAAACAATAGCCAACATCTATTAGAAGGCAAAACAGAGACAAGCAGTGAGGCAGAGAATGAGGACAAGCAAGACACAGGGAGAAGACCAAGCAAAACTACCGGGACAACAAACCAGGAAGCAAAGAAGGAGCAACAGGCCTGCCCCGAACAAACAGTTACAAACAGTAACAAAGGCCTGGATGACAACAGCGAGCACACAGAAAACCAACAGGAGAATGTGGTAGAAGGACGAGCAAATAATGATCACAATGAACATAAAAAGGAACAAGCACCACAACCAGTAAATGAGACACAAGGCCACTCTGGATCAAGAAGAGAGGAGAATCAAACCAAGAACCAAAGTGATAGAGAGGTGAAGCAGAAAAGTGAAGAGAACAATGAAGATGACATAGAGCAGAAACAGCAGCCTGTGATAGCACCAGAACAAACAGGACAGGACACAGGCAGCACAGAGGGTGGAAACCTGCTTCTGGCTCAAACAGAGATGGAAAAACAACAAGAAGATACAGAAGAAGGAAAGGACCAAGTAAATAATCATGATGACGAAGATCTAATGCAACAACCATCAAGGAAAGAAGATTCAGGACCTTCAAAGACCTACCAGTCCACCGACAAGGAAGAGCAGAGAGAAGTGGAGACACTGCCAGAATCAAGGAGTCACAGAGACGAGATACCTCAGAATGATCCAGGCACACAGAGAGAAGGACAGAGAAAAGAGATGCAGGAAAGTAAAGAGAGCAATGAAGATGGGCTTAAACAACAGGGAGGAAACAGCAGCCAACATCTAGAAGACATAACAGAGAAGAACAGTGAGGAAAAGATTGAGGACCAACAAGACACAGAGAGAAAACCGAGTAATATCAGTGGGATAACAGACCATGAAGCAGAGAGGGAACAACAGAAGGACACATTCAAACAAACAGTCAATAAGACAACTGAGGAGGAGCCTCTATCTACCAGACAAGACCAATCAAGACAGGATGAAGAGAAGGTGGCACTCAAAACTCAAGAAGACAGGGAGCAGGTAACAGAGGTTGAAAGGACACAGGGAGAGAGGACAGGATGTGATACTGGTGGGCCTCACAAGACAACAGAGGAACAAAATGGACAAGGACAATGTGGAGGAGACGGAGCCCAGCCAGAGGAATCCTGTGAAGGACAGGAAGAGCCTGAGGAACCCGACACACTTGCTGGTCAGAAAACTCAGAGATGATCAGTCAGGTGGAGGAAGGAGTTCAGGTAGAACATCCCCCAGAGAGCCACAGAGAGGAACAACATGAGACTGAGATGGATACTTCTTCAAACAGGAAGGTCTGATGTGATTGTTCTGCTTCATATGGAACAAGTCTGTGGTTTTTTTCAAGACACAGAAGAAAGCCACTGGTTTCTGATCTCCAGTGTTTCAAAAAAGTGTCCTTAGCCAAAGAATATCTGATTACATGTAGATCCGTGATCTAACAGTGCGTTTACACAGTAAATGTGATTTTGCATAGGAAATGCATACATTGTACAATATATTGTAAATATTTTCCAAAACAACTGTAAGTAATAAATCCATTTTTTTAGTCACAAGTGCTGTCTCTTAAATTGGAAAGCATGTTCCTGTTTTGAATGACGTACTCTTACAATATCCTTCTGCTATTGCAGCAAAGGACCTGAGTGTTTGTCCCTTTTCTTTCTCCTTTAATGGATTTGCTGCCATCTGCTGCCAAGAAGCCAAACTGTCATGAATGTTGCATCTCCTCACAGGAACTTTCATCACTTCATAAAGTGGTGGAGGTTGTGTTGTGTAGATGCACATAAGATCATGAGGTCACCTTTCTGCATGTTTACAAGTATATTCAGTAGAACAATAGACTGAAAATAAAATTGTTGGAAAAACAAAGCATCCATTGCTGCTACCAAAACTATAAAGATAAGTGACAACCAGTGAAATGCAGCAATCTCAGTACAGTTATTAGACAAACACTAAACCACTACCAGAGAGCTGGTTTGATTTAAACTACCCAAATTACAACACACAAGTCATTTAGCACCAGGACGAGTCACTCATCTTCCATAGAGGAGCCACTAAACCATTTGAAGGAGCAGGAGAAAATCACAAGACACCTTCTCAATTCTGAAATTCGTCTTGTGAATAAACTGACCCTATGTTTTATTAACTTTTCTCAACACATTTGTCTGTTTCTCTCACTAGTAGAGGTGAAGTCCAAAAAGTTAGGAGTTAGAAGTCAGGAGTGAGTAGGACACAGTGGATGCAAACAGAAGGAATTCAAGGAATTAAGACCAAGTTCTTAACAAAACTTAGAAACTTGAAAGGTGCTTCTTACAATTCCCAAGTTTGCTATGATTAATGAAGGTAACGTCAGTGAAATGTGGCTCCTGGCTCATGACCTTTGAGAGGTGTGACAGGAAGTAAAGGCAGTCCCTCCCTGTGATTGAAACAAGATACACTTCTTATCTTGTGACTCTTCACCCAAGGAGGAGTCACTCTGCTCTCCCATGAAGGAGCCACATAACCTGATCATCAAAGCAGCAGATCATCACATGGTGTCCCAAGGTAAAGGTATGTAAAACTTTACTCTCTGCAGCTGTCATATACATAATTCTACATGCAGAGACTGTACGAATAAACTGAGCAGCTGTCAGATCTGAAAACAACAGCAGTCTGTGTCCTTCACTAGTAGAGGTGATGTGACAATTACTTCAGCAGGTCAAGATCTGGAGCATCTTTCTTTAAATCCCAAAATGTTCATGTTGTGCTAGTGTTAATTCATGTTCTGATAAGAATATTTGTGAAAAAAAAGTGAAGAGTAAATGTTGTTCTGTGTCACCATAGCTAAAAACAAAGTCAGTAAAGCCTTTCAGTTTTGGCCATAGTTCAGCACTAGAGTACAATAAAGAGACATTTTTTGACCTTTGATACTTTTACAGCTAGTAATTAAGACCACAGTATGTAACTACTCATCCATTTAATATCACTAGGGAAACACAGCATTAATTGCAAAGCTATGTACAGCAGAGTGCTGTTTTGTACATGTAATAATAAGAGTCCAAAAAGTTACCGAGTCAGGAGACAGAAGTGAGTAGGAGGACACAGTGGATGAATGATTTCTGTCACTGTTAGAACCTGATATCATATGGGTGTGTTTATGATCATAAAGATCTTTGTTGGTTTATTGCAGCTTTGCCACAATCAAAAGATGTATTGTGTTGAGAAACATGTTAACAGCCTGTGGGCAGAGATGTTGGTGTGCGGCTCACTCTGGAATGTTTTTTAATGTTGCTCTGCTTTTCTTGTCTCCTCCTCAGCTCCAGCTGGAGGCTTCTACCTGTGCCTGCAGCTAATGTCATTGGAGCTTAGCTCCAAGCCACTGCAGTTAAGTCATGACCTGATCAGCACCTGCACTGCAAAAATATTGGTCTAAAAACAAGACAAAGTTAGTGCACCTGAGGAAAAAGGTACCCAGGACCAGTGTTATCTGTCCATGCTGCAAGATTTCACTTGACAAGATTAATTCAGATGTTTGATTTAAGTTTAAAGTGCAAAAGTTATGAAGTAACATTTACAATGTTCATTTATCGCCTCCCTTAAAACAAGACCAATTTCTAAAGTTGTTTCTCTCTTTTTTTTTTAATTCTTGGGGAGAACCAATCCTTTTACAGTACAAGAAGCCTGGTTCCAGTCAGACAGGTGAGAGAGACTGATTGTGGCTAGGTGGGTCAACCTGGAGACAGCACTCACAACTCTTTTACAAACAGATGAGCTGATAGAGAGGAGCTGTGCGTTTCATTTACGGTCTCTATAGTTGGTATTCGATCATCTCTGGACTAGTCCTGTAGTTGTTTGCTTTGTGGAGGTTTTATAAAACAAAATACATTCAACAATAATGCCCCCCTCTGTCTAGTTCCCAGCTACATTTACCTCCTTCACCCCTCACCTTCATCTCCGAGGGTCAGCAGGGGTCGCAGCAAAGTGCTCATGTTCAGATGAATCAACAGGAAAAAAAATCATTGATCATGATGAGGAACATTATCTAGCGATTCAATTCCACCAATGGACAGCTAGCTACTTCATTGAAGGAGAGATGTCAGAGTGCTGAGTGTTCAAGATTCAAGGTGTTTCATCGAATATGCTGTTTGTACAAAATAACTTCCCTTCACATTAATCACACAGTGGCTCGAATCTAGGATTTGTTGGTTTTATTTATGTTTTATGTAGTGTCTTGAAGTAATGGTATCGTGAACTGGTACCTTAGGTTAAGTTATTTTGTTTATTTTATTGTTTATTTCCTGTTATGTCTCACTCTTTCTCTCTCCTGCAGTATTCTGTAAGATCTCATCCAGAGGACGTGATGGCCACACTGAGGAGAGGCGAGGTATCTGACTATCTATCAAACTGTTGGATTGCAGTTTTTTGCTCCGTTTGTAGTGCATTATCTTGATCTTTATTCTTCTGTCCTCACATTTTCCTTCAGAGTACTGTAACTGTAGTCGTCCTCCTCCCCCACACTCTGGTCCTCCTCGTCCTGATAACCTCATGTGGAGGTGAGTTACACACACCACTAACACTATATGTTTTACAGATGTAAGTGTCTGAATCTTTTGATCGATTACTCTAACTTTTCTGATGATACACTTCTGTTTTGTGACTTTTCAGGTCAGAATGTCATTACTCCTTCACAGGCAGTTATGGCAACAGTTGGTGAAGACATAGTTTTGCCAGCTTACCTGAACCCTGTCACCGATGCTTCTCAATCCACTGTGGAGTGGACGAGACCTGACCTGATGCCCAGATATGTCCTTGTGTGGCATCTTGGTGAGGACATAGAGCATAAAAAACATCCGTCCTACAAGGGAAGAGTCTCAGTGTTCACTGATGAACTGCAGTATGGAAACGTTTCTCTGAAGATCTCCAACGTGACCGTTAATGATGAGGGAAGTTACACCTGCTTCCTGCCAGAATGGGGTGGATATGCTACCATTCAGCTTATTGTTGGTAAGTGTGTAATTATTTTGCACCCTTAGCTTGTAGTGGTAAGTGGACCTGTAAAAACTCAATAGGTCCCTGAAAAAATTACTTTTAAGCATCAACAACTTGTTACACAGCAGGAAAACAAAACTCCACTTTTCTAAACTCCTACCATCTCTGGTCTCCAGGTGCTGCATCATCTCCTGTCATCCAGAAGGCCAAAAACAGCAGTAACATGTTAGAGTGTGGGTCTAAAGGCTGGTATCCAGAGCCTGAGGTGTTGTGGCTGGATGGTGAGGGACACGTCCTCTCTGCTGTCTCTCTGACAATCAGAGGTGCTGATGAGCTCTACACCATCCACAGCACAATGAAGGTGGAGAAGATTCACTACAACTACAACCTCACCTGTAGAGTCCAGCAGAGGAAGATCAACCAGACCAGAGAGACACACCTCTATGTTCCTGGTAAAAAATCAGTTATATGTCTTACATATTTTTTTATGTTTAATCTTAGCTGGTGAATTTCATTCTTGTACTTGATCATTATGTTACTTTATGTTTGACCATTTCAGATCATTTCCTCATGGTACCTCATGATACCTGTACTTCTGGTAACCTTCCTGTCGTCGCTGCTGCAGCCATTGGATGGTCGATACTGTTCATTCTCGTCGTTCTCTTTGTTTTATGGAAATGGAGACAAAAGAGATCAAATAATAATTTGAAGCACAGAGAAAGAGGTGAAACTGCTGAGGAAGAGGAGAACCTCCACACTGATCAGAAAGAGCAGAGACAAGAGACACCGCAAGATCCACAACAACAAAAAAGCGCATTGATGGCAAAGACAGCATTGTATGACCTATCCATAGAGGCTGGTGAGGACCTTGAAAAGTTAAATGAGGGAGGCACTGAGCTAAAGCAGAGACAACAGCAGCCCTCCTCCATCAGGAGGCAAATCACAGAAGGTGATGAAGGCAGCTGATGAACATGATGAAACGAGGAACCAGGATAACAAAGGGAATCAAGAAACTAATGATCACAATGATGGAAAGGAACAAACAATGCAACCAGTAAAGGGTGACTCAGGACCTGCAGAGAACACAAAGAAACGACACAACAAGATCCACAATAAACTGGTACACATACAGAGAGACAGGTGAGAGGAGGTTTCAGTCTGCAGGGTCACATACCATAATATAAATGCCTGCATAATATGAGTGTCTGTTGTTATCCTGTCTGTGTTTCTCAAGACATTATGTCAGTGGATATTTTGTTTTTCAACTAGTTCATTTTTCCTATATTCTTTATTAACAGTACCTTTGCAGACTCCAGACTTACTACAGACTCGCAGACTAAAGATGAAGGCATTCTGCTTATCTCTGTCAAGACAATATTTCTGATATCTTGATATTTTGTGACAAAATAAAATCATTTTATCCGTCTCTCCATTATCTTCCACATAGTTTGAAATTCTTTTGCACCAATACGTACAGATTTTATGTATTTTGTATTTGTATTCCTGCAATATTTATCAGCTATCCTTAAAGGATATCTCAAGGATGACCCATGGCTTTGTAAAATGAGTGTTTTTTCTTCTAATCATGGTGTCATATTAACAAACAAACAAACAAACAAATAAATAAATTTTAAAAACTGATTTATCTTCCACAATTTGTATCCACAGTATCACAGGGACGAGCCTGTCTTCAGCAAACACACACACCTGTACAGGTCATCAATACATTATCAGTTAATCAAACAATCAGACTTTATTTGTGTAGCACACTCATGAAAAGAAATGTAGCACAAAACACACACTCATTGATACACGTGCATAAATGAAGTGCTATCCAGCAAACACACACACACATACACCATACACTCATACACAGGGGCAATTTAGACTCTCCAATCTACACATGCATGTTTTGGGACAGTGGGAGGAAAGTGAAGAGAACCTGGAGAAAACCTACACAGACACTGGGAGACCATACAACCTCCACAGAGGAAGCCCTCCATTTTATTTATTGCCACTTGTTCTTTGAGAACAGATGCATTTCTTCTTGGCTCAGGATTAGACTTCTTAAGACTTCTTGTTTCTAATAACTGAGGAGACTCTCAGGTGAGAAACTCAGTTGATTACTATATTACAAAGCTGTGACGCCCATGAGGAGGAGTCACTCAGATAAAGGAGCCGTGCAACCTGATCAGTTCAGCAGCAGATCACCTCACAGCACCTGACGATAGAGGTATGTGAAACTCTACTTTTTACAATTCACAGATAAATTATGAACACTGGTGAATACAATGAGGGACCTTATTTCATTTCCTCAATGCACTTGTCTGTTTCCTTCACTAGTCGAGGTCAAGTGATCAGCTCGGTGGCTTGTTTGTCACACACACTTCTGATTTCAGGAACAAGTCGAATTGAGGGAGCTGTCATGATGAGTGTGATAAAATAACTAATAAATTAATGTTGTTCTGTGTCACTGTAGCCAGTAATGGCTTTCAGTATGAGCCATTCTTCAGCAGTTGAGTACAATAAAAATATTATTTTTGACCTTTGATATTTTAGAGCCAGTAATTAAGACTACAGTTTGAAAATATAACTATTCGATGTCATGTGGACTAATACTACTCCAAAAACTCAAGTCATGTTACTTTTGTTAAATTCTCACGAGTAGATGTAGATGTAGGTGGTGACGTGTGATATTTGGCTTCTACAGTGTGTCTCTGAAGCCCACACTTGTGGTTTCAGCAGTTGAGGGAGCTGTGATCTGGAATGACTATCCTTAAAGTGCAAGTGTTCATGTTCTGCTAGTGTTAATTCATATTCTGATGAGTGTGTTTGTTTCAACAACTGAAGAGTAAATGTTCTCTGTCCTCGTAGCTAAGAATGAAGTCAATAACAGCTTTGAGTTTCTGCCATGGTTCAGCGGTGGAGTTCAATAATAAGATTTTTTTTTTTAACCTTTGATACTTTTACAACTAGTAATAAAGACTACAGTACAGTACACAGCCATTCACTCTCACAGGAGAAAGCGCAACATGTATTGCAAAGCTATCTACAGCAGAGTGCTGCTTTGCATATTTAATAAGGGTCCAAAGAGTGACCACGTCAGGAGACAGAAGTGAATAGGTCACAGTGGATCAAAGTTGGTCTGAATGTGTCAGCTATGTGTGTTTGAAGTTGTCCTGTATTCAGAAACAGTACTCGTGTTCAGATACTCTTCTAAATGAGAGGAAAAAACTAACTAACTGATAACAGCATTTCTCACAACTCTGTGGGAACATGTAGTCTCAAATCACTCCATCAATGCAAAAGCTGCTTTATCCATAGAGCGATATCTGAATTCTGTTAGATCAACAGTAACGATGTTTAGTCAACTCAGCAGTATATAAGACATACAGGGGACAAATCCTCTCAGTTCTATGAAGGTGTTTCTAAGGCTTCTGTCTCACTCTTTCTCTCTCCTGCAGTGTTCAGTAACATGATGACCAGACTGAGGAGAACCCAGGTAACTGAGTGTTATTACAACTGCTCAGATCAACTAACTAATTTTAGGTCTGTCAAGGCAAAGCCTGTGCTGGTCTGTGCTGCAACTGAAGCGCATTATCTCATAATCTACATCTGCATTATCTATACACTGACCTGATCTTCATTTACCTGTCTCTCATTATACATCATTTAGGGTGCAGATGACCTGCTCCTACAAACTGTGATCTTCCTCACCCTGGTGACGTCATGTGGAGGTGAGCTACACACACACACACACACACTATGTTTTATTTAGTATATTTATGCTCTTTATCCTTTAAGTTTGCACTCTCTGCCTTTTCTACAGAGATGATTGACTTCTATTTTGTGTCTTTTCAGGTCAGGACGTGATTACTCCTTCACAGCCAGTCATGGCAAAGGTTGGTGAAGACATCGTTTTGCCATCTTACCTGGTTCCTGTCATCGATGTTTCCAAATCAACTGTGGAGTGGACGAGATCTGACCTGGCGCCCAGATATGTACTTATATGGCATGATGGCAAGGACATAGAGCATAAAAAACATAGATCCTTCAAGGGAAGAGTCTCAGTGTTCACTGATGAACTGCAGCATGGGAACGTTTCTCTGAAGATCTCCAACGTGACTGTTAATGATGAGGGAAGTTACAAATGCTTCATGCCAGAATGGGGTGGATTCTCAAATGTGCAGCTGATTATAGGTAAGTGCACATATTATTTAACAGGTAACTGAGTGAGGCATTAACACCTTATTACACAGCAGGACAACATGTTGCTCTGAATCCACTTTTCTAAACTTCTATCATCTCTGATCTTCAGGTGCTGCATCACCTCCTGTCATCCAGAAGGCCACAAACAGCAGTAACATGTTAGAGTGTGAATCTAAAGGCTGGTATCCAGAGCCTGAGGTGTTGTGGCTGGATGGTGAGGGACATGTCCTCTCTGCTGTCTCTACAGAGACAATCAGAGGTTCTGATGAGCTCTACACCATCCACAGCACAATGATGCTGGAGAAGATTCACTACAGCTACAACCTCACCTGCAGAGTCCAGCAGAGGAAGATCAACCAGACCAGAGAAACACACTTCTATGTCCCAGGTAAATATAATTTATATGCCGTCAGTGGTCAAACTGGTAAGTTGTACTTCATTGATATATTGCGTTGTGTTTTACCCTTTCAGATCATTTATTCACACCTCCCTGTAGTTCTGCTTATCTGCCTGCAATTATTGCTGCAGCCACTGTGTGGGTGGTGTCCATTGTTCTTGCAGTTCTCCTCATTTTATGGAAATGGAGACAAAAGAAGGCAAGTGAATCACAAAATGAATTGGAGTGCCAAGTCCCTAATGAAAACAAAGAGAAAGAAGTCGAGAGTGCAAATGACAGACAAGAATATGCTTCGCTCATGGAAGGAGCTGGAGAGCGTGGTGCAGGGAACAAAGAACAGGAGACCAAATATGACAGTCCCAAAATTGTTAATGAAAATAAAAAGCAACAGGACAAACAACAAATACAAATGAGTACAGCAAACAATAGGGGGAAGAACAACAGTACAAACAAAAAAAAGGGACAGTTCAACGAACGAACAAGACCGGCATGGAAATAACACAACTGAGAGCAAACAACAAAGAACATCTGTTAGAGAACAGGAAAGGAGTAAGGCAGAGCATAAAGGTGGGCAAGGAGAGAAAACTGTAACCAATGAAGCAAAGGTCCGCGACAAGGCAATGGCACATTCAAGGATAGAGAGAGAGAGAAGGAGGGAGGACCTCTGTCTGCTGGGAGAGAACAATAAAATACAAAAAAGGATGGTGCTCAAGCTATGAAGGGAGATGGAAAACCATGTATACAGCAACAAGCAGGAATGGAGCAGAGAGGGAGGGGAACTGGACCAATGGGGAGGAAAAGCATGCCATGAATGACAGCAGACTGTGAAACAAGGAAGACAACTGTGTCAAAGAGAAACTGGGATGTGGACAGGTTTCTGAGGTTTTAAAGAGGCTGGAAGCAATATAGAAACCTCTGAGAATCCAGCATGAAACCAAAGAGCAGCCACAGGCCAGTAACAGAGACCTAAAGGACACAGGAAGAGAGGACACAATGTGACACTGCTGAGGCCCTGAAATGGACAGGTTTGACCCTGAAACAGCTCAGAATATGAGGAAGGGGACAAAGAGCTGCAGGGCGCAAAGAGCCTGATAAAAATGAAGAAGAGGAGGTGAAAGGTTAGAGTTTACTCTGGACTTGGGTTATTCTTGCAGTATAATAACTTATTTCAGTGTTCCATCTTTTCATTAAAATTAAATCCAGTGGAGTTGTAAATAATGCATTTGTAAATATAACATTGTACATACACAACGCAACATTTCATAATGTAATAAATTCAGTGCAAAAACTGATCCTGTGCCAGGTCACTGCTGCTGTTACTAATGTGCTCACTATGAGGTGAATGACAATCAGTGCAATTAACTAATGTCTAGTTATCAGACATTGTGCAGATATGTCTTAGTTGCTTAGTTTTCCAATAACAAAAGGTAAAAAGTCGTAATTACTCATACGAGTTTATGTGAGTCACTAACATTTGGAAAGTATCTGAAGCTCTACTACCTGTAACTGTGTGAAAAGAACTGTGGCCGGACGCACATTTGTAGCCACTTAATCCCCACATTCATTTGCAGAACTGTGATATTATTTTTTATGGCTTTCACATGATCTGTCACATCTGGTTAACACTCACAGTTCAGATTATACATTAAACATACATATGCTTTCTTCACGACCACGGTTTCTTTAACCCTTGTGATGATAACCAGAGGTTGCTAGTTACCCCATTAGCAACAAAACATTGTGTAATAGACCTGAAACCACACTGTTAGCCTTTTCAAGAAACATGTCACATGTGCGTGCATGTGTGCTTGCGTGTGTGCGTGCGTGTCGCTAACTAGGAAAATCCTGTTTGTGTTTCTCAAGACAGTACGTGAGTGGATATTTTGTTTTTAAACTCCTCAAGGATATCCCATGGTAATGTCAAATGTGTGCTCTTTCTTTCAATTGTGTTGCAATAATAAATAAATGAATGATACATATTTATCCCCTGAGCATGCATGTTTTTGGACATTGGGAGAAAAGTGGAGGGAATCTGGAGAAGACCTACACAGACACTGGGAGACCATACAACCTCCACAGAGGAAGCCCTCCATTTTATTTATTGCCACTTGTTCTTTGAGAACAGATGCACTTCTTCTTGGCTCAGGATTAAACTTCTTAAGACTTCTTGTTTCTAGTAACTGAGGAGACTCTCAGGTGAGAAACTCAGTTGATTACTATATTACAAAGCTGTGACGCCCATGAGGAGGAGTCACTCAGATAAAGGAGCCGTACAACCTGATCAGTTGAGGAGCAGATCATCTCACAGCACCTGACGATAAAGGTCAGTGAAACTCTACTTTCTACAATTGTCAGATAAACCATTAACACTGATAAATATTTTGAGGGACCATCGGGACCTGCTACAATAATAATCCTTTATTTTGCTTTCTCAACTTGTCTGTTTCCCTCACTAGTAAAGGTGATGTGATACGATCTATGGCTTGTGTGTCTCTAAACACACAACCTGTGATTTCTGCAGTTGAAGGAGCTGAGATCTGGAGCATCTTTCTTTAAAGCCCAAATGTTCCTGTTCTGCTAGTGTTTGTTCATGATGTGATGAGTGTTTGTTAAAACAACTGGAGACTAAATGTTGTTCTGTGTCATTGTAGCTAAAAACAAAGTCAGTAAAGACTTTCAGTTTTGGCCATAGTTCAGCTCTAGAGCACAATAAAGAAAAACGTTTTTGACCTTTGATACTTTTACAGCTAGTAATTAAGACTACAGTATTGAAGTACGCAGCCATTCACAGGAGAAAACACATTATGTATTGAAAAGCTATGTATAGCTGGGTGATATTTTGCAGATTTGATAGTAAGAGTCCAAAAATTTACCAAGTCAGGAGACAGAAGAGATTAGGACACAGTGGATGCATGTTGCTCAGCTGGAGGATGATTTCAGTCACTGTTGGAACCTGATAGAAATTGTTTTTGTTCACAAACAACTTTGTTGGTGTGCTGTATCTCTGCTAACACCAAAGGTTGTCCTAGAAATTTTGTTGGAACACATAGCATCTAGGGACTCAGTTTCAAGAATGCTGAGCTCCTTTCAGCCAAGGAGAGATGCCCGAGGACTAAAGGTTCAAGATTCAAGACTTTTTCTCAATTCTACAGTATGTTAGACCAACAAAGTATATAACAGTTCAACAAGGGGTGTTTCTACACCGCTAAGTGGATGAAACTTTCAGAAACTCCTCCCTAATAGATGGAGGTAGAAGAGAGTGTGTGACTGATGTCTCTGCTGTCACAATGTGAATAGAAGGACTTCTCACAGCTTCTGAATCACCTCTGGAATCAGTCGACTGTAATTTTTCACCGTTTCTCTCTCCTGCAGTATTCTGTAACATCTCACCAAGGAAACACGATGGCCAGACTGAAGAGAGCTCAGGTACTAATTCAAACTGTTGAGATTATTGTAGTGTATTTTGGGGATGCAGTCAAAATGTAAAGTGTATCATGTTACACTGACACACATTTTTTTCCACATTTTACATGAATCAGAGTATAGAAGTCCTGCTTCCCCACACTGTGCTCCTCCTCACCCTGATAACCTTATGTGGAGGTGAGTTACACGCACCACTAACACTCTGGTTTATATTAACAGGTAAAGATAGAAGACACTATAAGTGTTTGCTGGATTCATGTTTGTAACTCGAATCTGTTTTGTGTCTTCTCAGGTCAGATGAAGAAGGTGATTACTCCTTCAGAGCCGATCGTAGCAACAGTTGGTGCAGACATCATTCTGCCATGTTACGTGAACCCAGTCATCGATATGTCTGATCTGTTTCTGGATTGGTCGAGACCTGACCTGAGGCCCACATACGTCCTAGTGTGGGTCAGTGGTCAGGAACTAGCAAGTGGAAACGTTTCTCTGAAGATCTCCAACGTGAACATTAAAGATGAGGGGAGATACAGATGCTTCCTGCCAATATGGGATAAAGACTCAACTGTTCAGCTTATTGTTGGTAAGTGTACTTATTATTTTTGTCTGACCTTGACATGTAGTGATTGTGAATTTCCTGTAAACTAGACTCAAAAGCATCAATGGACTTAGAGAAAAACACAACATTTACCTGAATGAATCTTTGTTGCTCACTTTCTCCAGGTGCTGCATCATCTCCTGTCATCCAGAAGGCCAAAAACAGCAGTGACATGTTAGAGTGTGAGACTAAAGGCTGGTATCCAGAGCCTGAGGTGTTGTGGCTGGATGGTGAGGGGCACGTCCTCTCTGCTGTCTCTACAGAGACAATCAGAGGTCCTGATGAGCTCTACACCATCCACAGCACAATGAAGGTGGAGAAGATTCACTACAGCTACAACCTCACCTGTAGAGTCCAGCAGAGGAAGATCAACCAGACCAGGCAGACACACTTCTATGTTCCAGGTAAATATAAATTTTGTGTTACTGGAGGCTAGACCTGGTCCGTTTTGCTCTTGCATTTCATGGATATTTTGCTTTGTATATTACTATTTCAGATCACTTCCTCCTGCCTTCCTTTACACCTGCTAATACACCCATAGTTGTTGCAGCATCCATTGGTTGGTCCATGTTCATTCTTACAGCTCTCCTTGTTCTACTTGTTTTGTGGAAATGGAGAGAAAAGATATCTAGAAAATCACAAAATAATTTGAAGGAAAAGGATGAGGGCGCACTTCCTGAGGAGGAGAAGGCAGACACTATTAAAAGCAAAATAACAGAAGTTCATGATGTGGTGGAAAGAAGAGAAGAATGTGTTCCACTGGTGACTGGAGGAGAGAGTAATGCAGGGAACAGAGGAGAGGAGGAGATCAAATCTCAGAGTGAATGTGACAGTGAAACTAATGATCACGATGGTGGAAAGGAACAAACACTGCAACCAGTTGATGGATGGTACCAGGATGAGCCAGAACTTGCAGAGAACACAAAGCCGCCTCCACAAAACCTCCACACAGATCAGGAAGTGCAGAGACAAGAGGAGACACAGCAAGAACCACAACAAGAAGAAAGACCATCTTGGTTCAGAAGGTTCTTCTACGTTGGGACAAGAGAAGGACCAGCTCCGATTATTGGCTTCAGAGAAGGGGGAACTCAGTTTATTGGCTTCAGAGAAGAAGAAGCTTGGAAACAGAGGACAGATGGAGCAGAACACTGAAGACATTTGTCAGATGACTGAAATGAACAATGAAGGTGGAGATGAAAATAAAGCATGAGACACCAACATAAAACAATGGAATTAACTTTTCCATAGGAAATTGAATTCGGAGACAAGGGGCTTCCATCAGGTGGAAGTGAATGTAGAGATAAGAATCAAGAGGGAAACATTAAATCTCTCAGAGAAGTCAGGATGAACCTTAAGAGGAGTCAGTGGTATTCAAGCTGAAAATGTTTGAAATTAGTCTTCACCACTGGATGGGTTCTTCATAAACTCTGATTAACTGATGTTTTTGGCCACAAGGGGGCAGTAGAGACTGGGCCGCAGATATAGATCATTCACAGTTTTAGAGGGTTATATAAAGTTGAGACCTTTTATATTTTGCCTGAATGTATAACTCCTCTCAGTTACTTAAGATATTATTTCAGTGTATACTTTTGTAGTTGAACTATTTTGATGAACATAATATATGCTTGACTGTAAAACTGTTTTGTGAATATGTACACTTGTTTGCAACTCACCCTTGTCTAACCTCAACGTCAACCACATATTACCTTTACGCCTGTACAATGACAATAAACAATTCTGATTCTTATTCTGACAACACAATGGATACTGCTGTCGTTCTTGTGTTCTTGCAATCATAGACAAAAGCTGGATTTATTACTCTGGATACTGTTCAGGCCGAGTCTGATATTTTGAGTGACAATTTCTGTGTGTTAGGAACACATTTGGTAACCCCAACTGTTTTAATTATTTCATTCATTCATTCATCATTAATTTTATATTGTGTCACGTTCTCAACCTGAGTGAACATGATACAGTTGGCCTGTTCCCTGACAGTTAAGCAGATGTTAAGCAGATGTTAAGCAGTTGTCAGAAGTCATGCTATAATGAATTTCAATCATGTGTCCTTTCTTTGCTTGCATACAAAGCAACAAAGGTAGGAACCACAGAAGTGGTAATCAAACACAGTAGTCATGCTCCTGGGCAAAGACAGCATGTTACGGCACCATATTCTGCTGAGTCCTACGTAGTTTAGTTAATTATTTCTCATAATTTAAAGGAGTCACGCTGCTCTCTCATTCAGGAGCCATACAACAAGATCATCTGAGCGGTGGATCATCGCACAGCTCCAAACCCTGCAGGTATGTAGGACTCTACTCTCTACAAAACACTTAAAAATTATCTGCACATATAAATACAATCAGCACTTGAATTTTAGCTGAAATCCTGTGGTGGATTGACTGCCTACAAAAATAGAAATCTCAAATCATTCATTACAAATTAATTAAGAATTATGAAACATCTTGTTCATCACAAACCTCTGGAGTACTCTTATTCTCATTGCTCATGGTGAGGACAGACAGCTTTTATTCTGCTGGACCACACACTTGAATGTTTCCTTTAGTAGCAGAGGCCTCATCACAGGACTTCTGGCATCTTTAGTTAAACTCTTGAAATGTAGAATAAGAGGATGAGGGTAGAGGACGCTGTGATCTGCAGCTCTTTTCTTTAACGGGAATAACATAAAACAATGTTCCAGGTCATTTATACGCACTTATGGAGATGTTAGATAAGGGATGTGTTCAAAATGTGTGTTGTTTCATTGAGTTTGTGCATGTATCTATGCTTGTTGTATTTTCTAAATTTACTAAAGAGTCTATGTTGATCAGTAAAGAGTTTCACTTTGCAGCATTGTTCAGGAGTGCAGCACGGTATCAGGATGAGGTTGGTCTTGTGACACTTTTACAGCAGATACGTGTGACTATGTTAGCAAAGTACAAAGCCATTATACAGCAGATGCTGCTTCAGCCAAAGAGAGAAGTCCAAGTGCTGAATGTTCAAAATTCAGGAAGTTTTATTGGTCAGTTCAGGACATTAGACATGCAGCAAATTTAAAAAGAAAGTAAGCACCACACAGAGAGTAAAAACTAATGCAGTTTAAGATGAGTCAGGTCAAAATAGAGTTATTTAACACAGCTGCTGCTCTACTATCCTGTCACATCTCACTCTGTGTCTCCTGCAGTGTTATGTAACATCTCAGAGGACTAGGAGACGTGATGGCCAGTCTGAGGAGGGTCCAGGTAACTGAGTGTCACAGACACATAACTAGATATTGTATAACAGCATTTTCAGACACTGAAAATGTCTCAATTTCTGTGTCCTTACCTTTTACATCAGAGTATAACCGTCCTCCTCCCTCAATCCATGGTCTTCTTCATCCTGATAACCTCATGTGGATGTGAGTTACACACTAACACTATACACTAACAGTCTAGTTTATATGAACACATAAAGCACGTTTTGCATTTGTTACTGTATCAGTAGTTTACATACTCTGCGTTTTCTAATGAGACAGTTCTGTTTCATTTCAGGTCAGGAGGTGATTACTCCTTCACAGCCAGTCGTGGCAACACTTGGTGAGGACATAGTTCTGCCAGTTTACCTGAACCCTGTCACTGATGCTTCTCAATCCACTGTGGAGTGGACGAGACCTGACCTGAGGCCAAGATATGTCCTTGTGTGGCGAGCCGGTCAGGACCTAGGGCATAAAAAGCATCCGTCCTACAAGGGAAGAGTCTCAGTGTTCACTGATGAACTGCAGCATGGAAACGTTTCTCTGAAGATCTCCAACATGACCTTTAATGATGAGGGAAAATACAACTGCTTCATGCCAGAATGGGGTGGATTTGCTACCATTCAGCTTATTGTTGGTAGGTTTTTTTTATTATCTTGCCATCATTTGACTTGTAGTGGTTGTAATAATACAAGAACTAGACTCACTGAGAAATGACAAAAATGTGAAAAACTTTTAACTCCTACCATCTCTGATCTCCAGGTGCTGCATCATCTCCTGTCATCCAGAAGGCCAAAAGCAGCAGTAACATGTTAGAGTGTGAGTCTAAAGGCTGGTATCCAGAGCCTGAGGTGTTGTGGCTGGATGGTGAGGGACACGTCCTCTCTGCTGTCTCTACAGAGACAATCAGAGGTCCTGATGAGCTCTACACCATCCACAGCACAATGAAGGTGGAGAAGATTCACTACAACTACAACCTCACCTGTAGAGTCCAGCAGAGGAAGATCAACCAGACCAGAGAGACACACTTCTATGTCCCAGGTACAGCTATATGTCACTAGAGATCAAACTGGTGAGTTTTGTTCTTGTTATTGATCAACAGGTTGTTCTCCGTTTCATCATTTCAGGTCAGCCTGCTCCTGTTGGTGCAGTCATTGGATGTTTCATGTCCATTCTTGCAGCTCTCCTTATTCTTCTTGGTATATGGAAATGGAGACAAAACAAATCCAGAAAATCACAAGGTAATTTGAAGGAAAAGGATGAGGGTGAACTTCCTGAGGGGAAGACAGACACTATTAAAAGCAAAATAACAGAAGTTCAGGATGTGGTGGAAAGAAGAGAAGAATGTGTTCCACTGGTGACTGGAGGAGAGAGTAATGCAGGGAACAGAGGAGAGGAGGAGATCAAATCTCAGAGTGAATGTGACAGTGAAACTAATGATCACGATGGTGGAAAGGAACAAACACTGCAACCAGTTGATGGATGGTACCAGGATGAGCCAGGACCTGCAGAGAACACAAAGCCGCCTCCACAAAACCTCCACACAGATCAGGAGGTGCAGAGACAAGAGGAGACACAGCAAGAACCACAACAACAAGAAAGACCATCTTGGTTCAGAAGGTTCTTCTACGTTGGGACAAGAGAAGGACCAGCTCCGATTATTGGCTTCAGAGAAGGAGACGCCTGGGATTAGAGAGGACAGGAGGAGCAGGACCAGAGTAAACAGACAAGTCAGGCCAATGAAATGAACAATAAAGATGGCGATGAAGAGAAGAGATGAGATACCAGTATAAAACAGTCTTCACCACTGGATGGGTTCCTCATAAACTCAGATTAACTGATGTTTTTGACCACATGAGGCAGCAGAGACTTGGCAGTAGAGTTCTTGCAGCTATTGATCTATCAACACAATTTGAGAGGCTTGCAAAATGTGATTGGGATGTTTTTTGTTCTTTTTTTTTGTATAAAGGCCTCTCAGTTACTCAAAATGTTATTACACTAGATACGTATTTTTACTATTGTGATGACTATATTTTTTTAATAAATCATAATTCACATTATAACATATAATCATAATCAATTCTCATTATTTTTTACAGGGCTTTAGGTGTTTTTTTTATTCTGTCCACCTCTATATACAGTGTAATATACACACATTGTATCACAAAAATGTAAAACTATCTGTCACATAGTCTGGAACTTTTTTGTAATACATATAGATACAGTTAAGTTTGTACAGGGATATATTGTCCTGTCATTCCGCAAGGAACCTTTCTAAGGGATCAATATAGTTTCTATACCCATTCACAATTCCATTTGTGATCCAATTCCAGTTCCATTTCTCTGATATAACACATGACGCACAGGAAATTCGGCAAATGAAGCGCTATCTTATTGTTAGAGGTCACTCACACACACACATCTACTTTCACACTCAATGTAGAGAGTCTGCTCGACCGAGGAGGTAGGATGTCTCTATTGGCGGTGCTCGGTCGCAGCAGAGCGCAGAGCCCAGCCAGGTAAGAACTGGTGGGGGCGGGCCCAGAGAAAGGATCAGCCAATCAGAGGGAAGCAGCAGCCAGCACGAAGCGTCTCCGGAAGTGGCCACATAGGGACTGAAATCCATGGACGTCCATGCTGAAATCTGGATTGGTTTTAACATCTGTACGGGACAGCTGAGGTGTTTTTGGAGCTAAAGGTTATGCTGGACTACTCTGTAGGCGTTCAATTGTATAAATAGCAAGCAAAAAGCAACAAAGTAAACTTAATATGTAACTTAAATTTTATAGTCAAGGCAAGGTAGATTTATTTAATCCGTGCAAATCATCTCACAGAAGCGAGTAAATGCACCAGTGTTGAGCAAGACAATTTATTGTACTTCATAGAGGTGAGTAAATTTATGTGAAAGTTAAAAAAATTAAAATATATTAATTGAAAGTAAATTATAGACTTTCACAATTTCTTATCAACAAATCATAATGCAATTTAGAAGCAAGTCGGAAGCAAATGAAGTTGTTAAAATTCATAAGAAAGTTTCCTACATCTACTAACTTTTAGTTTTTACTGTGACACACCTTGAGGAGGAGTCACTCAGATCTCTCATAGAGGATCATATAACCTGATAAAACATCAGCAGGTCATCTATCAGCACCTGACGATGAAGGTATGTGAAACTCTACTCTCTGAAATGATCAGATATATGTGCACAAATAATGAACCAGGATCTTGGTTTGAGCTACAACAACAGTAATTGTTTATTTTATTGACATTTCTCAACGTGTTTGTTTCCTTCACTCGTAGTGAAGTTACCTGATCGGTGTTTGTCTCTGAAACATACACTTGTAGTGTCAGCAACAAGCAGTATGGAGCATGCCTTGATCTGTGCTACCTTTCTAATGTTGCTAGTGTTCTAATGTTGTTCTGCTAGTGTTTGCTCATGCCCTGGTCAGTGAATTTGTTAAAATAACTGAAGAGTAAATGTTGTTCTGTGTCACCTTAACTAAGAATGAAACCAGTAATGGTATTGAGTGTGGATCATTGTTCAGCAGTGTAGTACGATATAAAGATTATTTTGGACCTTTGATACTTTTATTGCCACTAATTCAGGCTGCAGTATTAAAGTTCAACCATTCAGTATTGTGAGGAAAATCATGTGAGGCTATGTACCGCAGAGTGCTATTTTGCACAGTTCATAATTTCAGTCCAAATTCAAGACTTGACAGAAACACAACAACATCAAACTGTGAAGTTTTCTGCTAATCTGTTCTTTCAACTTTAAGTTTATTGTTGTGTGTTTCTAGTGTGTTTAATGTTAAAACACTTTATAATGACTATATTTCTGTCCTCACATTTTACATCATTCAGGGTATGACTGTCCTGCTGCCCCACACTGTGCTCCTCCTCACCCTGATAACCTCATGTGGAGGTGAGTGACACACCCCTCTAACAGTCTACAGTAGTTAATAATGGCATGTAAAATAAGAAGGCACGAGAGAGAGAGAAATGTGTTAACATTTGTGTTCTCTGGCTTTTCTGACGATCAAACATCTGTTTTGTTTTATTTCAGGTCAGAAGGTGATTACACCTTCGCAGCCAGTTATGGCAACAGTCGGTGAGGACGTTGTTTTGCCAAGTTATTTAAACCCTACCAGTGATGCTTTTCACTCTACTGTGGAGTGGTCAAGATCTAACCTGGCAGGAGGATATGTCCTTTTGTGGCATTTTGGTGAGGACTTAGAGCATAAAAAAGATCCGTTCTACAAGGGAAGATCCTCAGTGTTCACTGATGAACTGCAGCATGGAAACGTTTCTCTGAAGATCTCCAACGTGAACGTTAAAGATGAAGGAAGATACAAATGCTTCCTGCCAGTATTGAGTGGATTCTCTACTGTTCAGCTTATTGTAGGTAAGTTCACTTATTATTTTGCCGTCCTTGTATGAATGTGCTAACAACCAGCCTCACTAACAAAAAAGTGAGTGATGAGTACAGAAGTGTTACTGGACCTGTCAAAAATATATGTAGTTGAATGAATCTCTGTTACTCACTTGCTTATATTTACATTTTATTTCACAGCAAGAAAACACACTTCTGAATCCTCTTTTACAAACTTCTTCTGCCATCTCCGATCTCCAGGTGCTGCATCATCTCCTGTCATCCAGAAGGCCAAAAGCAGCAGTATCCAGAGCCTGAGGTGTTGTGGCTGGATGGTGAGGGACACGTCCTCTCTGCTGTCTCTACAGAGACAATCAGAGGTGCTGATGAGCTCTACACCATCCACAGCACAATGAAGGTGGAGAAGATTCACTACAGCTACAACCTCACCTGTAGAGTCCAGCAGAGGAAGATCAACCAGACCAGAGAGACACACTTCTATCTTCCTGGTAAATATCTTTTATATGTTACTGGGGATCAAACTGCAGAGTTTTGTTATTGTACTTGACTGATGAATTGCTTTGTGTTTTATCATTTCAGATGATTTCTCCAAGCCACCCAGTTCTTCTGGTGAGCAGCCTGCTCCCGTTGGTGCGGCCATCGGATGTGTCATGTCCATTCTTGCAGCTCTCCTTGTTTTCCTTGGTATATGGAAATGGAGACAAAGGAAATCTAGAAAATCACAAAACAATTTAAAACACGAGGATGAGGGTGAACTTGCTGAGAAGGAGAAGACCGATGCAGTTAAAAGCAACGAAGTTCAGGTTGTGATGGAAGACGAAGAATGTGTTCCACTTATGGCAGCAGGAGGAGAGGTTAATACAAAGCCAATCAAATCTCAGAGTCAATCTGACAGTCAGCAAATGGGAAAACAAATGCAAGGGGATGTGGCTGGAAGACAAGTAAATAATGTTCAAAAGAGGAGACCTGCAGAGGAGCCAAAGCAGCCTCCACCACAGCAAGAAAGTCAATATTGGTACACAACAGTAACAACAGGACTGTACAACACTGTAACTGGAGCAGTTTCATACGTTTGGCCGTGGGGAAGGCGAAGCACATGAATCAGAGAAAATGACAGATGATGCGGAACAAGAGGAAACTTGTCGGACAACTGAAATGAGCAATGAAGGTGGTGATGAAAAAAGAAGAGAAGAGGCAGAAATAACCCTACCGTTGGAAATTGAGAAAAGGCTTCCATCAGGTGGAAGTGAATATAGAAATAATAAACAAGAGAAGGGAAACATTAAATCTCTCAGAGAAGTCAGGATGAACCCAAAAGGAGCCAGTGGTATTCAAGCTGAAAATGTTTTACATCAATCTTCACCACTGGTTGGGTTCCTCGTAAACTCAGATTGACCACAAGGGGGCAGCAGAGACGTGCAGATTCTTAAATAAAATTTTAGAGGATTACAAAATGTGATTGAGATGGTATTTCTATTTTTTCTTTGAATGTATACATCACCTCTCAACTCCTCCAGACATCACTTTAAAATCTCTCTCTCTCTCTCTCTCTCTCTCTCTCTCTCTCTCTCTCTCTCTCTCTCTCTCTCTCTCTCTCTCTCTCTCTTCTCTCTGTATGTGTGTATATATATATATTTTTTTCTTTTCTCAGGGATATTTTGTTCTGTCACTGTAAAAGGTGTATTTTTGTAAAATTGAACCTGAATATCCCAAATGGACCTCTCCAAGGGATCAATAAAGTTTCTATAAAGACAGGAAATAAACCCTGGACAGGTCATCAGTCCATTATCAATCAGTCAATCAATCAGTCAATCAATGTATAATATAACATAATGTGTCACAAAATGTTTCAATGATTCAATTAAAGCAAGTGGAAAAAACAAGCAGAACCTGAAGTCACCATACAAAAAACACACACTCATCATTTCTCACTTATACACATTACATATAATGCATACACACCTGTTTTGGCAAGTTTTGCATATTAAGCACCGTTACTGTCAGAGGTCACAGACACACACACATCTATTCTCACACTCACACCGAGGGACAACTTTGAGTCTCTACTTGCTTAGCTTCCATGTTTTGTGGGAGGAAACCTAGACAGAGAACATGCAAACTTCACACAGAGAGGCCCTGGGTTTCTCCACTTGTTCTGTGAGAATAGATGTCATTCTTATTGGTTCAGGAAAAAAAAACTTTAAAGGAAACATATTATGCTGTTCCATATGTTGAACCCCTATAAGGTTGCACAACATGAACTATAGGGGTCCAGACGCAACCCACCAATGAGATTTCACATGCTTTTCAGTCTCTCTGAATGTGAGGTAACAAGATATGTGCAAACCTCGTTGTCAGGTTTTACTTTGTGGACTAAGTCAGGGTGGACCAAAACAAGACACCATTCAAAAAGAAATTATAGAAATTTAAATGCATGTTTTAATATTTAAATCATTAATATAATTTGAAATCGATAATATCAGGCCAAAAGCAAGTTGTTCAAATTCAGAAGCATGTTGTTTCTTACAACTCTTAGGTGCAGTATCTAGAAACTTATCTGAGAAACTATATTAATGGAACGCTGTGACACACCTTGAGGAGGAGTCTCAGATCTCCCATAGAGGAGCCATATAACCAGAAGAAACAGTAGCAGATCATCTAACAGCACCTGACGATAAAGGTATGTGAAACTCTACTCTTTAGAATGATCAGATAAAATATGTGCATCAATAAACAAACCAAACTTTTGTCATAGACGACAGTCATAGTAAATCTTTATTTTATTTACTTTTCTCAAGACACGTCGGTTTCCCTCACAAGTACAGGCGAAGTTTCCTGATCTGTGGCTTGTTTGACTGAAACATCTACTTGTAGTTTTATCAAAAAGTATAACTGAGGAGACTGTAGCAGCTTTCTTTTAAGTTCTAATGCGAGTTGTTCTGATGGTGTTTGTTGATACTCTGATGAGTGAGTTTGTTAAAATAACTGAAGGGTAAATATCGCTCTGTGTCACTGTAGCTCAGAATGAAACTAGTAATGGTTTTCAATGTGGGTCATTGTTCAGTGGAGTACAATAAAATGATTATTTTTGACCTTTGATTCTTTTGGTTCCAGTAATTCAGGCTACAGTAATAAAACTCAACCATTCAGAGGAAAACATCATGTTTATGAAGCTATGTGCAGCAGAGTGCTAATTTACACAGTTAATCATCCACAGTGGAAACAGTGGCTGCAGATTGTTCAGCATGAGAATGATTCAGCTTCTGTTTGAACCTGATTTTTTACCTTTTTTTTTCATCTCTGCAAAAATCAAAACTTGTCCCAAACCTAGACAGTTGTTTCCTGTCATGTTTCATTCTTTCTCTCTGCCGCAGCATCCGGTAACATCTGATCCTGGAGACGTGATGGCCAGACAGAGGAGAGTCCAGGTAACTGACTATTAAAGAAGCAGAACTATAATAACCTCTGAACCTTTGCTGTTGAGCTGTTCATTCAACTTGAAGTCTGCATTGTTACACAGTCTTTTTTTTCTCGTCTCACATTTTAAATCAGGGTCTACCCGCCCTGCTCCCCCACTCTGTGGTCTTTCTTGTCCTGATAACCTCATGCAGAGGTGAGTTTATACCACGTCAGAAGGCATTTTGTTATTTGAGCATTGTAACCTGCCATTTGTGATGATAAACACCTGTTTTGTTTCTGTTCAGGTCAGTTGGAGGTGATTGGCCCTACACAGCCAGTCATGGCAACAGTTGGTGAGGACATCGTTTTGCCAAGTAACCTGGACCCTATCACTGATGTTTTTCACTCCGTTGTGGAGTGGACGATGTCTGGCCCAGTGCCCAGATATGTCCTCGTGTGGCGAGCCGGTGAGGACATAGAGCATAAAAAACATCCGTCCTACAAGGGAAGAGTCTCAGTGTTCACTGATCAACTGCAGCATGGAAACGTTTCTCTGAAGATCTCCAACGTGAACATTAATGATGAGGGAATATACAAATGCTTCATGCCAATATGGAACAGACACTCAACTGTTCAGCTTTTTGTAGGTAGGTGTACTAATTATCATATTATATATTATATGTATACCTTTTCATATTATTTATACCTTGACTTCTAGTGATGTCCTGAGAACTAGACTCAATGAGAAATGAGTGCAAAAGTGTCACTGGATCCACTTTTCTAAACTCCTACCATCTCTTCTGAATCCTCTTTTACAAACTTCTACTGTCATCTCTGTTTTCCAGGTGCTGCATCATCTCCTGTCATCCAGAAGGCCACAAACAGCAGTAACATGTTAGAGTGTGAGTCTAAAGGCTGGTATCCAGAGCCTGAGGTGTTGTGGCTGGATGGTGAGGGACACGTCCTCTCTGCTGTCTCTACAGAGACAATCAGAGGTCCTGATGAGCTCTACACAATCCACAGCATGATGATACTGGAGAAGATTCACTACAGCTACAACCTCACCTGTAGAGTCCAGCAGAGGAAGATCAACCAGACCAGAGAGACGCACTTCTATGTTCCTGGTAAAAATCATTTATTTGTCACTGTTGGTCAAACTGGTGAGTTTTGTTCTTGTTATTCATCAAAATGTTTCATTTCATCATTTCAGATCATTTCTTCATGCCCCCCAGCACTCCTGTTAATCCCTCTGGAGTTGTTGGTGTAGGCACTGGCTGTTCCATGTTGTTCATTGTTGCGGCTCTCCTTGTGCTCCTTGTTTTATGGAAATGGAGACAAAGGAAATCCAGAAAATGTCCAAATAATTTGATAGATAAGGATGGAAGCGATGTTGCTGAGAAGGAGAAAATGAGCAGTAAAAAACAACCAGAGGTCCAGGTCATGGTAGAAGGAGGAGAAGAAGATGTTCCACTCAGGTCAGCAGAAGGAGAGAGTAATGCAGAGAACAGAGAGGAGGAGATCAAATATGAAAATCAGCAAAGAGAAAATCAAGGACAAGGGGACCCAGATGGAATACTAGGAACCAATGATCAACATGGTGGAAGGGAACAAACTCTGCATTCAGTGAAGGACATCCCAGGACCTGCAGAGGAGAGGAGAGAGGGGGAGACACCTCAAGATCCACAACAACGAAAGAAAAGGAAAGGCCTGCCCTAAAGGGGGATTAGCTTGTGATCAAAAGAAGATGAGAGATGGTGCAGAGCAAGTGAAGACTGCTCAGAAGAAGACTACTGAAAGAAGCAATAAAAAAGACATGGACTGAGTACACAGCAGCCAAAACGCAGGAGAGCAGTGAAGCAGAGCAAAGACAGGATGATGGACAGAATAAAAGACAATGACAAAAACATATAGATGAGGCCAAGCAGAAAGTGAGCAGAGAGAGAGTTGTGGATATAATGTAAAAAATGGTGGTAAATATTCAATGGCATTAAAATATTTAAAAAGTAAGAAGGAGGACTCAAAGAAGGCATTTTGCCAGATGAAAATTAAATAAAAAAGAAAAGATCCATTCTATTGCTTCCTAAGGAGAAATAATTCATCAGGACAACATCATTTAGTATAATCATGTCAGAGCTTACATCGGTGAGTGGCTTACCAATCAGTGAAAAGTCAGTCAGCTTTTTCCTGTCTCTCTGTATTAATGTGGATAATCATGCAACAGACACAATAACACTTCCAACATGTTTTCACTTCAACTTTATTTAAAGTGCCAGTTCATAAGACTCTTATCTCAAGACATTTTATATAAACAATCAAAACAAAGTCCAACAAAACCCTCATATGGGGAACCTGAAAACAACGGATGTATCAGGAATGGACAAGAAGCAGAGTACAGAGGACTGGTTGGTCAATTTGTAGAATGGTGCGGTAACAATCACCTCATCTTGAATACCAACAAAACAAAAGAGATGATTGTTGACTTCGAGAGGAACAAGAATGTACATCGATCTGTTTCCATCCTGGGAGAGGAGGTGGAGGTGGTGGAGGAATACAAGTACCTTGGAGTTAAGCTGGACAACAGACTTGTGTGGAAATGCAACACTGACAACATCTACAAGAAAGGTCTTAGTAGACTCTACTTCTTAAGGAAGCTGAGATCTTTCAACGTCTGCACCAAAATGTTGCACATCTTCTACAAGTCTGTTGTTGAAAGTGCAATCAGCTTTGCAGCGATCTGCTGGGGCAGCAGCATCAGAACCAGAGACTTAAAGAGGATCAACAGACTAATCAAGAAAGCTGGTTCTGTACTTGGAGTAACTCTGGAGCCGCTGGAGCTGATCATCCAAAAAAGAGTGCTGCACAAGCTGATGAAGATAATGGAGGACTCTTTACACCCTCTCCACAACACAGTGATGAGACAACAGAGTGTGTTCAGTGAGAGGCTTCTTCAGGTCCGATGTAAGACTGAGAGATACAGAAGATCATTCCTTCCAGCAGCCATCAGCCTCAAGAACAAGAACTAAACCTGAATTAATCAATGTAATCATTATTACTTAATCATTATTATCTTTCTTAAGACAAAAAAAAAAAACTACTACAATATTGAATTTCCCTCTGGGATTAATAAAGTATTTTTCATTTTCATTTCATTCATTTCATTTCATCTATCAGAGAGATGAGATGTTGGTCATCTTCCATGGTTGGGTTGAAATTCATGTGTACATGTGTAGGACAGAGCAGTAGTAGTAGGTGTTGTTCAGGTCCATTCAGCAGGTCCTGGATTCAGCATAGCATCCAAGCAGCACCGAGGATGGAGGGGATGCAACTGTACACTGCTACATTTTCTCATCAGGTCATCTTGACTGGGCAGCCATTTGATGGCTCAGACACACTGAACTTAAAGCCATTGAACAAGACATTTGATGCTCAAATAACAGCGCAAATAAAGACTACACAAAACTACTGCTTTTGTTGTTGTTTTTAGTGCCTCTATTGATGTTCATTTTCAAATTGAAAATGTTTACTTAGTTTTGACCATTAAACTAATAGTGAGAAATCATTTCCTAAGGCTGGTTTCCTAGGTTTCTCCTTCGACCTGGACTAAATGGTGTTTCTGGCCACATGGAGGCAGCAGAGACTGGACAGAACCTGACACACACCCACAGTCTCAGGCTGAGATAACAGAAAGTACAGCAGAGTTCTTGCAGATAAAGACTCATTAACACACCATTAGTAGGTCACAACATGGTTCCGAGATTTTTTTCTTATTATTTTTGTACATATAATCTTATTAGAGAAATTTCAGTGAATACTTTTGCAATTAAAGTGATTCATGTTCTCATCTGTCCTGTTTTTCATGTTAATGCGATAACTCGAACACCATTTGGATCTGACTTTTGATATTTGGCAGACAGACTCATCACTCATAAGGGAAGAACTTCGATTTTGATGCATTTCAGATCGTACATTTGGCAAAAACGGGCAGCACTTGGTTGAAAAATTACATTTGTGCTTGTATCTCCAGAACTATTAGGCCGATCGATCTCAAACTTGATGCAAATGGGTATTTAAACCAGTAACTAAAGCATAGGAGAACATACAGAGTCACTCACTCACTGAAATGCCATATTTTTTCTTTATCTCCTCTTGTTCTTTGACACCATATTTCATTCTTGTTCCTAAAACTCAGGCGCACCCAGGTTCAGTGTCCAGGAACTTACAGTGTCTCCTCCTCCATGAGGAGGAGTCAACCAGATCTCCTGTAGAGGAAGCATAGTGATAGGAAGCATGATCAGATCAGCTCACAGCACCCAGAAGTGAAGGTATGTCAAACTTTACCCTGAGTACCTGCTGACGCATACAACAGTAATTCTTCATTTAACTTAGTTTTCTCAGTGTTCGTACCTGTTTACTAGTGGAGGTCCAGTAGAGATTAGAGATTATTACAACGTGGCTTTTTTTGTCTCTCAGACATACATGTGTAGTTTCAGCAATACAGTAGTACAACAGTACAACACAGTCAGTAGGGAGGGAGCTGTGATCTGCAGCACCTTTCTGTTAAGTGCTGATGGGAGGTGTTCTGCTAGTGTTTGTTCATGTTCTGATCAATGTGTTTGTATGAAATAACTTCAGAGTAAATGTCGTTCTGTGCCACCGTGACTAAGACTGAAACTAGTTATTAGTAGAGTCTTTCAGTGTGGGTCATGACTGCAGTGGAGCACAATAAATATATTACCTTTGACCTTTGATGCTTTTATAGGCAGTAATTAAGGCTACCATATTAAAGTACAAGCACACTTAATAATAACAGTCCAAAAACCAAGTGGGGAGACAGAAGTGAGCTGAGGGCACAGCTCATGTAAGTTGTTCAGCAGGAGGGAGATTTGGTCACATGTTGGAAAGTATAGTATACTCATGCAGACAAACATTGCTGTGAACACTTTCCCATCATGTCTCATTCTTTCTGTTGCAGCAACATCTGGACCAGGAACCATGATGGCCAGACTGAGGAGAGTCCAGGTAACTGATTGTTAAAGAAGCAGAAATACATCAACCTACAAACTTTTCTTTTGTTTACATGAATTCAATCAAAAAGGTTTGTGCTTTGTCTCAAGTGCATTGTGTCATCCTAACTTTTCTTTTTCCTCATTTCCTCCTCATTTCCTCCTCAATCAGGGTATAAGTGTTCTGCTTCCACACACTGTGGTCTTCCTCACTCTGATTGCCTCATGTGGAGGTGAGCTGCACACACCACTAACAATCTGACATGCAAATATAGAGAGCACAAAATATGCAGTAAATTTAACAGTAATTTAACTGCTTTGTTTCTTTTCAGGTCAGAACGTGATTACTTCTCCACAGCCAGTCGTGGCAGCAGTTGGTGAGAACATAGTTTTGCCATGTTCCCTGGATCCTGTCATCAACGCTCTTCATTCCACTGTGGAGTGGTCAAGATCTGACCTGGCGCCCAGATATGTCCTTGTGTGCCGCACCGGTGAGGACCTAGAGCATAAAAAACATCCGTCCTTCAAGGGAAGAGTCTCAGTGTTCACTGATGAACTGCAGCGTGGAAACGTTTCTCTGAAGATCTCCAACGTGAACATTAATGATGAGGGAAGATACAAATGCCTCATGCCAGAATGGGGTGGATCTGCTACCATTCATCTTATTGTTGGTAGGTTTTGTTAATTTGAGTGGTAATTGATTTACTGAGAACTTGGCTCAGAAAGAAATGACTGATCATCCTTCTACAATCTCTGATCTCCAGGTGCTGCATCATCTCCTGTCATCCAGAAGGCCAAAAGCAGCAGTGACATGTTAGAGTGTGAGTCTAAAGGCTGGTATCCAGAGCCTGAGGTGTTGTGGCTGGATGGTGAGGGACACATCCTCTCTGCTGTCTCTACAGAGACAATCAGAGGTGCTGATGAGCTCTACACCATCCACAGCACAATGAAGGTGGAGAAGATTCACTACAACTCCAGCCTCACCTGTAGAGTCCAGCAGAGGAAGATCAACCAGACCAGAGAGACACACTTCTATGTTCGAGGTACAAATAATTTATTTGTCATTGTTAGTCAAACAGGTGAGTTTTATTCTTGTTATTGATCATGTTATTGAACATGTTGTTTTGGGTTTTATCATTTCAGATCATGTTTTCATACCTCCCAGTTCTTCTAGTGATCAGCCTGCCTCTGTTGGTCCAGCCATTGGATGTTTCATCTTCATTCTTGCAGCTCTCCTTGTTCTCCTTGGTTTATGGAAATGGAGGCAAAAGAAATCCAGAAAATCACAAAATAATTTAATACCCAATAATAAACATGAACTTGCTGAGGAGGGACTAGCAGATACTGTTGAAAATAAAAAGCAACCAGAAGAAGCAAGAGAACAAAATGTTCCACTAAAGGCAGCAGAAGGAGAGAGTAATGCAGAGCCCATTAGATCTCAGAGTGAATCTGAGATTCAACAAAGGGGAGAACAAACACAAAATAATTCAAAACCCAATAATAAACGGGAACCTGCTGAGGAGGGACTAGCAGATACTAATGAAAAAAAAGAGCTTCCAGAAGAAGTTAGAGAACAACATGTTCCACTTATGGCAGCAGAAGGAGAGAGTAATGCAGAGACCATTAGATCTCAGAGTGAATCTGAGATTCAACAAAGGGGAGAACAAACACAAGGAGATGCTGCTGGAGGAAGAGTAAGTAATGTTCCACAGGATGAACAGGAACTAACAGAGCAACCAAATATGGAGCCACCAACAGACCTCTGCACTGATGAGGAAGTGAAGCAGAAAAGACCACATAAACAAAAAAAGGATTTTAAAAAGTACTTTCACGCAAAATCTAAATCAAACAGTGAGAACGGGACAGAAGGTTTGAAACAAGAAGATGTGAAGCAGAAAAAATCACATAAAGAAAATAAACCCTCCAGAAGGAAACGTAATCCCTTTACAAGAAAGAACTTTTTCATAGGTTATGTATCAAGCAAAGACAACAAGAAAGAAGGTTTGAAACAAGAGGACGTTTCTCAGTTAACTGAAGGGCTGGACCCACAACAACAACTTCTTTAACCTGGACTAAATTGTGTTTTTGCCACATGGAGGCAGCAGGGAATGGACAGGACACACACACATAGGCTGTGAGAGGCTAAGAAACAGAAAGTACAGTAGAGCTCCTGCAGATTTACACCCAATTAACCCACTTTTAGTGGGTCACAACATGATTAAAAGATTATTGGTATTTTAATATTATTAATTTTAAAAGGAATTATCCATCCATCTATTATATTACCAATACACAGCAGTGTTACAGGGGTCTGCTGGAGCCTGTCTTCATCTTTTCAAGGGCCTGGTGCAGGTCTAGAGGTTACCACATGGTGGCTCAAGAGCTGATGAGCGTTTAACCACAGCTGGAGCAAAGCAGAGGGACCCAGGCTGTTATTACTGGAACTCCGGCTACATTTATAGACTGGACTGTGGTGCAGCTTCTGTGTTTTTCTCCCTGACAGACAAAACGTTATGCAACCGAGCGCATGATGTCACAAGTCTGATTTTGGGGTCCAAACTGAGCACTCTGACATAGTCTGTAGTGTTTGAGTGATGGTGCAGACCACTGCTGTGTCACTGGGTCTAACTACAGAGGGATCACGTTTTACTTCATTAGACTCATGCAAAGCCAGTGCAAAAGGTTATGTTATAAGTACCATAGGCATTTCTAGCCTATTTTTGGGAGTGCTGAATATGTCATTGTTTTATGTCATGACACTTACTTTATATTGATATTTTTTGCCATGTAAACACTTTAATCTGCACTGTGGAAGAGGCTCCTGAAATTTTGCTCTGTACCTTTATCATGAACTTTTTATATGCAATAACATTAAAGGGTTTACACTCTATTACTACTACTACTACTGCTACTACTTATTACTGTCATTGTTGCATTCTCATTTTTGATGATAATTCAGATAAAGGGAAAACACATTTAAAAGGGTTATCTTTTTACTGCAATTTGAAAATTCCTGTTTGGTACTAATGTGTTTATCAATTTATAAGTGAATTTGTGAGTCAATGTATCAGTGAAACAATCTATTTCCATCTTGTCTATTGTTTTTAAAATTTTATTTTACTTCTAATGTCCTGAACAAAGTATGTTATAAAATAACGATCCACAGTAAAAAGATAAATCCTAAAAATAATTATTATAATTACTTTACTATATGAATTTCAAGCTTTCATATGTGATAGTAAGAAATGAGTAAAATATGCATTACAGTGCCCTCCATAATTATTGGCACCCCTGGTTGAGATGTGTTTTTTAGCTTCTAATAATTTTTTTTTTTTCTAAATAATATGGGACCTTAATGGAAAAAAAGAGAAAAATCCAACCTTCAATACAAGTGCATTTATTCAGTGGGGAAAAAATCCCACATAAAGAAATAATTATTTGACATCAAATAATGTGTGTCACAATTACTAGCACCCCTGGTGTTAATATTTTGTACAACCCCCTTTTGCCAACAAAACAGCACCTAATCTTCTTCTATAATGTTTCACAAGATGGGAAAAGACAGGAAGAGGGATCTTCAGCCATTCCTCTTTGCAGAATCTCTCTAAATCATCCAGAGACCTGGGTCCTCTCCTCTGTACTCTCCTCTTCAGCTCACCCCGCAGGTTCTCAATGGGGTTGAGGTCTGGGGACTGAGATGGCCATGGGAGGAGCTTGATTTTGTGTCTGGTGAACCATTTCTGTGTGGATTTGGCCATATGTTTAGGGTCATTGTCTTGCTGAAAGACCCAGTGACGACCCATCTTCAGCTTTCGGGCAGAGGGCAACAGATTTTGATTTAAAATGTCCTGGTATTTCAAAGCATTCATGATGCCATGCACCCTAACAAGGTTCCCAGGGCCTTTGGAAGCGAAACAGCCCCACAGCATCACTGACCCACCCCCATACTTCACAGTGGGTATGAGGTGCTTTTCAGCATGCGCATCTTTCGTGGCACGCCAGACCCACTTAGTTTGTTGCCAAAAGGCTCAATCTTGGTCTCATCTGACCAAAGCACACGGTCCCAGTTGAAGCCCCAATACCGCTTGGCGAACTCCAGACGTTTGCGTTTATGATTGTGAGTGAGGAAAGGTTTTCTCCGTGCATGCCTCCCAAACAGCTTGTTGGCGTGTAGACAGCGCCTGATGGTTGATTTGGAGACTTTGTGACCCCAGGATGCTACCATTTGTTGTAATTCTGTAACAGTGAGCTTTGGAGATCTTTTGATTTCTCTTACCATCCTCCTCACTGTGCGTGGTGGCAAAAGAAACTTGGGTCCTCGTCCAGGCTTGTTTACCACTGTTCCAGTTGTTTTGAACTTCTTAATTATTCCTCTCACAGTGGATATGGGCAGCTGCAGTTGAGTGGCAATCTTCTTGTAGCCTCTGCCTGACCTGTGAAGGTCGACGCACATCTGCCTCACTTGTATGCTGTGTTCCTTTGTCTTTCCCATGTTTAAGAGTGGATAAGAGAAATGGCCTCGGTGTCACGTCATATTTATACCCTAGGGAAACAGGAAGTGATGAATTGCTAATTAAATGTTCCTACATACTCTGGTAAACTTTGTAAACTACTGCAGAAATGACAGAAATGCTTCAATTATATTTATTTCCTGGGAATTGTTAAGGGTGCCAACAATTGTGGAACAGGTGATTTAATGAAAAATAATTGTTTTTTAGTCAGGGATTTTTTTATTTTCTTACAATTCATTTAAGTTGAAGGCTACATTTTCCTAAAATTTTCAGTGTGACAGTATTCTTCTGCAATAAACACTGAATTTATTTTAAGGCTTTTAACACATCTCAACCAGGGGTGCCAATAATTATGGAGGGCACTGTATATATCTCATTTAAATGTTATTGTCAAGGCAAGGTAGGTTTATTTACAGAGCACCATTGTTAAGCTAAACAACTCATAGTGCTTCACAGAGGGGAGTAAATATATTAGTAGTGTTGGAAAATTAAAATATATCAATTGAAAATGAAATTATAGACATTCACTTTTTTATTCAACAAATCATCATAATGCAATTTAAAATTAGTAGAATTAAGTCAAAAGCAAATGAAGTTGTTCATAAAAACAAGTTGTTTCCTACATCTAGAAACGCTTAGTTTGTTAATGTACAACTATGACACACCTTGAGGAGGAGTCAGTCAGATCTCTCATAGAGGATCATATAGCCTGATAAAACAGCAGCAGGTCATCTAACAGCACCTGACGATCAAGGTATGTGAAACTCTACTCTCTGCAATGATCAGATATATGTGCACAAATAATGAACCAGGATCTTGGTTTGAGCTACAACAACAGTAATTCTTTATTTTATTGACATTTCTCAACATGTTTGTTTCCTTCACTTGAAGAGGTGAAGTTACCTGATCGGTGTTTGTCTCTGTAACTGAGAATGAAACCAGTAATGGTATTCAGTGTGGATCATTGTTCAGCAGTGTAGTATAATAAAAAGATTATTTTTGACCTTTGATTCTTTTGGTTCCAGTAATTGAGACTACAGTATTAAAGTTCAACCATTCAGTATTGTGAGGAAAACATCATGTATTATGAAGCTATGTACAGCAGAGTGCTATTTTACACAGTTAATAATTACAGTCCAAAAACAACCAGGTTCTTCAGCAGGAGGATGAATCAGCCTCTGTTTGAACCTGATATCAAAGACGTTTCTGATCAAAAACATCTTTTTATGATTTGTTGCATCTCGGTAAAAATCTAAAGTTGGAACGTATCGAAATTCTATCAGTACAACGCTGCCTCAGCCAGTGAGAGATGTCCAAATGCTTAATTTTTGCTTTTGCTTGTGCTTAATTTTATTTTTCAATTCTACAGAATATTAGAGATGCAGAGAATCACAGAGCATTGCATCTCTCTGAATCAATCCACAGTGGCTGTTTAATTCTTATTTTAATTTTATTAATATTTCATTTTTTAATTCTTAATTTTCTGTTTATTCTTATTTTACTTTTTCATTTTTCATTTTATTTTTATTATTTTTATTTTCCCTCCCGACTTCCATCAACACTGAGCTGGATCCAGGACCACCTCTACCCGGCTCATCTCACTGCGGTTCCTCCTGCCTGCTACTATGGACTGATTCAATTCAATTCATTGATTTATATCCTGAACTGTTAGCCATCAATAATGTTTTGTTTGTGCCCGCCTGTCCGTCCTGGGTGAGGATCCCCTCCTCTGTCTCTCACCCTGAGGTTTCTCCCCTTTTTTCCCTCTCAGGGTTTTTCTTGGGAGTTGTTCCTCAGCCTTTGCGAGGGTCTAAGGACAGGGGTTTTTTTCACTATGTACACATTGTTGCTCTGCTTGTAAAGTGCTCTGAGATAACAGCTGTTATGATATGGCACTTAAAACAAATAAAAGTTGAAGTTGAAGTTGTTGAATTTCTGCAGAGCTTAATGGATGGAGCTGCTTAGTGCCTTCTCTCTGCTGTCACAGTGTCGATGCTAAACAATGTTTATATCGTTAATTTAAAGAAATATCTGCTGGGAAAAGGAGAGCATCTGACACTGAGTAAATAACTAATGCAGTTTAGGACAACAGTTGAACTGACAGAAAACAACTTCACACAGCTGCTGCATCACTGTGAACACTTTCCTGTCATGTTTCATTCTTTCTCTCTGCTGCAGCATCCTGTAACATCTGATCCTGGAGACGTGATGGCCAGACTGAAGAGAGTCCAGGTATCTGACTATTAAAGAAGCAGAACTATGTCAACCTTTAAGTCTATTTTGGGGGAAGTTGTCTGTGATGAGGCAAGATTATTTGCATCGCACCATTCTGACACAAGGCAATTCACAATGCTTTACATAGGGAATAAAATATATTAAGACATAGGGAAATTACAACAAAATAAATTAAAAATAAATTTCTGACTGTAAAATGCAATAGAAAGTCAATAAGACAAGCAGATAACAAAGTTAAAGAGGTTGAAATTGACACTATAGAAAAGCTGCAGAAAACAATAATGTTTTCAGTCCTGATTTAAAAGGGCTGATCATTTGTGAACTCCTCAGGTGTTCAGGGAGTTTGTTCCACAGCCGAGGACCACTGAAGCTAAATGCAGCTTCACCGTGCTTGGTTCTAGCCCTGGGGACACTGAGTAGACCTGTCCCTGACCACCTGAGGGGTCTAGATGCTCCCTATAGACCTGTCCCTGACCACCTGAGGGGTCTAGTTGCTCCCTATAGACCTGCCCCTGACCACCTGAGGGGTCCAGATGCTCCCTATAGACCTGTCCCTGAGCACCTGAGAGGTCTAGATGCTCCCTATAGACCTGTCCCTGACCACCTGAGGGGTCTAGATGCTCCCTATAGACCTATCCCTGACCACATGAGGGGTCTGGATGCTCCCTATAGACCTGTCCCTGACCACCTGAGGGGTCTAGATGCTCCCTATAGACCTATCCCTGACCACATGAGGGGTCTGGATGCTTCATACCTAACCAGCAGCTCTGTCATGTATTTAGGCCCAAGACCATTCAGTGAATTGTAGACCAGTAACCAGGTTTTAACTGGGCCCTGTGACACACAGGAAGCCAATGCAGGGATTTAAGGACTAGTGTGATATGGTCTATTATCCTACTGTTGGTCAGGACTCTGGCATCAGCATTGTGGATGAGCTGCAGCTGCTTGTTAGGTTCTTTTTTTCTACTGAGACCTGTAAAGAAATCATTATGATAATTTAACCTACTAAGAATAAATGCATGAGTGTTTTTCCATGTCTTGTTTAGACTGTGCTGTTTTTGAACATTATGTTATTCTGACACTCTCTCTATGTGTCTGTCCTCACATCAATCAGGACACAACTGTCCTGCTCCCTCACACTGTGCTCCTCCTCACCCTGATAACCTTATGTGGAGGTGAGTTACACGCACACCTAACACTCTGGTTTATACTAACAGGTGAAGATAGAAGACACTATAAGCGTTTGTTGGATTCATGTTTGTAACTCGAATCTGTTTTGTCTTCTCAGGTCAGATGAAGAAGGTGATTACTCCTTCAGAGCCGATTGTAGCAACAGTTGGTGCAGGCATTGTTTTGCCATGTCACGTGAACCCAGTCATCGATATGTCTGATCTGTTTCTGGATTGGTCGAGACCTGACCTGAGGCCCACATACGTCCTAGTGTGGGTCAGTGGTCAGGAACTAGCAAGTAAAAAACATCCGTCCTACGAGGGAAGAGTCTCGGTTTTCACTGATGAACTGCAGCATGGAAACGTTTCTCTGAAGATCTCCAACGTGACCATTAAAGATGAGGGGAGATACAGATGCTTCCTGCCAATATGGGATAAAGACTCTACTGTTCAGCTGATTGTTGGTAAATGTACTTATTATTTTTGTCTGACCTTGACATGTAGTGATTTTGAACTTCGTGCAAACTAGACTCAATAGTATCACTGGACTTAACAAAACTTAACATATCCCTGAATGAATCTTTGTTGCTCACTTTCTCCAGGTGCTGCATCACCTCCTGTCATCCAGAAGGCCAAAAACAGCAGTAACATGTTAGAGTGTGAGTCTAAAGGCTGGTATCCGGAGCCTGAGGTGTTCTGGCTGGATGGTGAGGGACACGTCCTCTCTGCTGTCTCTACAGAGACAATCAGAGGTCCTGATGAGCTCTACACCATCCACAGCACAATGATGCTGGAGAAGATTCACTACAGCTACAACCTCACCTGTAGAGTCCAGCAGAGGAAGATCAACCAGACCAGAGAGACACACTTCAATGTTCCAGGTACAATCATCTATCACTGTCAAACTGGTGAGTTTTGTTCTTGTTATTGATCATGTTATTGAACATGTTGTTTTGGGTTTTATCATTTCAGATCATGTTTTCATACCTCCCAGTTCTTCTAGTGATCAGCCTGCCTCTGTTGGTCCAGCCATTGGATGTTTCATCTTCATTCTTGCAGCTCTCCTTGTTCTCCTTGGTTTATGGAAATGGAGGCAAAATAAATCCAGAAAATCACAAAATAATTTAAAACCCAATAATAAACGGGAACTTGCTGAGGAGGGACTAGCAGATACTGTTGAAAATGAAAAGCAACCAGAAGAAGCAAGAGAACAAAATGTTCCACTTATGGCAGCAGAAGGAGAGAGTAATGCAGAGCCCATTTGATCTCAGAGTGAATCTGAGATTCAACAAAGGGGAGAACAAACACAAGGAGATGCTGCTGCAGGACAAGTAAGTAATGTTCCACAGGATGAACAGGAACTAACAGTGCAACCAAGGATGGAGCCACCAATAGACCTCTGCACTGATGAGGAAGTGAAGCAGAGAGAACCACATGAACAAAAAAAGCCATTCAAGAGGATCCGTAAATTCTTTCGAAGAGAGAACTTTTTCATAGATTATGTATTAAGCAAAGGCAACAAGACAGAAGGTTTGAAACAAGAGGACGTTTCTCAGTTAACTGAAGGGATGGACCCACAACAGAGAGGAGACAACATCCAGCACCAGTCAGGAGACAAAACACAGGAGAGAAGAAAAGAAGAACAGGAGGACAATCAGGAGGACAAACAGGAGGCAGAGAAAAACCAGAGTCATACTGGTGGATCAGAACAGGAAGCAGAGAACCAACAGAAGCAACATGACACAGTGAAAGACAGAGAGGAAGAGAGGATTGAGGAGGAGTCTCAGTCTGTCGGACAAAAACAATCAAAGAAAGACGAGAAGATGAAGCACAAAAAGCAGAAAGATGGTCGAGAACATGTAGACGACAAAAGCCCTAAAGGGAACAGAAAACTAAAGGACCGCTTAATGAAGTGGACGTGACAGAAAAGAATAAGGAGAAATTTATTGTACTGCATTCCAATGACAATAATCAGGATTCATAATTTCTGAGTTTACATCAATGAATGGTTCTCCAATCCAAAACAGACAGAGATAAGTGTGTCTTGTCATGAGAGAAAGCGAGAGAGAGAGAAAGAGAGAGAGAGAGTGTGTATATTTATTGGATTGGAAAGTTTTTAGTAGAACTTGAATGTTGAGGACAGGATGGAAATGATGTTCAACCTGAACATGATTTGTTTTTCTGATCCACACACTACAGAGTAACTGGAGCAGATTGAGAAAAAATATTCTCAGATTTCAGGTTGTTTTCCGAGGATTCTTCTTTAACCTGGACTAAATTGTGTTTTTGCCACATGGAGGCAGCAGGGAATGGACAGGACACACACACATAGTCCAGAGGCTAAGAAACAGAAAGTACAGTAGAGCTCCTGCAGATTTACACCCAATTAACCCACTTTTAGTGGGTCACAACATGATTAAAAGATTAATGGTATTTTAATATTATTAATTTTAAAAGGAATTATCCATCCATCTATTATATTACCAATACTCAGCAGTGTTACAGGGGTCTGCTGGAGCCTGTCTTCATCTTTTCAAGGGCCTGATGCAGGTCCAGAGGTTGCCACATGGTGGCGCTGTTGAGATCTCAAAGAGCTGATGAGCGTTTAACCACAGCTGGAGCAAAGCAGAGGGACCCAGGCTGTTATTACTGGAACTCCGGCTACATTTATAGACTGGACTGTGGTGCAGCTTCTGTGTTTTTCTCCCTGACAGACAAAACGTTATGTAACCGAGCGCATGATGTCACAAGTCTGATTTTGGGGTCCAAACTGAGCACTCTGACATAGTCTGTAGTGTTTCAGTGATGGTGCAGACCACTGCTGTGTCACTGGGTCTAACTGCAGAGGGATCAGGGACAATCATGTTGAACTTAATTAGAATCATGTAAAGTGTAAAGAATCATGTAAAGAATCATATGAGAGGTTATGTTGTCATAGCTACTACCACTGTAACTATTGTACATAGTTACTACCACTGTAACTATTGTACATAAAACTAACACCGTGTCTCGCTGTGTCAGTATATGTCAGTTTTTTGTCATGACAGTTACATTATATTGATATTTTTTCCCATCTAAACACTTCAATCTGTACTATAGAAGAGGCTCCTGCAATTTTGCTCTAAATCTTTATCATGTACTTTTGATATGCATTGACATTAAAGGGTTTCCACTATTTCACTACTTATGTTCCTGTAACTGTGTTCTTATTGTCATTGTTGATGATGACCCTGATAGAGGGGGGAAAGGGTTTAAAAGGGTTATTGTCTTTACTGCAGTTCGAAAATTCCTGTTGCTTGATCCTAATGTGTATATCAATTTACCAGTGAGTTGTTAAACATAAACTCGTATTAATTCTATTCATTTATGTCTCGTCTATTTATTTTGTAAAATGTTCTTTTATTTCTGTCCTGAGTAAATTATAGAATAATGATCCACAGTAAAGACAGAAACAAGAATTTACCAAAGAAATTGGTAAAGTTTCATCGTAGATTTTATTCTAAGGATAACGGACCGACCGCAAAGATCGTCTATTAAAACAAAGAAGCTGCCGGAACGAAAGTCAAAAATCAGTGAAGACTACGGGAACCGTCAAGTGACAAAGTAAGTTTTGCGTGGCTACACCATGTAAAAATGAAATCTTTCAATCGTCGCAATAAAATTTTGTGCGGACGCAATATAAAAACAAATGAGAACAACATTATGCTTTAATAATGCTTTAACAATGTTTTAATAACGCTTAAATAATGCAAGGAAACGAGATCCAGTTGTGGCCACAGTTTAATAAATGTGTTTAAACAAGATCATGAAGTTAACTTAATAACGTGTGGTAATGAGATTCATATGATTTCTCTTTAAGACTTACACAACTTAAAATACATTGGAGCGAGATCACATCGTGTGGCCAAATTTAAATGGAAATGTGACACCTAATTGTCGCCAAGCGTTATTACTGTGACAGACAAGATCATCCACCAACTAAACCAGTAATTGTATGCAAAACATTTCAACAAAATAGGAATCTGTCTATTTGGCCAGTCATTCATTTAGCACAACTAAATGCTGTCTAAAAAAATTCTGTGAAAATTCTGTGCAAAACTGTGAATTTGAAAACTGAAAGTGTTTTTTTTGTCTGTTTTTGTAGCGAAAGTGGAAAGTGCAGTTTTCTCCTCAGACAGTCAGAGACTGTGGTCCTCAGAAGCGTGTCGGGAGTGAGCCCTCTTCCCATCCAAAGATCTCTGCTCTGCCCATATGTCAAAGTCTTTGTGCTCCTGAAGACAGAGAGGCGACACAAGGGGAAAAAACAGCTGGATCCAGCAGACAGACACACACAGCCCTGTCTGACACCGACCAGCGGCCTCCTGACTCCCACCAGGTAAGAGACCATCCTAACCGGCCAGACAGGAGTAAACACACGCCCCGGGCTGGCCGTATTAACCTGAGCTTTCTGTTTTTCTGACCTCCTTTTCTTCCCCCCTCTCTCTCTCTCTCTCTGCTGCTCGGCTAGCAGCTTAGCTTTGCCGTTAGCATCCGTGGATGCTGATTAGCTTAGCTGATTAGCCTCCTGCTGCTCCTGGATCAGAGAAAACAGCGCTCACTGCAGGGTTTACTCAACACAAACCATCACTTAGACGTGTCTAGGCTGGTTATTGTGTGAAGACCAGTCTAAAGCCAGAAAGAGAAGCAAAAAAGCTCAGATATGTGGGTCTGAGGTGTAATTTTCATGCCTCTTCAAAATAGACATTTTGTTGCATAAACGGAGGATTGTCAAGCTCTATACTTTAGTGACCAGTCATCCGTAAAGTAAGGCATGCTAAAAATAGCTTTTTCCATTCAACATAGCCCTAAATGCAGCACTTTCACTGCCCACTTTCTCATTCCCAAAGCTGAGTAAGAGTAAGTACAAAAGTCAGATTTAATTTGAGATGTAGATTCAGAGAGAGAGAGATTGCAGGAGTGGAAAAAAGAAAGCTCATTTGATCCTGAGTATTGTGATCTTGTGTATTGGTGTAAAAAAAAGTTTCAGACCATGTGAAAGAGGTGGCAACAGTTGTAAGAGGAGAGTTCATCAACTACAGTGAGCAAAACTATGGATGGAGCATCACTGAAGGCGTCTGGTCCATCTGGGATTCGAACCGGGGATCCTCCTGTTGTGATTTTGAGGAATTACTGAAAGACTACATTCTTGCTTCGCTCTCCTATTCTGTGACTGTGACTCTTATAATATCCTTTTCCCTGTATTTTTATGTTAACAGTGTTGGAGGAGTGTCTACATAACAGAATTTAGTTAGTTTGAAAACCAAAGTTAAATACATTTGGACAGTTTGAGCTTCTTTGTGATGCTGTGTGGGAAGCATCAAGTAGAAACCTAGCCTACAAAGTTAGACTTAGTATTGCATGTTGGTATTACTGAACTTTATTATTTGTTTGCATTTGTTTCCCTCCTTTTTGGCCAGATGTGGTAGAAGTGAATTGAGATGTAGCACATAATTGAGAATCAGAAAAAGTGACCACAAGTGTTTTATTTGGAGTAATCCAAAGTATTCAGAATAATGTTTCTTACATTTAGAAATTGAATAGGTTGCATAACAAATGGCATTTCAGGTCCTGCGTTTTGTAATCTGTAGTTGAATAGATTTAAGTAACGCTCCTAACGCTGTGTATTAATATGGAAAATACTCTCGTCTACAGTATGATGTAACCTCTCTCTCCTGCTTTAAGATGAATAGGTTATGTTATAGTAATGCTGTTATTATCAAGTTAAAGCCTTTGTCTCAGGTTTCCCACAGGGCGGTCAGCGCTGCTTAGTCAGGGCTCAGTTTATTGAATTATCAGCTCGCTGTCGGGTTTTTTTCATGAATTAAATGACTACCTTTACTTTGGATTGAGTACAGTTGTAATGCAGCCGGTTGTTTTTTTTTTCCTCTTCTTTCCATGTGGGCTGCAGCTATGTTTCTCCCCCCTCTCTCTCTCTCTCTGATGCCGTGGTCCTCGTCTGCTCTCAGAAGTCTCTGAAGCTCAGTGAAGGCAGGGAGGAAATCACTCTCCAGCTTAGCTGTTCAGACCGAGCCAGGGCAGACGCTCAGTGGATCCCTCCCTTCATTATCTTACCTGCTTTGTACCTTAATGAGGTCACAGGGATCCCCTGCTCATTTAGGCAGGAAAGCCACCCTGGACAGGTCTCCAGGACACACACACACATCATTCCTCGTCTCACTCACACCTAGGGGCAATTTACATGCACATGTATGCTTTTGGAATATCTGGAGAAAATCTACATAGACAGAAGGGATAGTTAACCAATGAGCCACCAGAGGTTCATACTCATTCCTATATAGTGCTTTTCTAGTTGTCATGGCCACTCAAAATGCACCCATTCTTCATACACTCATCTGCTTAACTAGTATTATAACCAGGTTTTAACTAGCAGCTTCTGTACTGTTTGGGGTTCAGTATCCTGCCCGAGGACACTTTGACATCAAGACTGAACCAGCAACGTCCCAGTCCCCGACTTTAGGATGTCTCGCACATGCTGTTGGAGCCTTCTCAGCCTTCTTCTTCCCCTAGCCTGGATAGGGTCAGGGCCGTGGCTTAGAGCTTCGTGTTGGTCCGGCATCTCTTGAAAAGTCCCTGTTGTTGGACGAGCCAAGTTGTTATTCTTTTCTATTCTGTTATAGACTGTTCTGGAGTCTGTACATGACAAGCAAGTCCCCCGGTTTGATTCCTGGCGGGACCGAGGTTCTTTCTCTGTTGAGTTTGCATGTTGTCTGTCTGTCTCAGTGGTCTGCCTACTGCCCCTAGGTGTGAGTGAGAAAGTTCATGTTGTGTGTTTGTTTCCAGCAGATCTGTGTATTACAGCTAAGCCACAAACCAGGTAAAATGATGCTCAAGTGGATGTTGTGCGGTCTGTCCAAACAGCTGAGATGCCTCCCTCTCTCAGCCTGTGTGTTTCCCCAGCTCCGGCTTCATCCAGAGCCAGACTCTTGATTACCAGTGTATGAGCCGGGTGTCAGGCCTGATTTACGGCTGCTGTTTGTGCCGGTGCGTCCCCGCCGCTGGGGGAAACCTGGATGGCGGCGACGCAGAGTGACAGCGAAGTAGGTGAGCGAGGCGAGCAGCGCTAATGAGATTCCAGCTGGCTGCCGTCCAGTCTGCAGGTCTGCGAGCATGTAATCAGGTTTCCATGCAGTCTGAATTGCAGCCTCTGACAGCGAGGGTGACATTCGAGGTGGATGATGGTGGAGGAAGTTTGTTTGCACAGCTTTATCTGATACCCGCATTTATCACCCTGTCTGCAGTGCAACAGGCCACTGGTTATTTGTCTTAAAACTCAGTTTGGGAAAATCTCTCCCCAGTTATAAATCACTGATTTCAGAAAGAGAGAAAAAAAACTTTTTTTTTCACCTCTACCTTAATTGGCTTTTGACTGAATTTGCAAGGCCGATTCCCAGAGATCGTGTTCTTTGTCCTTCTTTTTGATTATTTTCTCATTCTCTTCATATTTGTTTTTGACTTCATTTATTTTTCTGACAGCATGTGCAGCACATTTCATTCATTTCCCATGCTGTTACTCCTCATATTCTGTGGATCTCGCCACTAAAAGTACGAACGCTTTTTACTATCAAAACACTTCCCTACCTTTGCCTTTTAAGTACCATGATTTACTGTTCTGAACGCTACAACGTATGTCTCGTTAATCTAAACAGAGACTATTTCAGAAAAATGGTTTATTTAAAGGGGAGACGCAGTGGCTCGGTGAATGGGACTGTCACACTAAGGCCCCTGGTGGGGATCCTGCTCGCACCGAGAGCTGTGTGTGTTGGTTTTCCCTGAGTATTCTGCTTTCCTCTCACAGATGAAAAGCGTTTAGGTTTGTTTGAGCCCCTAAATCGCCCTGGGATGGACTGAGCAGTGGATAGATGAGTCTGTTCCACTCCTCAAACTGGATCAGAGAGTCCAGGCAGGATGGGTTTGCTGCTGCTGAGCTGGTGTGTGCAGTCCACTGTTGTTAGTCAATAAATAGCTCCAATATAAACTGCTGCTGAAACCACAAAAATGCCTTCCTCCGTCTCTGCTCGGTCAACGGGCTGTGACAGTTGTTGGGAAGGCAAAGTGGAATTTTCCTTTTTTTTTTTTTGGGAAGAGAGAGGGATTTGACCGGCACTTTCACCTGACCTCTGAGGGCGATGTGCAGAGATGTGTGTCTGCCTCCCCCCGGTCCGAGGAGTCACCGGATCCCCTTCCAACCCCTCCTGAAAGCTCCCGTCCCTGTTTCTTGACTGGGCTCCAGGACAACATTTTATCTCTCTTGATTGTTTTTGTGTCTCGCTGCCTGGAAAGATCTGGGCTTGTCAGCTGTCCACATAAACAGAGAAAGCAGACGCTGTCCTCCTCCTCCACCTCCTTTCTCTTTCTTCCTTTCCTTTCTTTTTTTTTTCCCTTCCTTTTTTTCGATCCAGGCTTATTTTTGATGTCGGGTTCCAGGCCTAAACTGTTGTTATCAAGGATGTCAGGCCCGACTGTTTCTCAAAGCTGCAATCAGAGGGTTTCATTTTGACCGGTTTAGTTCTGTGGTCACTCCCACACAGTCTGAAAACAACATGAAAAGCTCCAGCGTCTGCTGCCTGGTGAACACCCGTTCACCATCATGCATCTCTGTGTGTCCCTCGGCATGACGAAACGTCCGAGAACACGCTCAAACATACGTTGTATAAGGAATGCTGGAACAGGACGGGGCATGGGAGTGGAAGCAAACACTGAACCAAACAACTGCAGGCCTGTAGCAGAGACGTTGAGGCTGAAATGCTGGAAGAGGTTTCGTAACAAGTGCAGCGAGTGAGCGCAGATGCATGCAGCAACAGCAAGCGATGTGGAGCTCTCTGTTGAGGAGAGCAGAGAGGCTGGGAGCGCCCTGGGCACATCTGGATCTGATTGTAGGTGCGCCACCTGATGACGTGAGCGGCCTGGCTGGAGCGGAGCGAGCGGAGCTCAGATCTGCAGCAGCCTCTCGTCGAGCTCTCAGGGCTGCCGCTAACAATGACTGTCAGAAAACAGTGAAAACAACCCCAGAGCGCCGTTCCCCTGCAGTCAGCACCACGTCTCCACCGAGCCACAGTCCCAAATAGACGAACGGAGAGAAGCAGCAAATCCTCACTATGGGCAAACTTGAGGCAAACTTGTCATTATGACAATACGTTTTTGCTCACATTCGATTATATGGAACCGTTTCGTTTGTCCCAAAATACCAAAATACCTTCTTTTTTTTTTTTAACAAAAGCACGTTATGGAAGGGTTTGATCAAGAGCCTTTCTGTGTCTTTAATTTGCATGTTCCTCCTGAATCTGCATGTAGTGAAACATGCATGTTTAGGCTGTCTGGAGGCTCTAAAATGCCTTTAGATATGAGTGTGAGAGTGTGTGTGTATGTATGTGTGTGTCCTGTCCCAGGGTGTGTGTTTCAAGTATTAAAAAAGTCTGTGATTGTGATTTAATGAGTTAATACATTTAGTTGGTTTTCATGCTCTTTGTCTGAATAGTTTGACTGTAGAGAGCCTGGAGTATTTTTAGCGAATAGCTGAGAGTGAGTGTTACTTGTTGTGACCAAAACACAACAAGTTTATTCTTTAGAGCTTTGTTCCTTCCCAGCTGATCTCAGGTCTGTTTTCTGTTTGTCTGTTTTGCTCTGTTGATGCAACTGCAAACTAGAAAGTTAAAGATGTGTTGCTGACTTTATTAGGTCTTGAAGAAGTCCTAAAAGTGTGTTGAAATGAGCTCTGGGATTCCTGCAGATACCCCCTGAGCTCCACAGACCTCCAGCCGTGGTTTGCAGTTGCATTGTGTGAGGTTTGATCGTCTCAGCTTGTGTTTCTGTCACTGTGGTCATCTCCGCGCGCCGGCTGTAAATCCCGAGCTCGCTGTGAGTCACACTGCTCCCTGATCAGTCCTGATTATCTCTCCGTTTGTTGCCTTTGATCAGTGCGGCCCAGGCGGGCCGTGCAGGCGACGCTTCGGCCTCTAAAACCGCTTTAAAGCCCGATATTAACCGACTGAGCGGCTCAGAGGCCTGGGTTTTCCTTCCAGTGGTTCTTTGGTTTGGAGTGAAAACTCTTCTTTTTGTAGAATGGGAGACGCATTTGTTATTGCGTCCGTTTCCTTTTTTATTCACGCAGCGCCCGTTTGTCATCTCAGGAGCCGAAACAAAACACTTTGAAACCAGTTTTCAACAGGACTGCTCTCAGTTTCCTGCAGCCACTTCCTGTGTTTTATTCCTGCTGATCATATCGAGGCTGCAACAGTGTTTTTCTCCATCGTATCCATGGACGTGATGCTGCCACACACAGGGTGCACAAAGTGCTTTTTGTTATCAAAGGTCAGATCAGAGGTTTCACGTAATTAGCAAAACAGAAGAATGAGGTTGAATAAATGTGGATTTCTCATGTATCATGGAGTTGAATTATTCCCACAGCTGTGACTGGTGGCCACATCATGTCTGTAATGACGGTGTTGTATGACGTGTGTGTGTGTGTGTGTGTGTGTGTGTGTGTGTGTGTGTGTGTGTGTGTGTTTCTGTCTGCAGCTGCTTCGGGGGCTGATGATGTGGTGTGAAGATGGAGGCTCCTGAATACCTGGACCTGGATGAGATCGACTTCTCTGATGATTCAGTGGTCAGTACGACAAACCCAAGCAGTTGTAGAGCTGTGGAAACTGGATGTGTTCAGACAGTTCAGTGACCTGCATGAGTGAGAGCCCCCCCAGACAAACCTAAACCTGACACTTTAAAAAACTGAATAAAGCCTTTAATCTGTCTATGACTGGACAATTAATGTGCATGTAAACACATTTGTCAGACTAATACAGACTTCTCTAACAACCACTAGAAGAGCAACATGCCAGAAACTCTAATGACATTTCTGAAAAGATGAGACTATGCTCAGCCTGAAGAATATGTTAAAATACACAGATGGGAGGAACAGGAACAGGTCCATAGTAACCCAGTGAAACAACGCATATCGCCACCTAGAGCTGAGGAGGCAACAAGCTCCATCAACAGCTCGACTTTCCCTGTTGTATGTAAACTGGTGGAAAGAGAGAATTACAGTGAGATGCCCGAGTGGAGCTGTGAGCATACAACCACTGTACTACAGCTGTCTAGTCAAAGTCAATGAGAAACGGATCCATCCCACCTGCCTCCACATGCACTGTAGATACAGAACATATTTCCACTGTCCAGTTTGTTGTACAGCCTCCAGTTACACAGTTTAGTGAGAGAACATCCTGTCGAATCAGTCAAGAATAGAAAAAGGGGGTAATAAGGGGTTGGAAGGCATAGCATCGTGCTGAATCAACTGTTGAGGGATTTACAGAGACTGTTTGAGCTGATCTGGCCACAGAGTGAGAGGGTTGAATCACGCAGCTGCTTCATCTGTCTGCAGTTAGAGCTACGTCACCGCCCAAGCAATTAACTCATATCTAAATAGAGCGGCTTTACACAGCTGCCGGCCCGCTGTGTACACTCCCCTGTCCTGTCTCACTCTTTCCCTCCGTCTCCTGCAGTATTCTGTGACGTCTCTCAAGAGCATCCCGGAGTTGTCCAGGAGGAGCGATGGCCAGGCCGAGGAGAGACCAGGTAACCTCCCCCCCTGGTTATGGACCTCAGCATCATCTCTAGGCTTTAATCCAGCTCAATTTAGCGACATTTCAAGGAGATCTACAATGAAAAAATAACTTTTACTCTGGCTTTGTTGATTTATGACTAAAGATGTACAAAAACGTATTCATATTTACCTCAGCAGAAAACCAGGTGAATCTGTGTTTTATGAAAACCCTTCAGAAGCAATGAGCCAACACTCAGGTTCATGAATAATGCATGGCCCATGACTGTGTGACTATCCATGTCTTTGCTGCAGCCTCCTCCTCAGTATGTGAATCCTCCTCAGATTCTGGCTCCACCATATATGGCTGTGTGTGTGTGTAGGTGCTCCATAGCTGCTGCTCCAGTTACCACTGAGCTGCTAAGCTGCATTGTGTAGCCAGGAACGTAAAGTCACGTGCTGTCATGTGAGTTGCAGGCCAGACAGGCAGTCAGTGTAACGCATACTATGTGGTATATGTGGATACCAACATGTGAGGGCACCAGATCTGTGCAGAAACAGACTCGTTTAGGACTTTCAAAGGGCTGTTTAAAGCATCTGAGGCATTTATGATGAACAGCTTCTATGTTAGATCCAGACAATGAAGATAAATACTCCATTCAGCCATTCTAGGTCCTCTTTAAAGTGTTACTTTGTATTTACAGCCGGTCTGCACCAACTCTTTATAAAGCATAACCTCGAATGATCTCTGATAAGGTCTCCTCTCCTGCTCAGCTCCTGCCATCAACTGGAGCCGTGGGGTCTCCTCCCACAGCAGCGGGGGGATCAAAGCCACGGGGCTGCCTGAGGTCCACAGTAAATTCAGACCGGTGAAGAGAGTCTCTCCGCTCAAACACCAACCCGAGACCACCGACTCCGACACCGATGGCAAAGTGCCGAGCCAGGGGCTGGGCGAGCCGGGGGAGGCCAGCAAGGACGACCCCAGCTCCGACAAGCCCACTCACGCCTCCTCCTCCTCCTCCTCTGAGGGCTCGGGGGGGAAGGCCAAGGGCCTGGGGGGGGGGCAGCGTCGGGGTGGTCGGGGGGAACAACCCTCAGGCTCTGTTCGGGGAGCTGGAGCACTACGACCTGGACATGGACGAGATCCTGGACGTCCCTTACATCAAGTCCAGCCAGCAGATGTCCACGCTGCCCCGCGTCCCCCACGACAAGCGCTCGGTGACGGGGAGCAACCTGGGGGGGGGCACGCTGGAGCGGAACAGAGGAGGAGGAGGCGGAGGGCTGAAGAGCGCTGCTCTACAGCACAACGAGCCTCTGAGTCTGGGCAGCAGCAGCTCACAGACCCCGGTACGTTCCCCTCAGGCCACCTCTGATCCATCTACACAGAGTGCTTGGATCACCACCACCCCTCAGTCTCTGGTCCCTCTTCTGATTCTGGCTCCATCATATCAGGCTGGATGTGGACAAATCGCTCTATAGCTGCAGCAAAGTTACCACTTAGTTCAGGAGAATGTTGATAAGCACCGTTGTAAAGTCACCTGATCATTTACAAGAGAATAGAAGAAGAGAATAGAGAACAGGCATAAATACATTCCCTTGTTCCCATGTGGGTGTCCTTACACAGGTGGCATGGTTCAGATTTACCAATTGTTGCACTGGTGGTGGTAGCATGATAACAACCCCAGTAATGCCCCAGGATGGGCAAGGAACAAGAAGAGGAATGCCGACAAGTAAACAGTTGAGCCGCATAATGCGCTCAACATGTTGGTTAGAGCTGGAGGACAGTCGGGGTTAGGCTGTAAACATAGAGGTTAGAAGACCTGAGTCTGCAGCGCACCTTTAAGTGTTTATCTCATAAACATGTTCGCACTGTTCCTTTGTTTCAACACTAGTTGTTTTACTACGAACAGGTTGCAGGTCTGCTCCTCTTGTTACTCTGGTTTCTCTCTCCTGCAGTACTGTGTCCTGTCCCCGGTGAAGTGGTCCGACCTGAGGAAGTCCAAGTCCATGGATCCAGACCTCCACCACCTGCACCGCTCCCCAGCTGGGGGAGGCTACCAGTCGGAGCTGCTTTCCTCTGGCCTGCTCAGCTGCTCCTCCTCCCTCTCCTCCTTCTCTGATGCAGGTAGGACTAAGAACCACGGCTCCATCCTTATGTCATGTTAAAACACCAGGTGCCTTTCCTTTACCCCTAATGGACACGGTATGATGTGACGTGTTCCAGACAAGCTGCTGTCTGCGCGGGTCTACCCGGACCAGAGCCAGAGGCAGAGCGTGGAGCCTCAGGGAGGCTCGGGCCTCATGTTCTCCATGCAGGGCTGCAGCGTGGGGAGGCCCGACGCCTCCAAGGCCTGGGCTCCTGGAGCAGGAGGAGCAGGAGGAGGAGGAGGGAGCAACACCGTGCCCAGAGGGTTTGGAGGAGGAGGAGGCGGAGGAGGAGCAGGAGGCGAGGTGGACGAGGAGACCAAGAAGAACCAGAACATCATCAATATAGTCAGAGAGGGACAGATCTCCCTGCTGGTGAGTGGGACGCACTCTGACCACGGTGATGTGGGAACCTCGACCTTTTCTAACCTCCTCTTGTGTCTGTCCTGCTCCTGCAGCCTCACCTGGCAGCAGACAACCTGGAGCTGATCCGAGACGAGGATGGGAACAACCTGCTGCACATCTCTGCCTCCCAGGGTCACGCAGACTGTCTGCAGCATCTCACGTCTCTGATGGGAGAGGACGGACTCAACGAACGCAACAACCAGCAGCTCACACCGGCTGGCCTGGGAGTCAAGGTCAGTGTGACGTGATGGAGACTTATCAGACCTATAACCATCAAATATCATAGAGACTGTTCATATTAATATATATTTAGTTGCTTGTTCATGATGATGACAATTAGCAGTGGAACTGCAACATCTTGTCTGTTAATTAGTCTATTGGTCTGATCTAATTTGTGCAGCTCTGGTTACTTAGATATGATGATCCAGCCCCTAACATTACATGTAAATGTATGTTGCATTTATTTGTAAAAATCATAATTATAGTCTTTTGTGATTAATAAAACATGTAATTCATGTGATACATACTTTGTCATATGACATATATCATTTATTAAGTTCTTTATCTCAACAACCAGAGGAGCTAGAAAGACAGATTTGCTCAATTTGGCCATTTAGAAATATTTGTAGTGTTTATAGGAAGTTTTCTTCCATCAGCATCTCAAATGCAAATATTTTCTGGTCTTGTTAGTCGTCTGTTACAGGAAACTGAATAGACATGACAGATTTTTCACATTTTTCCTGGATTTTAGAAACTAAAGAATAGAAATCAAGAAAGTAACTGAGTGGATTAAACAGCTACAAAAGCAGTTGCTTGTCACAGCCCTAGTATTGACTGATTGCCCATGTACTGTAGAACTCTTCACCAGAACTCTTTTAGTCTTAACATGAACTAAAAGTAGATTTTAACAAGATTGGCTCCGTAAATTCTTCCCCTTCTTCTAATGTAGGAATCAGGCGAGAAAATGTAGCCTTTTTCCTGTGTTTCTAGATATCACCGGCAGGTATAAATAGTAGATGTATCGGATCAAGCAGGTCTTCTCCTTTTAAAAGGAGGACACACACACACACACACACACACACATTCCTCACAGAGCTGCGCTCTGAACTCTGCTGCTTAACAAAGTGCTGCGGCTCATCTGACAACGCTCGTCACTCGCTCCTCAAATCGCGTTATTCAATCAACCCTCTAATTCCTGCAGCCTTGATCTGGCGCCAAAAGAGGAATGTTTGTGTGTGCGTGTGTGTACAGCTGTGCCAAATGTTCGTAACTTGGGCTGCAGTGGAGAATTAAATTAGGGCAAGAAAACAAGGGGTGAAAAAAGCAACCAGGGCAGAGGAGAGGCAAGGAGACGGAGACGTGTCGCGCCTAAAGAGGAGGATTTCACACAGGTAGCCACACCTGGACTAGTGAGTCTACTTTAGTGGTTTAGAAGTTACTCTGGTGGAGGGAGAGGTTGGTAATAGAGGCGATGACTGGCGTCTGCTAAAGCTTCAAACCGGAGGTCAGAGGTGAACATCTGCAAGCTAACAGACACACAGCCACCTGATTGGCTGCTGGCAGCTGGTCTGCTGAGGTCTTAAATAATTAAGATCGCAGAGTTCTGAAAACATGATGTAAACCATGTTAGAGCGCCGCAGCCCGGGAAGGAAAGCGAGGGAAGCGGCCACTGTTCTGTCTGCCCGGCAGTGGAAAGCAGCCGCCTGGTTCGCTGCCAGGGAGGAAGTGTGTTATCTGCAGACAAGCCAGGCATCTGAGCCCTGATTGGCCCTTATCGAGCCTCTTGTTAACTAGCTCACATTAACGGGATGATGGATTAACAGCCACCTGGTGTGCTTCAGGACGCACGTTTAACTCTGTGTGTGTGTGTGTGTGTGTGTGTGTGTGTGTGTGTGTGTGTGTGTGTGTGTGTGTGTGTGTGTGTGTGTCCCCTGCAGAATGGTCATCTGGAGTGTGTGAGGTGGATGGTGAGTGAGACCGAGGCCATCGCAGAGCTGAGCTGCACCAGGGAACATCCCAGTCTGATCCACTATGCTGCCCGCTACGGACAGGTAAACACACACACACACACAAACACACAGTCTCTCAGTTTTCAGTGTGTGGGTCTATTATCCTGAAGTGGATAACAGTTACTACCAGGCCACAGAGCCGGCTCCTTTCAGGTCCATGTTCAGTAAACACGGTAAACTGTCACACATTATGAGTGGAGAGATCTCCCTGGAGGCATGAGATTTGTGAGGTGCTCTGTGATTACAGACTGCTTTGTATTCTCTGCATTTGTCACTATTTCCCTTTGGGCTCAGACAACCCGTTTCAACCTGTAGATTCAACAAAGAATCATCCTCAGCTAAACATTTGCACTTCTCCACATTTTCTTGTTTAGACACTTTGGGAACTTTAGTCTGTTTATGGGCAAGACTGAGCAAAAAGCAAAACGACACACGAATCAAGTTCATGTGCATGTGACGATGTTGTGGTGCATGTGGGGAGTGCAGCTGGTTGTCTGTCAGTCAGATAGACAGGTATCGGATCAGATTCAGTCCTGTTGTTATTCTGTGGTGTCTGACGTGCAGGCTGTGTGTCCCTGTCTGTCTGTGGCTGCAGGAGAAGGTCTTGTTGTGGCTGCTGCAGTTCATGCAGGAGCAGGCCATCTCCCTGGACGAAATCGACCAGAACGGAAACACAGCCGTGCACGTGGCGGCTCAGTACGGACACCTGACCTGCATACAGGTGTGTGTGTGTGCGTGTGTGTGTGTGTGTGGCTCTAGGGAAAGACCACATCTGTCCTCCTCTCTCCTGAAGCACAGACCCAGGCCAGATGGGAGCACATTTATGATTTGAAGCCGCGCTTTAATTGAATTATTTCAGTACTCAACATAAACACTGGGGTGGTGTAGGATTCTACTTTTCCTGGCTTATAGGACCGCTCAGAACGTCCTGGTTTGAGTTACCCTGCTCCCTGCTAATCATGGCAAAACCAGCCATTTATTCTATTTTACAGTGTGAGGCTCATTTTCCTACAGCAGGGCTGATTGTTTCCATTATTCCTGGTAGGTGGCACATCCTGCTGGAGAGCGGATGTTATCAGTCTTGTCTGCTTCCTGTTGGCAGACCCGGGCCCACAATCAAAACACTGATTAAGTCAAAGTCAGGACGAGGAGAGTTTTCCTTCAGAAAACACTGTATAGACTCAAACAGCAGCAACCTCCCTCCATGATCACTTATCAGCCTCTGCAAATGTGTGGATGTGTGCGTATGTGCAGAGCCTCTCCCCCTGTCCCACATTCTCCTCTCCTCCAGGTGAAGTGTCTAACATGAGTGAGTGCTGTTTGAGTTGTGGGCCAGCAGTGAAGGCGTGTGTCTCTGGGTCTCTGGGTGTCTGGGTCCAGACTCTGGTGGAGTACGGCTCCAACGTGACGGTGCAGAACCAGCAGGGCGAGCGGCCGTCCCAGAGCGCCGAGCGGCAGGGCCACACCACCTGCGCCCGCTACCTGGTGGTGGTGGAGACCTGCATGTCGCTGGCCTCGCAGGTGGTCAAGCTCACCAAGCAGCTCAACGAGTACGTCTTCAAGCGCACGCTGTTTGCTTGCTCTGTGATGACAGTATGCACATGACATGTGGTGCATGTCTGACCTGCAGTCTCACTCCCCTGATGGAGATAATAGCGATTATAACGTGTGTTTTCTAAATGGTTGCAGACTTATTTTAGCATTTTTATCTCTGTTTTTGTGAGAAAAAGAATCACAAATTTCAAGAATAAAGTCGCTAATAATGAGAATAACATCATAACTTACAAGAATAAAGTTGTAGATTTATGTGATTAAAGTCGTAATATTACAAGGAAAAAAGTCCTAAATAAAATAAAGTCGAATTCAAGATGGAAGTAGGTTGAGAGGAGAAAAAGTGAGCAGATAAGATTGATGTAGACCACACGTTAAACATTGAAACTGAACAGTTTAAGTGAACAGTGCAACTTTATTCTTGTAATCTAAGACTTTATCGAAATTTCGATAAAGTGTGGTCCTAATACTCCGTCGTACAGCCTTGACTCAGTTGACTGAGTTGTGGCATTGTTGCTGAATGTAACTTATGTTGTTTGTGTGTGTGTGTGTGTGTGTGTGTGTGTGTGTGTGTGTTTGCTGTGCAGACAGGCCACAGAGAGGATGACTCTTCACAAACAGCTGCAGAGACTAATGGACCCCAACAAGGGAGAGGGGACGCCGTCCAGGTCACCCAAGTAATGCACGCACGCACGCACGCACGCACACACACACACACACACACACAAGCAGACAGGCTCACATGATTTACATTACAGCTGGAACAACTAATCGATTAATCAAATACTTAATCTTAATATTTCCTGGTTTATTTAGTCCTCTATGACAAGACATTGAATGTTTTTGAGGTAAGGACAACATAAAGGCATTGAAGACCTCATCTTGGTCTTTGTTAAATGGGAATGAATGCTGCATTTTATAAAGCAGACACTGATTCATGGAAAATGTTGCAGCCGTAGTAGAAACACTCCACTCTGGTTAGAGATCAATGAATGCAGCTTGACTAGAGGAACAGATGTGTGTATGAACATACATTATACCTGCAGGTAATGTTATTTAGCATTGTGGTTGCTGTAGCAACACGTTATTGCTGTAAAGGTGTAGGTATGTCTTAATGGTAGCAGCCCTTTAGGGGTGTTGGTCTGGGCTGTTCGAGCAGTTTCAGTGATTTAAAGCCTCAGAGTGACAGTGACTGACAGCTCCCTCTCCCCCCGGGCTGCAGCTCCCACCCCCCCGCCTCCGTGGAGGCGTGGCCTGAGATGATGCTGACGGCGGAGGGGACTCCGGGCGAGGGCCAGTGGCTGGTGCGTCAGGGCGGGGTGGGGCCGGACTCCGTGCTGCGCCAGCTGCTGGGGAAGGACATGTCCGACTCTCTGCTCCCCAGGGACCGGGACCGGCTGCCGTCCTCCGCCGGCCTGGGCCGGGAGTGTGGCCCCGGGGCCCCCGGGGCCCCCGGCGCCCGCAGGCCCGGCCTGGTGGAGAGGAGGGAGCTCAAACTGGCCAGACTGAAGCAGATCATGCAGCGCTCCCTGAGCGAGTCCGACTCGGACGGGTACCCGCCGGAGGAGGGGAAGAACCAGGCCTCCTCCACGCTGCGCCCTGATAGGCCGTCACACCTGCCCATCGCCGAGGAGGAGCCGGCGTCCAACCACCTCAGCCTGATGATGAGGAAGCACCTGCCGTCCTCCGCCCCCTCCGCGTCTGAGAAGAAGCTGGCGTTTTCCCTCAGCGGCTCCAAGTCGGTGGACAGCATCGGCTACAACCCCTCGCCGACCTCCAGCGACCCCGAGGCGGTGGACGGCAGGACGCCGGACGCCTCCGCCGACCTGCACGACCCCGCCAACGGCCACAAGGCGGCCACCAGCCCCAAGAGCGCCCTGAAGTCGCCCTCGTCCCGCCGGAAGACGTCCCAGAACCTCAAGCTGAGGGTCACCTTCGACGAGCAGGTCCACAAGAGCTCCAGCCAGGAGGCGGAGCAGAGCAAGGGCCACGGCGGCAAAGAGAGGACTCCCACAGGAAGCTCTGAGAGCAAGAGGCCGTTTGGGGCGTTCCGCTCCATCATGGAGACGCTGAGCGGGAACACAAACCACAACAACAACAACAGCAGTGGAGGAGGGGGGCAGTCTGGCTCTGCTGTCAAAGCAGCCGCCTCCCAGAACTCACCCGGGAGGAAATCAGAGAGTAAAGGAGGAGGAGGAGGAGGAGGAGCCAGGGGCAAGAGCAAAGCCAGCAACGTTTAACTAACTAGTGCCTGATGATGGCCAGAGAGCACATAACAGACAGACCACTACGAGGAGCAAACAGCGAGAGGCAGCAAACAGGAGAGATGGTTCCTCATTGTTTACTCTCTTTTATTTTTGTTTCTCTCTGTTTCACCATCCACATGGTTTCCATTCACTCAGAAATCATGTTTGCAAACTACCTAGGAGGTTCCCACAGCTGAGCCCCAGCCCCAGAGTCTCAGTCTACGCTGGGTATCACTCCACTCATGCACCTTGGTTGGCGTCGCTCCCAGTGAGTCCAGTGTGGTAATTCTTGGTTCATAACCACTCGTCCTAACAGGAACGGGCCTCACAAGAGGCCGAGCAGCCTCTTCACTGTGACACCATAGTAAGGTTCCCAAGTCGAGGTGAGATTTTGTGCGTTTTGTGGCTTTAACTGAGTCAAAAATTACATTGAAACAAAGTTGTGGTCTGCAGAAAAACTCTAGAGAAACTTTACGTTCTTTAAGTTCTTTTTGGGGCCGTGATGAAGAAGCATGAAGAAGCATGTGACTCTTACCAGAGTATAAGAAGCATCGTCTGGATTATTACTGTTTATTACTTTTTTTTAATGTTTTAATGGTCAAACTCTTTGTTATAGACCCAAAATGTCCCCTTACATTTTTTAAAGCCTCCACTTGAACTCGTGGTGTTATTTTAGTCATTTGAAGATATTATTGAATTTATATCCAAAGCCATAATTTGGCCTCCAGCACAGGAGAACAGCCAGCTCCGTTCCTTCTGTTTGCTGTTGTATTGGACCCAATACATCCAAACTCTGCTCAGCTGTCACAGAGGACAAGTATGAGTTTTCGTACTGGAAGTAATAATATTTATTCTCTGACTGTTTGGACTTCATCGGTATCTAAGCGTGTGGTTTTGCAGGTTTCAGACTTCTCTCGTGTTCTTTGCCTCGGACGTTTGGCTTCTGGTGCTTTTCATGCAGTTTAAGGACTGCATCTGCCTCAGAGACGGGCGGAAGCTGCGGCTTTCTTATTTTGGCAGCCAACACATTTGATGGAGGTTTTCAGGGGGTGAATCAGTGTCCAGCTAGAGACGTCACATCCCCATCATGCCACATGACATACTTTTTCAAACTTTCTTCCATTTGGTTTTGTATCAGAATACAGAACAAGGTCTCCAAACTTCATCTTCTCCAAGCAGAGATGGAAGGGCTTCGCTGTCTCTGCCGCTCTGTTACTGTACTCTGAACGACACGAAAGATGAATATTTATGTTTATGCACACATTTATGATTTAGGATTGGAAAAAAAAAACGTGGTTATAATCACGCACGTGGTCGACGTGCACCAGCACATCCATCCTTTTTTCAAACCACTGTATATATATTTAGTAGTATTTAAGTTTGTTTCCATGTATTCCACGCATCCTTTCTCTTTGAGTTCCATGTTTATTCTCTATGCAGTATTTCTGGCATGAAGTAGACGCTAGCTGTGTGTTGTGTTTGAGACGGGGAGGTTGACGGATGCACCTTCTACAGCGGCTGAGGGACAGGGCCCATCACACAGCCCTCCTGAGGGCCTCCTCCTGCCACAGGCTTCACACTCAGCAGCTTTTTGGGAGGTTGTCGGACGCTGGCAGACACGGACTGGGGGGCCGAGGCTGTCCTCCGACGCTCCGGTCCAGGCTTGGTGCTTCGCTGTAGCGGCAAACAAGGTCAGACGCTGGAGCTGCCATTAAAACCTGTTCAAAGGCTCACATGACGTTTTAGGCAAATGATCAATCTGCGCTAATCATGCCCAATGTGAATCATCAGGTCTGTTGACTCCTCGCTGGCCTGCTAGCACACTGTTGTTGTTGTGGTTGTTGTTGACGACCGCTGATCTGATTTGATGCGTCACAGTCACACATGGACACTCGGAGCAGGCAGCCGTCTCATTTAGGGACCAAATCAGACTAAAGTCTAGGTTTCATCATGATTTTCACACATTTTAGCTGTAGAACCGTTACTTCACAAATGTTGCCGGGTTGACTTGTTGGTAGTTTCAACAGTTTACTGATCCTGATGCTCTGTTGCTAGTTGTCAACAGTGACCCCTCACATCTAAGTCTCTCTACCGCCCCCGAGAGGCCGCAGTGGTCATTACACCCAACAATTCACCAGGTCACAACAAACGGAGCGTAACGACAATTCTGCTTTCTGTTTTTACAAAGTTGCTGATAAAATAGCAACAGGAATTAATTAATTAATGAGTTAGAATATCCAAATCTGATTTTGATGGAAATCTGTCCATGGATTATTCAGTATTCCCACTTATCTTTCTTCAAAAAGAGCAAAGTTCAAGTCTTCCACCTCATTGGTTCCAGCTCGCACCTCTGACATAGGTCTGATGGAGTTCAGCACAGACGCCGGAGGCAGATCAAACAGGATGTCCTGCTCTGGTTCTCTTGTTCTCGACACTGATGAGGAGCGATCCGTCCTGACGGAGCACAGATCACAGCCTCTACTCTGATTTTTGATATCTTTGGGAGGAACTGGATCATGTTTACGTCAGAGTCTGGTTGTGACGCAGCCGAGTTTCTCTCTGGACTTCAGCTCACCTTTTTTTTTTTTCTTTTTTCTCTCTCTCTATCATGTTCCTGTATTTTAACGTGCCTGTCCTGTGGATCAATGAGATCCTGCTCACTCATCTGGTTTACATAAAGAAAACACTTTTTCTTGCAGTTTACCATTGTGAGGTTTACTCCTCCTCCCTCTGTGACTGAGGGATTGTGGGCAGTCTGCAGCTCATGGATGTGATGGGTGGTTTGAGGCAGTGGAGTCTGGGAGCCGGGATCTTTGGTCCGGTCTGCTGATCCTGACTCGGTGAAGGAGCATCTTCATCGTCTTCATTGAGTCCACTGAGAAGGTCACACCCACTTTCAGCTCTGCATCTAGTGCAGAAGGTGTCTTCAGGTAGTTACATCAGATGGATTTCTGTCAAAATATCCATCATTAGCTGTCATGAGATTGCTTGTATTGAACATTGAACAACACTGAGCATGAAATCCTTTGGTCTGATCTTAAACGTCAAAAGTAAATTTGGCCCAAAAATGACTTGAAGGTCCAAGGTTTTGTCTTTTTCTGATCTGAATGCACAGAAACGAACCTGATGTCCGTCCTCCCTTCTCAGTGCGACTGTATTTTCCCAAAGTAGCAAAGTGTTTCCTAAAACCTCTGACGCTTTAATGACGCCCACAGTCGGCCTGAAGTTCGGCAACTTCACTCTACTCATCTGTATTGTTCGTTTCTTGGAATTTTCCATGAAATTGCTCCTGTAATGGAGATAATACAGTAACCAGACTCCTAGTCGGTGCACGTCAATTCAGCCGAGCACACACAAAGCTTTTCATTCTGTCTCGGGACATTTCTGGTGAATTCAATACAACCAGATGCGATTAAACAGTAATGGAATAGCGCATCTATTCTCCACGATCACTCTGACAATTCCTTGTTCTTCGGGGACAGACACAGACATTAGGGAGGGAATCACAGGCTGGTAGAGTGAGCTTGCCAAAGGTGTCAGAGGTCTCTCTCGCCCGCTGCCAGAGCCGTCGGCTGCTGGTCGGAGGGTTAGTTTCTGAACTGTTACTCAGTCTGAAGTGTCTCCATCCTATCCACTCCTGGAGAATGAAGGAGAGCGGCTCCAAGGCTGCTCCATCTGCGTGTTTCCATGTTGACGAGCGCCTCAGACGGACAGCGGCCTCTGCTGCCTCCACTCGGATGTTTACTCTCAATGCAAAAAAAACAGAAGAAATATCAGTGAATGTTGGAGACGTCTGACTCTGATTTGTTTGTTTGTTTTTTTTATATATATATACAACTAACCAGCACGTACAGAGACAACTGATTTACTGTCCCTGTTATTGAAGCTGTTGTGAAGATAAACTGAAATAAAATGCTATCTCGAGCAGATTCAAGTCATCCTGTGTTTTTAACCGAGGCTTTAACTGATTTCACAGATACAATGTAAGCAAATCATAAGGAGTTCTATCAAGATTTATCAACATTTGTGACATCAGAAGACTATCATTTGAATGCCTTCTGCAACGTGTCTTCATATCTAGTATGATTATATCACTTTGGAGGCCCATGCATCATCTGACCAGATTTCTTGACTTTTGACCTTTGACCAAATCTAACCTCATTTAGATATTCTAAAGAAAACGACATTGTACCACAGAGATTTAGTGACTAAAGCCGTCCTTAAAGTGAGACCTGCTTGGACTCTGTCCCCCGGCAGGTCCTCCCTCGCCCCGCGTTTGACCACTGTTGACCGAGATGGATGTTGCCTGCGAATTGTGCCCTCTGTTAATTTAATGGACAATACATAACGGAGCATATATTTATTTCCATGTGCCTCAGCGGCATCAAAAACAGTCACTTACCGGGGCAGGATTTATGGTGTTTGGCTAGCAGATTGGCCTTTGATGGCTCCCACCCCGGGCCGGCCGCCTCCCAGCGGAGCCTAATGGGCCCGGCTCTAATAGCGTCCCTCCATCATGGCGGCGAATATGAAACATGAGCTCGCTGGCTCACAATTAGCACAACAGCACAGCGGGCAGAGGGAGCGGGGACGTGGAACGAGCGGACTCATCAGGAACTTCTCCCAAAGACTCCCCTTCCCTGGTTCATGTAACAAAAAACAAGAGCGATTTGTTTTCGTTTTTTTTCCTCCTCCCTCCCTCCCTCCCTCCGTCTTTCCTCCTCCTCCTCCTCCTCTTCAGGGGGGTGAGAGGGGAGGGGAGGGGGTGAAGTTAAACTGATAAATTAGACCTCATTTATTGGACAACAGCTCCAGTCGATACCCGGGGGCCTCTGCTCTGCAGCGTGGACGAGGCTCCACAGCCGCTAATTGGTCGACTCCATGTGGATGGAGGGGGTGCTTTTTTTTGGTGTGTGTGTGTGTGTGTGTGAGAGAGAGAGAGAGAGGGCTGGCAGGGCGGGGCAGATGGGACGAGTGGTGCGTTTGGCCGGCACTGATGCCCACACACACACACACGCAGAATGTGTTGTCTCATGGCGGACGTCTGCGGCACACGCCACGAAACAGACGAGACGAGGGCTGGCTTGACAGGCCGGGCGGAGGGGAGGGTGGAGGAGTCATGTATAGATTTTTGTGTCTGTTGTTTTGGCTTATTTGTGTGCTTCTTTTACTCAGTCAATCAAATTTAATTGACACCGCTGGGCTGAGGCCGGGGGCCCCGCGGCATGCTGGGATGACAGGCCTTTAATGCCAGGGAGAGGAGAGAGGTTCTTCTGCCTGTGAAGGATGGAGGAGGAGGAGGAGGAGGATGGGGAGGAGGAAGGAGGGGAGGCGACTGAGGGTGACAATTCCTCACGCCCGTCAACAGCATTAATTGATGTAACAACAGCGATGATGGATACTGATAAATACAACCTTTAAGAAAAAAAGTAATTAGACGGCGTCCTGGTCAGGGCGGCCAGGCTGATAAACACCATTCGTCTTCCGGAGAGGTCCGCAGACAGACGCCAGCCACATCCACATGCAGATCAAACCCAGAGCATTTGCATTTCGGCCTCGGAGCTCTCAGGGCTCCAGAAACGCCTGTTTTCGCTTCATTGTCCTCCTCGCCGAGCCAAACTCTGCTGCTCGGTCCAGATGTGAACCTGTTGGATCAGGACACAGAGAAAATGGTGAACAGGAAGGATAGTTTCAGTTTTCATCATCACATACATCCATCTGATCCATTACAGATAGAAAACAGCTGCATATGGCCAAAAGCCTGTACTAGAAATACTTCCTTGTAATAAAGTATTTCTGAATCTGATTCTGAAAACCAAACAAGAAACATGTTGGAAAACTGACTAAGAGATTATCCCTTATTTTAGCTGGGTAGGGTTGGGCCTGTGTCTGCAAGGCTTCGAAAAGCTGAAACTCACAGTGAAAGGTATGGTACAAGGGTCAAAGTTAGTAGGATAACAGTTGGGTGAACGGAGTTGGATGTGGTTGGGTTGAATTTAGTTTAGTTTTAGTTTTAGTATAGTTTGTTTTAGCAGTGTTACTGATAATATCTAGATCCAGGGGATCACAAAGGACCTGTGGTGTGTGCCAATGATCTCTTTACGTCTGCAGAACCAGTGGAAGTTGCCATGGTGTTGACATGACATTTGCTGCCAATACAGATGTGGAAACTTTGACCACCGGGGTAACTTCACCAGCTCTGACTTTCAGGTAACTTCCTTTTCATGAAGCTTAACCTTCTGCTATGCTCTCACTTCTTTTGCGTTTGAGGAACACTTATAAGTGATTTCACATGTTATTCAAGATTTAAAGTGCCATTTTACAGATGCTTCTTATACAAATAAACGTTAAACTCAGTCAGAATAGAGACATGTTTCATTAGTTTTCAAAGACTTGTGTAAATATCATACTTTTACAAAGAGCTTCGTATGAGGCAGCAAATTAGTCGTACACAATAAACAAATAGATACACAGCTGCAAAGTTTGATTGCTTTAAAGCTGTAAAGTTAAATGTACTGTATCATAACTATCGTATTAGCTTCTGGCCAGATGCGGGCTGTCTGCAGTTCTCAAAAGAGCCAGCAGGGGGCAGCATTGTAGTTTTTAAGCTTCTGCCTCAGATCAGGACTACCACCCTCCTCCTCCTCCTCCAGGGGCAGGTGCAGGGGGAGCTCTCTCTCTCTCTCCTTCTCTCTCTCTCTCTCTCTCTCTCTCTCTCTCTCTCTCTCTCTCTATCAGCCCCCTTTGGCATTTAGCTCCTCTGTCACGGAGTCGATTTTGTTGATTCCGAGCATGAAAACAGCAGCGGCGCCTTGTTAAAGTGTTTGTTTGGCCTTCAAGACGTTTGTCCCCAGAGGACCAACACACTGCGAGCACACATCATGAATAACCTGCAGCAAAGTGCACTCTTATTTTAATTTGCCTCTGTAATTGACAGTGGGCTCAGATTCCCTGCGAGCGCGGCACAACAGAGGAGCTGGTGACCCCGGAGATGGGACCGCTTGTTTGGGGATGCTCTGGAAAATGTCAGAAATGCAACAGTGTTAAACTCGAGGAGATGATTGATTTTTTTCTTCTTCCTGGCCTCTCGTTTTTGGTGCACAGGAGGTTTTCGGCAGAGGTGTTTCTCTCCTCGGAGAAAACGTCTCGTTTGCATTTCTGTTCTTACATCATCAGGGCAAAGTGACAGAATGGAGGCTCAGGCGCTGCTCGAGTCTGTCAGGCAGTGACTTTTAGTGGATCTTTTGTCTGAGGGCGGCATTTAAAATGTCACAGCAAACACGCGGTGACGGTTCTGGGCCAGTTTCAAACTCAAAACATAACATCACAGATGAATGTGGGAGGTGTGCTGTTTGCTCAGGGTGCATTAATGTACTGAGGTGTAGCTATGTTTCCCTAAAGGCACATCTTTATGCAATTGAATGGTGTAAATTACTTGAGATCTTGAGATCTTCTCAGTTTATTTTTAATTCAAGACCAACTGGTTCTATTTGGACAATTTAAAGTCACCTCAGTCACTTTACGAATCAACAGATGCTGAGTAAAGAAAACAATATCCTGTTGTGAGGGTCTCACCTCTAAAACCTGATGTCTGAGGAGGCTCCACCTTTGCTCCAGCGCTATAAAACGGAGAAAAGGAAAATCACATCAAAAGAGACAAGAGCAATAGAGTTTTCTGTATGAATCAACTTTTAACAATCATGTTCATAATCGAGTTGTATCTTGTAACAAGAACGACACATTTCAACTGTAATCTAGAACGACTCTCGCTATAAATTGAACTGGAACTTATATTGTGAAAGTGAACCCAAGAGTCCATCTCACCTCCTGCTTTTGTGTTTTCATGACAGGCATGTCCTTCAGATAGACAGGACATATCGCAGCGTGGATCCTCGTATCACAGACGTTTTGGAGAGAGGCGGATCTTTGTCCGCCAGGTATCGTTTTGAGAGAGGACGAGAGCGGAGCCTCAAACCTCTGGTCGCTCGTTCTCACTCGCTCTGTTTGTCCTCCTCAATGAAATAATAGTCAAATAAAACTCTTTCATTTTGCTGAGGGGTCTCCTGGGGGCCTCTTAGGGGCCCCTGAGGGTCCCCAGACCCCACTTTGGGGGCGGTGTGCGGGCCCCACGTTTACAGGCTGTGGTAATGGTGCTTGTTTGTCCATTGGTCTGTAAATCACACCGACATTAGAGCTGTCACAAGATCCACTGGAGACACAGCAGACCATCACTAATACCCCTGACCCCTGAGACACTCCCCACTGGATCTATAACAGCAGCTACAAAACAAATAGATAAATAAATAACACACACACACAAACACAGGACTACAGGCCGACCTGGGATAAAAGTAGTTTTAAAACCACACATGCCATCTTTAACTGGAGCCTGTGGAGGTACAGCTGCCATCTCCAGCTCCACCTTAGATCCTTTGAGGAGAGGAGGTGAATGTTTGGAAGTAGGGATGAAGAGTCCATAAAGAACTCGGGTGGTGGGCAGCCCCTATGATGCTGTTTGATGCAGGACAGAGAAATACACAGGATCCTCAGTACAAGTCTGTGCAAATGATAGATGAGCTGCCAGACTATTTCCCTTTAGGGATCATTAAAGTAATTCCTATAGTACATGTATATATATAGTATATGTTCTTGAAATCTACACCAATCTTACGATGTCTCTTTTTTCCAGTGGTGTAAAAAGTATCCTCATTTATTACTTGAGTAGAAGTATAGATACCAGTATCTGTAACAGGGACTGTAGCAAGGCAGTATTCAACTAACTTGTGGTGAGGTGAAGATGACTGGTAGAACTGAAAAGGTGTGAAGTGGAGAGAAGAGATAGGCTGTGGCCAGAAAGAGGTGTGGTAAAAAGGTGGAGAGAAGTAGACCAAATAAGGTGTCAACAGGATCTATACTTCTAAATCCTAGGAATACTTCTCCATTTGAAGCTTTTTACTGAAGTCAAAGTGAAAAGTGTACTGGTTTCTGAATTACTTCAAGTGTAAAAGTATGAAAGGAAAGAAAATGGCATGGTACAAAGCGTAGCCTATAGTGCACTATATATTTATAGATATATATATTGTGTTAGAAACATGTTATCAATAGCCTAAAAAACAAGTTAGAGGTCATTAAAATCTACTTTACTTTTACTTCTATTCCTTACATATGAATAGAAGGAGTAGAAAATGGAGATACTTGCATGGAAATGTAAAGCGGTAGAAGTAAAAAGTAGGTTGAAACAGTATGGATAACCAAAATTTCTGCTGAGGTAAGGTATCAAAGCATTTGTACTTTGTTACCTGACACCTCTGCTTTTTTCCACCTTTATCTGCACATACTGACACAGGCAAGCATGCAGTCGATCGTAGAACATCTACTTGAGCTTCAGCTTCACACTGAAATTTTGAAACAGCGACCTGACATCGGCGTTTGAGTCCTGCTACCTGTGAGGGCTGGGATTGAGCTTGAACCCATCCATCACTGACCTTTTAATGACTTTCATCTGAAAACAGCCAGAGCTGTTCACAACAAATGGCCATAAATCCAGCGCTCCTCCTCCTCCTCCTCCTCCTCCTCCTCCTCCTCCTCTCCTCCTCTGGGTTCGACAGCCTCTCCGCCCTGGCCTGCGGTTTGTCTTTATTTTCTGCCGCGTGCTTCATTCATTACAGCAGCTTTACTGGGAGTGGAGCAGCTTTTATTGGCGCTGCCGCCTGTAAAATCGGTCGAGAGACTAACCTTTAAGCTGAGAGAGGAGGGGGGAGGGAGGGAGGGAGGGAGAGTTTGTTAGAGGAAAGATGGACAGTAAACAGGAAGTGCACACACACACATCATTATTTCACACACAAATAGGCTCACACACAGAACTGAGGATAGACACATTCTCAACACTCTCTCTCTCTCTCTCTCTGTGTGTGTGTGTGTTATGATATTTATTGGGAAGCGACAGCTCCTTTAACCTCAACCATCGACCGCCCAGCACTCCCATTAAGACAGACTGGGACGTCCGCAGGGAGAGACGATGTGAGAGTGAGAGTCTGTGAGTGAGTTTGTGTGTGTGTGTGTGTGTGTGTGTGTGTGTTTGTCTCTCTTTAAAAGGCAGCATGTTGTTTCTCTGAGTGCTTATGGGCTGCTCTCTGCCTCTCATGTCTGTGTGACTTCACAGTGTGAGTGTGTGAGTGTGTGTGTGTGTGTGTGTGTGTGATTACAGTGAGCTTTACTGTACTCTGCATCTGTACAATGGTTGGCAGCCAGGAAAACAGCGTTATCCAGGTTTGTTTATATTATTAAAGCTATGATTTGAAATGTAATGCTTGTGATCATAATCGACAGGGAAGCTTCTTCTTTAGTCCGTGTTCTATTAAAGCAACTGTGGAAGCCATGGATTGGGTTTTCTTTCTCATGTAAAGGTTCATTATTTAGTTTGTGTACCCATAATATACTGTATAACACCTGTTGGTTCACCTATAAGTTCACCTGTCGGCTTCTTTCTCTTTGGTCGCTGTATTTCATGTTTTTTTTTTATCACTGTGACAAATTTGACTTTAGTCCATATATTTTAGTTTTATGAGTTCATCTTTTCATTTGGATGTTATTATTTTTCTTTATTTTTAGGACTGAACTGAAAATTTCTGACTTGTTCTGGATATGTCTGCTGTACCTTGCTTCATAAACGAGGCATTTACACACATATTCACACACTGGTTACCTACACAGTCTGTATGTAATCACTAACCTTCGTATAAGTGGACAACCATACTGGCCCTGAGCCACCTAAAGTCAGACATACATTTCAACTGTACATATTATCACTCAGTCCTGGGAAATGTTTAATACCATTAACTATCTCCTCTTTGGTCAAATATTTCCCTCTATACCTACATTTCTTAGTCTCTTGGCCTCTTGTGATGACACAGCACAACACAGTCAATTGAGAAATATTTATTACATTTGAACTGAAGTATAAAAATATATTACTCAAACTAAAATGCTGTAAAGGCCATTTTCAACTGTAATGGCACAATTATGTTAGGAACTTCATTGAAGGCTGTATCTTAAAGAAGAATCAGGCAACACAAATGAAGGAAAAAACAACATTTTGACAGGCTTAATTGGTCAGAAACATTGAATCCAGGAGAGCTTTTTTTACAGCTGTCACTTCCCGGGGCAGAAGGGGCAGGAGTTGTTCTTGCTGGACTGCAGCCACACCCGGATGCAGTCTCTGTGGATGGTGTGGGAGCAGCTCAGCGGGTGTCTGCTCTCTGGATCCACGTGGTTCTGACACATCAGGCACAGTTTCCGAGGCCCTGCGGCCTGGGCCCCGCCTGCAGGGTGCGCTCTCTGGGGGGGCGGAGCGGGTCTCTGGATGGGGCCGGGGGCCACGGGCCCTGCAGCCGCCCCCCGGGCGCCCTGTGCCAGCCTCTGGCCCACCTGCTCGATCACCTCCTGCATGGACATGCCCGACAGCGTCCCCCGAGCACTCTTCACCTGCTGCAGCAGCGCCGTCAGCTGAGCCCTGCTGCACTGCGGGTAGCGAGCCCCCAGCTTCTCCAGCACTTTGTCCAGGGTGCCGGCAGAGGAGGAAGAGGAGGAGGAGGAAGAGGCAGGGGCAAGGGCGGGAGGGGTGGAGGTGCGAGCAACAGGAGTTGGCGAGGAAGCAGGGAGGGGGCGGGTCACTTGGGCGGGAGGAGGGGCCACGAACTGAGAGTGAGCCAGTGAACGCATCACCTGACTGTATCTCACATCAGCCTGAGGAGAGGAGAGGGAGTGAGTTCAACTACATGAAAATGTCTTTTAAAGGAGACTGAGAACAAAAACAAATTAAGTCAGCTTTATAAAATAATGTCTCTAGCCAGCCAAAGATGTACACCAGTTCCTCTGGGTCCTCACAAGAACAGACAAAATAATTGGAAGTAGAAACAGAGCATCCTATGTATTTCTACTTAGGGTTTAGGCCATTCTAGGTCGCCTTCAGAGCAAACAGGGAATCACAGAATCATGCCACTTGGATCTTACCATGGGCACCAGGGGCAGATTGGGCACTTTGATCCTGGGGAGGGATTCTAACCCGCGACCCTGCTGGACCTGCTGCAGGACCTCCTGGAAGCGGCCCTGGAGCTCGGCCTTGTTCTTCAGGACCAGACTCTCCTCCCTATCCCACCTCTGCTTCTCGTATGGGTACTGCTGCGGAGACTCCAGCCTGAGAGCCATCAGGTACTGGCTCACCTGGGAAGTGAGCAACCATAGTCAGCTTCAGGGTGTCTGTCTGGACTAGATGTTCAGCTCCATGTGATGGAGGTGTCTCCTGGTGTCTGCACCTCTCTCTGCCAGGCCTCGATGCGAACCATGGCCACGTCCCGCTGCTTCTCCACGGCGGTGATCTCGTCCCGTAAGGCCAGCAGCTCGGCCTCCTGCGCCTCTAACCTCACTTTCTCCAGCTCCTGCCTCAGCTCGTCAAGCTCCTCCTGCCACTTCCGCTGCTCGTCCTCCTGCTCCTCACTGAGAGACGTCAGCTTCCTCTCGTTCTCCTCCAGCTCCTGGGCTATCCTGTGCAAAGGAGGAGGAGAGATCTCAGCCCTTTTGTCTATGGAGCAACTGTGGCTGAAAGACCATTGTTTATTTTTTGTTTATTTGTATTGTTGTTGACCTTTGCTTGTCCTCCTCTGCTTTGTTCCTCTCTGTCATCATCTCCTGTTTCTTGGTCAGGAAGTTCTTCCGGGTGGCCTTGGAGTTGTTCAGTTGCAGTTTCACTCGCACAGACTCCAGTTTATCCAGAAGAGCCTGAGGAAACGGTCACATGACAAATAACACACAAATCAAACCACATATAGTCAAATGAAACAGAAAGTGTCTTGAACTGTGCTTTGAGAGCGTGTCTCACCTGGTGCTGGCGGGTGGCCTCCTCATTCTCCTTCTGCAGGTGTTGTTTCTCCTTCTCATGTGCCTTCTCCTCTTCAGCCTGCTTCTTGAGCAGCCCGTTGTACAGCTCCTCCAGGGTGGTGCTGTACTCAAACATGGCTGCCACCTGATTCTCCCAGTCTGGTTCGGTGTTGATGCCCATCTCTTCCATCATGATCTCCGTCTGCACTGCCTGAGCCCTCTGGTTGGAGTCTTACAGGAATCACAGAGAATACGATGAAGAAACCATAGTCGTAAAAGAAGTAGTCAGGGTAGTAATATCAAATGTGGGTAGCACAGGGTTTATACTGTAGTGGCCGTAGCATTAGTAGAAGGATAGAAGTAGCAGAAAAGTAAAAAAGGAGTAAAGGACTTAGTAAAGTAAAAGACGTAGAAGTAATGGATGTAGAAGCAATAGCAGGAGTGGTAGTATAAGAAGTGTTACAGGCATTACCGGGAGTAGTAGCTGTAACAATAGAAGTAATAGTAGTGGTAGTAATACTAAAAGTAGTAAAAGAAGAATTGTCCATCCAAGGGTTAAGGTTAGTGGCATATTCTACAACACTGAATTGAAGCAACGGAAATCGCAACAGGTTTATACTTAACTTTCAATCCAGAGATTTAACCACAGCGATTATGTGTTACACTGACTCAACTCTCACTACACTTCTGGTAAATATCTAACCTACTTCTGGCTTTCGATCGGTTCAGAAGATGCAGACTCTCTTTTGAGGACGTTTCTTCTCTTCGGACTCAGGTCCAGTCTGTGCTCTGGCCTCAGACTCAGACGTGATGTTTACCTTCCTCTGCGGTGTCTCCCTCCGGCCGCTCCGGGTCGAGCTGCGGGACTCTCAGCTCTGCCTCCGCAGCCACAGCTTCACCGCTGGCCTCCATGCTGCTGGGAGGCTCCAGAGCAGTGGAAACAGCTGGACACAACAACCACAGCCCTGTCAGGGTATAAACATTATTTACAACCCGAAACAAAGCAGTTGTTACAGCGGTGTTTACAGTCGCGTCCAGAGTTTCGCTAGCGCGGAAATGAAAGTACGACACCGTAAATGTTCCGGGTGGAACTGAACAGCGGCCCAAAGATCCTCAGAATATTAAAAAATAAAACCAGGAGACAAAACTAAATAGTTCTGACAATAAAATATAGATACAATTATTTTCTGTACAACTTAATTGCCCATTATAAATAATATGGGGAAAAACACGCAGGTATTTGGTTGAAAACAATGCAAAATAGTCAGATGGCTGGAATCCAAGTAATCAAGAGGGTAAGATAGATAGATAGATAGATAGATAGATAGATAGATAGATAGATAGATAGATAGATAGATAGATAGATAGATAGATAGATAGATAGAGTCCTGCGATGTAATAGGGACCTGTCCAAAGTGTATTATCTTCTGCAGATTCCATGACATAGCAAAGCATAACAAAGCAGGTAAGATGATGGATTTAAGGATGAACAAATTTCCTATTGTAGCCATTTAAGGGGACACTCTAAGTAGTAGAAGAATGAGTAGTAATGAAATAAGATAAGATCTTATTTGAATCCCTAAATGAAAATTAATATTCGCTTTGGTAAAGCCATACCAGAGCTAAATAGAAACACACACCAAATCTCGTTTAATATGTATAATGTATATTTCCATGTGTGTGTTTGTGTGTGTCTGTGAATGTGTATATGTGTGTAAGTACAAACGTAGACATTGGTACTGAAGACCACTGATAACCAGGTCAGAGTGAGACATCCTCTTCTTTTTGCTCTCCTCCTGCTCCCAGCAGGACTCAGTCATATGACAGAGCTAGGAACACCTCCTGACTCCCTGCTCCTCCTCTCCTCCCTCTCCCTCTCTCTCTGTCAGTCGACTGTTTTCTCTGTGTGTGCGTGAATGTGTGTTTCTCTGTGTGTGTGTTTCTGTTAGCCAGCTAGCCTGTTAGCCATCACCTCCACACACAGACAGACAGACCGCAGTGAAACATGGCGGACACAGCCCGGGACCCTCCACCGCAGAGCACCGACTTCCAAGAGCTGGAAGACGGGGAGGACCTGTTCCCGGAGCCGGAGGTGAGAGGAGGAGGAGGAGGAGACGGAGGTGATGAAGGGAGGCCGGAGCTGAGAAGGGCTGGGCGTGATGCCTCAAGCTGACAACAGAAGGAAACTTAGGAGGAAGGAGAAGGAGGTTGTGGAGGAGAGGCCTTTAAAATTGTCATTTTTTTGAATGAGATTTGGTGCATGTTCGGTTTTTATTCAGCTCTGTTGTGGCTCCATTAAAGCCGCACAGATGAACAATTGCTTAAAGTGCTGGGAACCGACGATGGCCTTCAAGGGTTAGACAGTTACAGGAGCCGTGGAGGGTCATTATTTGCGCAGGGACATTGCAGGGAAGGTGTGTTTGCTCACCATCAGGTGACAGTGTCACAGGTGTGTGCTGGGTGGTGCGTTCAGGGCATGCTGGGAACAAAACAAGCAACAGTACACTTCTGCATTGTTTGTAAGTTGTGCACGTAGAGGCATTGGTTGGAGTGTGCTTGCTCTTGGCAACAATATGTTTTTATGGTTTGTAAAGGGCTAATAAAATAGTTGCATTGTAAACTCTATAGTGGAAGATAGATCTACTGTTATTACTAATACTACTCTTCCTTTACTACTACTTCTACTAATTCTATCACTACTACCACCACTACTGCTACTACTACTCTTACCACTTCTTCTTCTACTCATCCTTATCACTCTCACTTTCATATCATTGGGAAGTGCAGTGACAAACTACCAGAAACAACTAAGAAAAATGACTCTAACCAATGAAATGTGCCAGATTTAATGGGGGGATGTGAACATATAACAAATATTAAACTTTTAGCTAATGTTGCAGCCTCAAAATAGTCCCCACACATACTTTTATAGCACAGTATTAAACAAACAACACTAGAGGCTCCACAAAGGGAAATTGTCTTGCACTGTGACTGTACTGGATTTGATTTAGTTTGTAGGGACTAATAAAATACATTGTAAAAGCCACAGTGGAGATTACTGTTTGGTAGCTCTGTTGAAAAGCAGTGCTAGGAAACTTCTGCATCTATTCTGTTAAAAGTAAAAGACTGAACAAAGAGCTATCTATCTGTGTCTGCCTTTCAAGTTTCAAGCTACGCAAAAAAAATGTTGCTGGATTTAATTAACATTGTGTCAAAATATCCATTTTACCTGTTTGGTACCTAATGGTGTAGTAAAGCAATCCCGGTGCCTACTGTAAGTGCAGGACACGGAGAGCGAAGGTCAGAACAGGCTCACACCCACACCGAGGGCCAGTCTGGGGTAGAGTCTACGCTCAGCCTAAACATGCATATTTTTGGACTGTGAGATGAAACCAGAGTACCTGGAGAAAACCTATGCAGACACAGGGACAATATGCAAACTCCACATTGAATCAGTTCGACCTTTTGTCCTTAAGATGTCTGCATAGTCTGTGTCCCTGGCTTTGTATAACGTGGCATGTAGCTATGGGGACAATTTGAGTCATTAAATAACTGATAATGTTTTATTGTCGCTCCAGGACAGCAGCAAATAGATGTGGGTCATAGTACTTGGACAGCCAGTCAGGGAGACAGTGATGAAATCTCATCTGCGAGGAAAAGACAGTGAAGTAACTCCGAACTGGCTTTAACCCACATCCCCGGTGAGCAGAGTTCCTCTCAGTGCAGAGAACTAGTTTAAAAGTCACTGTAGAAACAAACACCTCGATAAACAGATATAAGGATATAAACTTGTAGCAGTGCACAGTACAATACTGAGCCTAGACTCCTGCTGTGCACTGCATTCACTGCATGTACCCGTCCTGACAGTGGTGGGCGTGTATATCGAATACTGCCTAATTTATTTTTGCAGGATTTCGTGGTATTCAGAGGTGAGGTTGCAGATTGCAACCAACTGAATGAGCCTCTCTCTCCAAACCCGCAGGGGAATCTGCTTAAAACATGACCGAAGTGAAATGCCTTTCCTCCCATCTCTACCAACACATTCCTTATAAATCCTGGATTAAATGTGAGAACGGACGACAACAACATTGCATCCGAAGCTCCTCACATTAGCTCCACAATGGATGTAATAAAACGTCTCCCGGAGCCGACCAACACGTTTGTCAGTTCCCTCCAAATTGAATCCGGCTGGTTGTCCCACAATGAACTGATATCAGCATTTTCTGATCTGCTTCCTAGATAAAAGGAAATGACCAGTGGCTTTTCACAGATGATGTGGCATGAACTGGGGCTTCCTGTGACACAGTCAGTGCAGCCGTCTTCTTGGGCAGCCCTGGTGTGCCTGGAGCTGCACTCTCAGCTAGAAGTTTAGGTGTAGCTTAGACAGATTTGTCCAGTTTTAGTAGATTTTCTTAAACAACACTTACTTTTCACTGAAAGCACAGTTATTCACATGCATGTATGCACTGTCATTAATCCATTTCTACAACATAGCGTAGCATTTTCATCTCTACGTGTTTTATGGCCTCAGACCGTTGGATCGGTTACTCGGCTGGATTTGTTGCCTCAACACAGCCTTGGCCCTGCTTCTGTTTCATTATTAATGCATGTGATATTTTTGGTCCTGACGATTGGAAAAGGTGTAACACCACTGCAACAACAGCTGAGGAGTGTGTAACAGGAGTGACACCTCTGCATGTGGAAATTGTCTCAGATTGTCAGTTTATAACAGTTTCTGGCTTGAAAAGTGTGTTGTAACTTAGACACACACACACACACACACACACACACACACACACACACACACACACACAAACACACACACACACACACACACACACACACATATATGCCTACACGCCTGTTTTTCCCCTTTCTGTCATGTCAGCACTCTGGATTTCATTCCTGGTGATGATTGTCTTCCTTTGAGTGTCACAACAGCACTTGTCAGCGACCTGTGTGTGTGTGTGTGTGTGTGTGTGTGTGTGTGTGTGTGTGTGTGTGTGTGTGTGTGTCACAGTCAGCCATCCACTTCCCCTGTGAGCAGCAGAGCAGACTGAGTCTGGATGTGTTTTCATGGCTGAAATGCTGCTTCACTTGGAGCAATAAACAGATGAAGGATGTCCAACATTTTAAGGTGGACTGGGCTTAAGTGGACTTCCTGTTTAGTTTTCCTGTTTGTCAGAAGGTGGATTCTCTCTCCTGTCTGTCTGCACCGTCCGTTTACTCTCAGTTGCCAGGCAGTTGGTTTGGCACCCCCAGGTAGAGTAAAGCTAATGTTGACCCAGCTGTCTGAGCACTCTGAGGGATGTACTGTCCATGTTGTTTTGCCAGATATTCACTTCATATGATGCATGTTAATCAGCGCTGAACCTGGGCCCGTGCCATCATGCGGACAAGTATGCAGCCAGGATGAACCTGTTTTCAGTGTTGGCAGGGTTCAGCTGCGACCTGGGCCTCCTCCGCAGTGTCCGCATGTGACCTGTTGATGCAGATATTTCCTGTAGATCAGAATCCGGTCCATACACAGGATAAACGGAGGCAAACCAATGAAATCCAATCAGCCTCAGCTGTTTCATATTAATTATGAGCGTGCCTGAAATATGAAAACGCAGGATGCACACACACACACACACACACACACACACACACACACACACACACACACACACACACACACACACACACACACACACGCCCACCTAGGAGCAATTTAGAGTCTCAGATCGAATTAAACATGGATGTGTTTGGACTCTGGAAGAACATGCAAACTCCATGGAGAAAGGCCCTCGGTTGAACTCAGGTGTCGAGCACGGGTTCTTCTTGCTGCAAGATGTAGCTACCCACCACATACCTCCATCTCAACATCATCTCACCTTCACCTTATCCTTATTATTCCTTTGTGCCTCTGTTACTTTTTTTGTGGCGTAGACAAAACAAGGTATTTCATGAGTTTATCTTGGTCTTTGAGAAACACAGATCAACATTTTCCCCAATTTTCTGACATTATATAGACCAAATTCCTCATCAATTTGTTAAGAAATTTACTGAAAAGTTAAGGAACTACAAATATATTTGTTTTATGCAGTCCTACTAAATAGTAGCTTTCTTGTGTAGTTTTGTTAGATAGATAGATAGATAGATAGATAGATAGATAGATAGATAGATAGATAGATAGATAGGAGGTTCATTCATGGAAACTCAGGTTTAAGTCATTTCCTGGATTAGATGAGGCTTCATTTTCTAAGAAAGCATGAGATGAAGCAAGAACACTCATTGCCTCAGGACTCTGAAAGAATAAAGAATCAATATTTAGCATCGAGGTTTTGATGTTTTTTCTAAGGGTTGCTGATCTTTCATTAGTTTCTTTTGTGTCTTTGTTTTTTTTAGCTATTCTCAGTGGCGTTATGTATAAATAGGTTCTGTGAGAGATGTTCAGTGATTGTCACCTGATACTGAAGCATCAGTGCATCCTAAATGAGGCTGGTTTTTCACCTGGCTTACTGATGCTCTGGGAGCTGCAGGGGAATGGATGCCCTGATGACCTGCTGTGCCTGTGCTTCCTCTGACCTCTGGTGCGTTTGCTGAGTAAGGACGGAGGAAGCTCCTCGTTATCATCACTCATTTCCTCTTCTCTCCATCCTCTCTCCGTCATCCTCTCCTCTGTCTCCGCTCAGCTAAAATCCCTCCAACCTTCCTCGTCACTTCCTCCACTCCAGCTGTGTTCCAACTTTGTTTTGAAGGGTCAACAAAACTTCATAGACTCAGTTTTTCACCTCACATAGAAGCTGAACACATGCTAATGCTTACTGGCCACAATACAAAAACAAATAATGTAAATTTTAATCATTTCTTCAAGGTCAAAATGATTTCTTTGGAGCAAACAAAATGCTCTTCAGTCATTTCTACCCAGTGAATCATCACAGACGTTTACAGTCAGTTAACCAGTCACATCTCGAGCTTGTAACTGGGAGCAAATGTTCGTAAAACCTCTCCGGTAACTGCGCTGGCTGTTCTGTAAAGTTGTGCAGGACATGTGATGCAGCTGCTGTGGACCAGGCTTTTTGCAGGACACAGACCATAAAGACGCGTCTCTCACCTGGCAGGTATGGCAGCTCTGAAATGCATAAAGGGCGGCGGCGGGGGAATATTGTTACATGCACGGAGGAGACGCATCATTTGAGCTACTGATCCTTGAGTCTATTGAGCTGAAACTCGAACCTGTGGTCTCTGCACACTGGTCTATGAAAGTGCGAGTCTGCGGCACTGGAAAGTTACAATAGCGCTGCCACAAGTCCCATGTGACTGTCGTATAACCCATAAAGGTGCAGCAGTCATGTTCACACAGTGTGAGCATGCAGGCCAGCGAATGAATGATTTGCAGCTGAATCCAATATAGCAATAGCTGATTCATTCTCTGTGAAGTCTGTTCTCTGAAATGACTGAAGACATTAAGAGATATGTCCTGCACAGGTATGTACCTGCATCAGCCCTGTAGGTAACAGCTTTCACATAGACTGTCTGTATCGTTTCATTCAGAAAGAAGGTCCAACACATCATGTTTACTGCTTTCAGACTGTTGTGACATACTGAACCTCAGAGTGCACCATAGCCTCTCTCTCTTCCTCACACACACGCATGCACACACACGCACACACGCACACACACACACACACATCATTAACGTGGTATTAGTCACTCAGTTCCAGTCTGAGCTGTGGCTTTCTTTCCCAGGAAGGAGCTGTGACTGTTACAGCACGTTGTGGCTCTGTGCAACAGCCTGATCTGGCACATTTTACACTTTCAAGTCCCGCAAATGAACTAGAACGCATCGAGCCGCAACTTTTTCATTTGCTGCTTTACACTAACTAGGCCCCATTCATCCGTCTATTATCTTACCTGCTCTGTGCCTCCAAAGTGTGGTCCCAGCCAAGTTCTTATTTTCCATGACAGATCTACAAGTGGAATCACTCCAGTTCCATTTATGAGTTTATCAGTCATTGTGTTAAAAGGCCTCAATCTGCCTCTCTGGTGGTGGACTTCCACCTGAAGGAGGTGAGAGAGAAACTGAACTGCTACATTCATTCACTTCATCCGTCTGTGTGGAAATGTTTTGGCTGCAGGAGGTGGATCTGCATCATCCATCCTCAACTCCAGCTTTTTTATTTTGTTCCTTCACAGATAAGAATTTAGGGCAAAACATGCATTAATATCCCGACAAGGTATATTAATATTAGTGACTCCCGTCTGAAGAGAAGAGCGGTTTATGAATGCGGGGATGGCGAGTGTATCAAACTAACCTCACCACTGAGTCTGCAGACTCTCAGAAGAGAGGGCGCAGGGTCCACCTGCTCTCATTCTTGGAGCTTTTTATCTATTTGTGTAGCATTACATTTTCAGAAAGGTTTCACTCTGCGCTGAAAGTCTTCACACTAAACAGTCAGCGAATGTTAATGGCTGTGTTTTAGTTTTCCATGCAGATGCAGCCTCCAACAAGATCGTTTCAGAGTGATTCATTATTTCCAAGTGGAGCTATTGAAGTCATCTGGGGAAAATTGCTTGTTTTATTATATATCGTAGGAAAGTAAAAAGAAACCAAAACACGCAGGCTAAGCGTTTTCCAGTGTTGCAGGGCCTGGTCAGAGGCAGCGTCCTGTGACGGGCTGCTTGCTGATTGATCAGCTTTAGCTCCAGTTTCTGTGGAGCAGCTGGACAGCTCCTCGCAGGCAGGCCTGTGGTTGAGCAGGATGGATGACGAGCCGCTGGAAGCTGCTGCTGCTCCCTCTCCTCTTCTTCTTCTCCTTCTTCTTCTTCTTCTTCTTCTTCTTCTTCTTCTGTGGAATCTGTTGACTCTGCACCAGGACTTAACTGTACAGATGTGGCCCCTGCTCTGCTCCCTCCTCCTCCCTCCTCCCTCCTCCTCCTCCTCGGCTGCTGGAGCAGGAGTTAAGCTGACATATTCCCCTGAGCTGGTGAATTAATAGGGGCCAGTAACACAGACCTCAGAAGAAGAAGAAGTGGAATTAAGTGGAGTCATGATGCTTAAATAACAATATGTAATAGTTGAATGTTAAACTATAATCAAAAAAGAAGCAAGGTTTTAATGATGTGTGTGGCAGAAACTATCAAGGATGCCAAATAAGAGAGTATTACCACTAATAGTGGTATTTCTCTGTTTTAATATGAACTATTGTTTTACTCTCTGTTACATTCTGGAGCCAGTTGCCAAGTTGCCCCAGAAGCATACAGAGCTGGTGACCAGTTAAACCAGTTGGAGCTGAGCTTCAGTTGATCTGTAGATCTGTTTAGATAGTGTTTACGCTGCTCGGGAAAACACGCTTGGCAGTTGGTCTGTGTGTGTGTGTGTGTGTGTGTGTGTGTGTGTGTGTGTGTGTGTGTGTGTGTGTGTGTGTGTGTGTGTTACTGCTTTGTGTCACTACCATGGTTCAGTATTGATGAGATAATGGAGCAAAGTGCCCGTTCTTTTTGTGTGATTAAACCACTCTCTCCCTCTCCCCATCCTGTGTGTGTGTGTGTGTGTGTGTGTGTGTGTGTGTGTGTGTGTGTGTGTGTGTATGTGTGTGTGTGTGTTTACAGTCAGGACCTGCCAGTCTACCTACTGAAGACATCAGCACCAACTCAAATGGACCCAAACAGGATTCACTGTTTGATGACGATCCAGAGGATCTGTTCGCAGGTACAAACCAAGACAGACAGACACACACACACACACACACACACACACACACACACACACACACACATACACTTATTAAAACAGGAACTAAATAAAGTAGATCATTTGAAACTGTTTCGATTTTTCTTTCTAAGAGCTATAAGTGCCTTTAGTCACAGGAATATTTTCAATAAACAAGATGGATTGATAGAAGCTTATTGATCCCTCTGGAAATCCAAGAATTAAAGTACCCTCAAAAATAAAGTCTGTGTACCATCACACTTTTGAGACGATGCAAATTTGACATTATGCCCTGCAACCCTGTGTATTCTCTCTCTCTGTGTCTCTCTCTCTCCCTCTTTTTGCCCCCCCTCTCTGTCTTACTCTCCTTGTCTTTCTCTCTCTCTCTCTCTCTCTCTCTCTCTCTCTCTCTCTCTCTCTCTCTCTCTCTCTCTCTCTCCATCTCTCTCTCTCTCTGTCTGCCATGTCCCAGAGGCCACAGAGGAGGTTTCGTTGGACAGTCCAGAGAGGGACGTCCTGCTGTCTGACGGCCCGTCGCCCGCCATCACCCCCATCACGCCTCCCACCTCCGTCATCGCCCCCCGCATCAGCCTCGCCCACGACGACATGTTCACACACTCCTCCTTCGACGAGGTGAGCGCGCTCGCACGCCCTCACTGTCGCTGTCCAGCAATAGAGGCGTGTAGTTTTTTTTCTTTTACTGGAAAATGGTGAGATCGCTTGTCACTGCTGTGATATCATCATTTTGTTTTACTGCTAACATATGATCCCGTCAATCATTCTCGCTAACGATCCCAGTTGTGCCACCTACACTGTTTTATGTGCATCTCTTTTTCCAGTTCGTTTGACCCGTTTATCACTCCGTCTCGTCCCTGTTTTGTGCAGATTGAAGAGGAGGAGGGCGGCGACACATTCGACATACACATATCAGTGTCTGACCCTGAGAAAGTCGGTGAGTACCCAGCGACCCTGAAGTTTACCACGCTCTTTCATTTGTGAAGACTGGAAGGATCCCCCCCCCTCCTCCCTCCCCCCTCCCCTCCCTCCCGACCCCTGGTAGATTATAGACTCGTTGGGTGATATTTTACTCCAGCTTTGTAAGCAGAAACTCTGAAAGGGATCAAGCAAAATGCAGAGTAGACGGTGACAGAGGCCAGCGCTCTGCTCACTCAGACTTTATTGTTGTGCTAATGGTTTATTGATGCAACAACACTGAGGCTCTGCAGCCCTGCTAGCGCCCCCTGCAGGCTCCCATGTGCCACCACAGGCCACTCTGAGACGCTGTATGCATGATTGAGTTGTTTGAAGCTAAAGATTTCACATCTGTCCTGACAGAGGTTGTTGAATATTTCATGAGGTGAATGCACTAAGTCTAGTTCTGCTTTGTTGACAATCCCTCTCTGTAAATAGGAACAAGGATGTACGGCGGCGGTAAACAAAACTGTTGCGTCTCTCGCTGATTTCCTGCTCGAGAACACAATCGACCAGTTATACCAGTAGATGTCTGAGCTGTTTAGAGGAGGTTTTCTTTCTCTTTCAGACTTCAGTTCCTCTATTAGTATACAGTAAATGTAATTTGTGAAAACACACATTACACTGTTTGTTTGTGTATTTTACCACTCAGTATCAACACTGCTGGGATAATGGAGAAAACTGTGCGTGTGTGCGTGTGTGCGTGTGTGCGTGTGTGCGTGTGTGTGTGTGTGTGTGTTTCAGGTGATGGAATGAATGCATACATGGCCTATAAAGTGACCACCAAGGTGAGAATCATCCTAATGTATTCATACCATATGATATTTTATTATTCACAAGCTACTCAGTAGTAAAAAAACAAGCTGTAATTAAATGTTTCAAAACATTATTGCATTAATGATTAGAATCTAGTAATGTAATATGAATATAAATGATATGTATATATTTTTTGATAATTTTCCAAGGTGACAGTTTTGCTTTGGGCTCTATGATGCAGATATTTTTATGTATATTTGCATTTTCCCCGATTTTATTTCCACACTTGTATCATAATATACCATAATATGATAGTGATAATGTTATATGAACACACTTGTTCAGTCATGAAAGTACAGGTAAGGTACAGCATGATTTGTTTGTGAGCTGCATATCTGTGTAAATACAGCGTAACAGCAACGATTTGACTGCTACTGGCACCTGTAATCAATAAGCTCACACATGTCAGTTTAATTCACCAATAACTCACTGTTAATCTCTCTCTCTCTCTCTCTCTCTCTCTCTCTCTCTCTCTCTCTTTCTGTCTCGTGCCCAGACCTCCATGGCTCTGTTTAAGAATAGTGATTTTTCAGTAAAACGTCGCTTCAGTGATTTCCTGGGTCTGCACAGTAAATTAGCCTCCAAGTACCTGCATATAGGCTACATCGTGCCGCCAGCACCAGAGAAAAGCATCGTGGGTAAGGAAACCATCTCTCCCTGTGGTTTAGGAGTTTGCAAAGGTCTGCCTGTTACATGTCCGGGTCGTTAATACATCACAGTAATCTTCTGCTGCATGTTTCACTCTCTGCCCTGGTGAAGTTACGTGATTTTGTTTCATACTTCAGTTTCTGCATTGAACATGGAGAAGCACTCAAAATAAAAGCATTCACACTCAAGTTTTTACAAGCCGTGTTCATGACAAATTTTGTGCTCTCCCTAATTTGCACGTATAGAATAGAAAACAGCATTTCAAGTGTGATGTGCTCCTAAAGCTGTCATGGTGCTTCACTAATTAGTCGTATCCCACCCTGTCCTGGTCGCCAATCGGTCATGTTAAAGAGCACCTCCTCCTCCTCTGCAGGGATGACCAAGGTGAAGGTGGGGAAGGAGGACCAGTCGTCCAACGAGTTTGTGGAGAAGAGGAGGTCGGCGCTGGAGAGGTACGAGACGAAAACCATAAATGAGTGAAGACCAGTTAGTCTGGAGGGCTAAAAGGTCTGTCCAGCAAGAAAACCAGCCCAACATCCAAACGCTTCTTAAGTCAGCTCTCAATGAATAACACAACTCAAACATGCTGTTTTTATTTGTCAATATAGTCAATATTTACTTCATAGTCACGCATGAAAGTGTGTGTGTGTGTGCTGGAGGGTGGTACATGTGTCGTCACGCAGTCGCTGTGACGACCAAGTTGGTTAGAACTTAACAGGCTGAAAGGTTAAACCACCGATATTAGATACATCATTATGACAAGACACAGTGTGTGTGTGTGTGTGTGTGTGTGTGTGTGTGTGTGTGTGTGTGTTGAATACTGAGGAGGGTCAGGGGAAGTGGGCGGGGCTGACATTCTTCTGCCCTTTACTGATGCTGTTTGATTGACAGGAAGGTCAGTCAGCGACAGCTTGTGGAGCTCAGAGCTGCAGAACTCCATGCTGATGGACACACACACACACTCACTCACTCATCATCATCATCATCATCTTCATCAGCGTCATTCATGTTAAGAGTTTGGGTGATAAAGATCCTGTTGCACACAGCTTATAAATAATGAATATAGTAAGTGTTTTTGCATGTTGTACACACTCATATTCATGTTATTCAGTGGTGGTTTTCCCTTTCAAGGCCAGAGCAGCAAACAGAATGACAGGGTTAGCATCAGGTGTGTGTGAGTGTAAGTGTGCGTCCCTGTAAAGCCTCAGCGTGTCTCTGCAGGTATCTGATGCGGACAGTGAAGCATCCCATCCTGCTGAAGGATCCTGACGTCCTGCAGTTCCTGGAGAGCACAGAGGTGAGCCGTCAGTGATGCAGCTCGCCACAGCAGCACAGGCACGCCTGATGGATGGCTCAGCACGCCAGCACCAATCAATCACCTGCTCCAGTAGGACATGAGCAGCAGTCAACCCACAGACGTCTGTGTTTCCCTCGCTCTCCCTGCTGATTTCACTCTTTTTAATGGCAAACTTTAAAAGTCCAGTCAGGCCTTAAACGTGGACCGTAAGAAACTTCATTTTCATAAGTGAAAAATCAATATTGCTTGCAAAACTGCAGTCTGGCTCTGACTACTGTCAATATTGTGTCTGTGTTAGCCTCAGTTCTCAGATTGTTCGTCATCTTCACAGACTGAGCATTACAGATGCTGTCTTCGTCCAGGTCTTCAGGATGCATTTAATCCGCCTGATTCTGTTGTTATTGTGAAAACCTAAAGTAAAGAGTATCTGTCAAAGGTTCAAAATGAAATACAGCCCGCCCAAAGCAAACAACCAACCCCTAAAAGAGGCAAAAAAAAACCAAAACTCCTCCTGAGTTTTCCAATCTCTTCTCTTATTTGTCACAACAAGCAGTGAAACATCCCGTCAAGGTCACACCGGAGAGTCCGGCCTGTAAAAACTGCCTCGGGCTGCAAGATCCTGCCCTGTTTCCTGTTTCCTCGTTTTATTGTCAATTCTGACTAAATCCTCCGATACATTCTCCCTCCTCCTCCTCCTCCTCCTCCTCGTCTGCCTCCTGGCCGCCTCCTAACTGTTGTTGGGATTGGGTGCCGCTCGTCGTTGGGTCCAGAATAAATGGCCTCGTGTCACAGATTTAACAGACGAATCACTCGGACGCTTGACCGAGCGTGTCGGCCCGTCCAGCCCGCTTAATGAAACACAACCAGAGGAAGAAGTGGAGGTGGGGGTGGGGGTGGGGGGGGCAGACTGGCTCGGGTTATCACACCAAAATGCAATTGAAAGCTATTTTTACCCCCCGCCCCATACGTTTACATTCGTCCCCACCTCCAGCGAGGGGCCCCAGGGACGGGGCTGTCCTCTGGCAGCTGCCGCTCCCATTAAACAGGCGGGGGCCGCTGGTTAAATCTGCACCAGCATCAGAGGGGGGGGGGGTGGGCCTGTACGTCCTGGAAGAAAAGTAAACTTTTCCAAAATGAAGAAAAATGAGCCAATTTTCAGACGGACACCCAGGCGCTCGCAGAGTGACGCGTTGGGTTTAAGCTCGGCACATAAAGTGGGCGCATTACGTCCAAATGAGACCAAAATGTGGGAGACATTACAATCAGAGAGGAGGAGAGAAAAGACGGAGCTGTAACAGAGTCAGAAGATTGAGACGGAAGGAGAAAAGAAACGAGGGAAACTGATCACAACAGCTGGTAAAAAAAGTTAAAAACTGTAGGCAAGAAGATGAAACATGAGGGTGAAACGAGGACAAGAAGTGGGAAAGAGAGCAAACGTAAAACAAAGTGAAAACTAATTAAACCAGAGCAAGGTAAGGATGATGAATTCCTATTAATCTCTTAAAGGGGCCAAGGGAAAGATGAGGGATTAACAGATAACAAAAGACCAAGATGTGAAAAAAAAACATTCCAAAACATGATTATGAAGTGATGAGTTTAAAGATCAAAAGTGGGAAATGAAAGATGTCTGAAGAGAAAGCTGCAGGAGTGGGAAAACTGGGAGGAGAGAAGGAAAATCAAAAGATGAAAACATGGGAACAGAAGAAAATCTGCACAGTGAAGATAAAAGCAATCGGCAAATGAACAAAGAAGAAAAGATGATCAAAAGCAGAACGCTACGGCTCCTCCACCAGAAAGCTTGATGCCAAATGACAATCAAATACCAATGAATGATAAGGATGAGGAGGAATGACTTGGATTACAACCGGTCATTTAGGACATTCAGTGTAAAAAGTCTGTTCAAGTTGAGACGAGAGGAATGAGTTCAGATCAGAAAACAGGACTGCTCTTCACTAAAACGTACATTAAAAACTGTGGGGTAGCAGTTAAACTAGAACTCCACTCTAGAAGTGATTCGTCTGATCTGTGTGTCTGTCCATGTCCATGTCCATGTCCATGTCTTGTCCCAGCTGCCGCGGGCGGTCAGCACTCAGGCTCTGAGCAGCGCTGGACTCCTGCGGATGGTCAACAAGGCGGCCGACGCCGTCAACAAGATGACCATCAAGATGAACGAGTCCGACGCCGTGAGTGAGGCCGCACCCAGGCCCCTGGCTGGTCCGCAAGCCCTGGGACGGCCTGTGAATGACCTCTGGACTCTGTGTGTGTGTGTGTTGGGCAGTGGTTTGAGGAGAAGCAGCAGCATTTTGAGAATCTGGATCTTCAGCTGAGGAAACTTCATGCCAGCGTGGAGTCTCTGGTCTGCCACAGGAAAGGTAAGTCCACCTGTGTGTGTGTGTGTGCGCTTTTAGATCTTGAAGATCTGACACTCTCTCTTGATGACCAGCTACAAAGGCAGCATGCTTGTGTCCCTTCAGATCAAATAGAAAGTCTGACGATGGTCATTTGAATGAGTGTCATGAAGCTGCACTGTAGGTGGTGCTAGTGCCATCTCTCGTCCCCTGTACAGTAAGTTGAAAATGTGAATAAAAAGCGGTGACTAGAACTGCAGGATGTGCCACAGGTCTTCTTCTTCTCTCAGAGGGACATTGGATATGATGACCCTGTGAGGCTGATGGGGATTCAGGTTTCACTTTCTTTTTGCCTCAGCAGCAAAATTATCACCATGAGAAATGTTCTGCTGTTCAGCTTTCCCTACATCAGACACTGGCGCACGTTCCCCTCAAAGCTGTGAATTTGTGCGCTCTTACACATAATGTAAAAACTGGACATAAGGTTTGTGATTGTAAGTCACAGACGTTGTGTTTTGTTCTGTGTATTTCCCGTGAGACTCTGTAAGAAGCCGATGTGAAAATGCTCAAAAATGTATGTGAGTTCAGGCTGGAAAAGCTTTGCATTTGCAATGAGTCACAGTCTCTCTCCATATTTATTCACCTGTTTCTATCAAAGCACTGTAGCCTTTAGAGCAGAGCAGCCTGCTCCTTCAGGCAGGGCAGGGTAGGACGAGTCCTCAGCGTCTGGTCGTGTCTCTGCAGAGCTGTCCGTCAACACGGCGCAGTTCGCCAAGTCGGCGGCCATGTTGGGGAACAGCGAGGACCACACGGCCCTGTCCCGCGCTCTGTCCCAGCTGGCCGAGGTGGAGGAGAAGATCGACCAGCTGCACCAGGACCAGGCCAACGCAGACTTCTACCTCTTCTCTGAGCTGCTGGGGGACTACGTCCGCCTCCTCACGGCCGTCAAGGTACGGCTCCGGACCCCCCCACCCTCTCAACATCAGATTTACCTATCAGTGTTCACTATTTAGAATAGAGTAGTCTGAGGCCAGACATATGTAAACCTGCTATCATAATATCCTTTACTCTTCTTTCCACTCCTGGATTGATGAAGTATCTCTAGTCTGATGTGAAGGATATTGTGAAAAGAGCAAGTCTAGGTATATCGTACCATATTCATGTTCAGTGTGTTAAACTGTGTGTTTGCAGGGCGTGTTTGACCACCGCATGAAGACGTGGCAGAAGTGGCAGGACAGTCAGATGCTCCTGCAGAAGAAGCGAGAAGCCGAGGCCAAGCTGCAGTTCACCAACAAGCCCGACAAGCTGCAGCAGGCCAAAGACGAAATCAAAGAGGTGAGACACGCGGGTGGATGGAGAGACGGAGGAAGAGAGGGAGGGGCGAACTGGAAGATGGACGGGCAGAGCTGCTCAGCCTTCGTAACCTCAAACATGAAGCGTTTTTTTAAAGCTGCGTTCAACAGCACAAATGGAAACCCTCATAACAAGCTGGTTCACTAGGAGGCGATAAAGAGCCAGAAAAAGAGACCAGATATGTTTGGAAAAGCCAGTAAACAGTGCATGTACATTCACAGGAGAGAGAAAACACTTCTGTAAAACCAAAACAGGAACAGTGACATTATACTTGCCTGTTACATTGTCTCTTCTAGTTTTAATTTCTTGTAAAACAACCAGTGATAAAATCTCTTTCCGCACCTCGAGGGTCTGGTTGCCTCCAGGACCCACTCTGCTCTCTGTGAGGCTGTTGGTGTGTCCAGTCAGCTACAACAAGCACACCTCCTCAGCTCAGTCATGTGAAAAGTTTTCCTCCTTTTTCCTTTTTTTTTTTCTTTTTCTGGAGCGTATAGAAATCTTGTTTTCTTCCAGTCTGCAGACTCCACATGAACAAGAGCAGGAGAGAGTAGAAAAGTACTTTATTAGAGCATCTGTTGAAGCTGTCACCACACAAATTCATCCTCTCTGTCAGGATGCAACACGTACACACACACACACACACACACGCACACACAGGCAGGGCGGCGTGGTCGGGGGTCTGCTCTCGCAGCCGAGGAGCTGTCAGATGGGGAGGAGTTGGGAGGAGGCCGGGGGAGTTTTGGGGGAGGCTGTCAGAAGCTGCAGACGAGGACAGATCGCAGTAGAGTTACAACCAACATTTATTTGGAGCCGACATGAGTTTTGCCGCCTGTCAGGAGTGGGGTTTTGGTTCACGCCTTGACAACGGCCAACAGAAAACACACAGCGGCTTTTTCTGAGCAAAAAAAAACAGAAAAGGATTTCACTTCACAGTGCTGCTGCTGGAAACCTGGGGAACAGCTGCTACAGTACAAACAACATCTATGGCCGGGATAAGACCCCTTCACCCTGTAAAACACTTTCACAGTCCATGATCTGCAGGGATACGCTTATTTACACACATGTGAACCTTAAAAGTGCAGAGGGAGTGAAATCTGCGAACAGCCTCCTATAAAAGCTAGATCAGAGTTTCCTATAGATGCGTATGGAGTCTGCTGTTTGCTCTGGATAAGAACAAGCTCAAACACTAGACGTGCAAGGCTTCTTTAGAAAGCAAATTGATCATCATATGGTTGGAGTTAAGTGAGTAATTATCACAGTTAACTCTCTACCTCTGATGAATCTTCATATTTTTCAGTTTCAGTATCATCCATTAGAGACATGAGAGACCAACAGACACTGATACACTAATTAGCAGTGTGCAGTTAAGTACACTTGATAATGACACACTTTATATGCAGAGGTACTCCTCTTAAGTGTTTTCTACACTGTGGTGAGTATCAGATGTTCATATGAAACAGTTGAGCACTTGAGTCCTATTAATGAGACAACACTGCCCCCTGTGGGCATCAAACTGGAACCACAACCACTGTTAGAAACTGATGTTACGAAAGTAGTTTTTATTTGGAATAAAATGTCTTGTAGCTGTTTTTATGTTTAATCCATACTTGATTCCTTCTATATTTTTTACCTGTGAACTGTACTTGTTATGTAAATTAGTATGCAGGGTTGAACAGTTAGACCACCTTAGCTCTGTGGGTCTGCCAGTCCTCTACTGCTTTAGCATCAGTGCCTGCTCTCTGCTTGGACCTGAGCACACAGCGCTCCTCTGACTCGGTCCAGACTGAGCTACGAGCCGCTGCCTTCTCCTCTGACTCTTCCTCCCTGGCTCTGACCGCCTCAGAGGCCAGAGCGCGGCTTTTACTGAGGCTCCTGACATTTCCTGCAGGATCGTTATGTGCAGGAAATTCTGAGAGGAACGTGAGGGATTGACACTGAAATCAGTAATATTCCTGTGCTATTCAATGTGATTAGATCAAATAGAAGTGAACGGAGTGTGAGGTCTGGTAACACGTGAGAAGGTCACACTTTAGACCTCAGCTCATTCTGTGTGAATAGATGTGCTGTTCCCACTGTAGTTCAAAACTCTAAGCTGATGCTTTACCATGTTTCTGAACGCAGAGCAGAGCTTGTATAGCTGCGTCTCTCTGTTTCTGGTCTCAAGTAAAGCTAACTATATCATTCAGGTCCACATTCATTAAAAACATGAGATCAGTTTGCATCTCCTCATCCCGTTTGTGATGTTCAATGTTGAGCAAGTTCTGTGAATATTCTTTCAAAACCAATTTCTCTTCAGAAACAGTCTAAAGAGAACCATACCATATCATACCATATAATCTAGGCAAAGTCTCATATGAAGTCAGGTACGTAATGATAAAACAAAGACAGAATGTGTGTAGTCACATCTCAGTGTTTTTGAAGCTGCTAGCAGCTAGCCTCTAGCTGTTAGCTTCTAGCTGCTAGCTGGAAGCTGCTAGCTGGAAGCTGCTAGCAGCTAGCTTCTAGCTGCTAGAAGCTAGCTGCTAGCTGCTACTGGCCTGCAGCGAGTCTGTTCTGAAGCAGCTTCAGCTTTGTTCTCTGTCGATCTCATCCCGGAGCCTCAGGTCAGAGTCCTTGCTCTAATTTGACTGTTTCAGGGAGGATTTTACTTTACTTTGTTTTATTTCATTTGATTTGATTTGACCTTTTTGGTTGGTGATTTTGTTTGCTCATGTCTCTGGATCTTCCTCTATGATTTTGGAAGCTCTGAACATTTTTTCCTGCCTCTTAAATTTTGTTGCATTCTCCCTGCCATGCCTTCCTGCACCCAGGAGATTGAGGAGGTAGGACCTGCCCTCTCTGTCTGTCCATCTGTCCATCTGTCCATCTGTCCACGTGTCCATCCGTCTGTCTGTCCATCTGTCTGTCCACCAGCCTGTCTGTCTGTCCACCAGCCTGTCTGCAGCTGTCTCTGCCTGCCTGCTGACTGCCTGCTTCACTCCTTCTTTGCCTCGTTTGGTTTGAACATTTACCTCATGTAGTTGTGTCACTACTGCAACACCGTTGTCAACGTTTTGTTTTTGTTTGTCTCGTTGTCAACGTCACATGAATCGGTTTGTCGGAGGGGCCGGAGAGTTCCTCGACTCTGTAACAGTCTTTTTGAGCCTGAATCCAGGAGACAAGCTCTTTCATGTGGCAGACCATCTAGTTCCAGCCAAAGCCTTTCTTTTCCATGTCTCTCATAGATTCTAGTTTGTTTATTTATTTATTTTTCCAGTCAGTATCCATGCAGACTTCACATAACCAGCAAGCTCAACAAATAAATCTTCTAATTATTTGAAGCTCTAAAAAAACTCATTTAACTCGGGCGGTTGATGTGTTGATTTAATCAATATGAATAACTGCAATTAACAAACTGCATCTTAACTACAAACAGTGGCGTGTGTAGAGCAACAGCAGCCAGCTGTGCACAGATAGTTTCAGCTTCAGCCCATAGCCTCAAACAGGTCGACGTCTTTACTGTCATCTCATACTTTTACTAGATGTCATCGAAACATCTGAAGCAGAAAATTACAACTTAAATCTGTCTAAATATCTAAATCTTATCTAAAGGGCACCCATGGTTTAAGATGCTTCATTAAAATAACTGTAGTGATTGGTTCATCATAGAACTATGTATATGACTATAAAATAAGATGCTCTGGACAGTTTGTTTTTGTCTGGATGAACTTACAGACTGTAGATCTGATCATTGGTTTGGAAATTAATCCAGACGGACCAACAGGATTCCCCCTCGCAAAATCACAGATTTAAAAGTGATGTTTGTTTGTGTGTGTGTGTGTGTGTGTGTTTCAGCTGGAGGGGAAGGTGCAGCAGGGCGAGAGGGACTTTGAACAAATCTCCAAAACCATACGTAAAGAAGTCAGCAGGTTTGAGGTGAGAACGTGTGATGGATGGATGGATGGATGGATGGATGGATGGTGGAGAGAGATGGAGATGTTGTGAAGTTCTTCATGTGTAAGTGTGTTCTCCATCCTGCTGTCAACAGAAAGAGAGAGTGAAGGACTTTAAATCCATCATTATCAAATATCTGGAGTCCCTGGTCCAGACACAACAGCAGGTGAGCAGGTCTTCCTCTCCTCCACCTTTTCCTTCTTTACCTCCTTCTTCTTCTCCTTTTAATTCTCCTCCTCCTCTGCCTGCTTCTTCGTATCCTCCTCATCTTTGTTTCAATGATAGTTATTGTTATTATCATATTTTATCATCCATCATGTGCCCCTGCTCAGTTCATTTTCAGTTTGAGTAAATTATGTGATTCTTACAGCACTGGACGCGTGTTTTTACATACATGCTGTTTTAAAACCACAGAATTTGCATGCATGAAGCTGATGTTTCCTCTGTTTCTGCCCCAGCTGATAAAGTACTGGGAGGCCTTCTTACCCGAGGCGAAGGCCATCTCATAGAGGCCACGCAGACACGACAGACAGACCACTCCACCCATCATGCACCTGTCCTCCCGGGTCACCCTCGTCCTCTCGTGTACGTCCAGGCAGAAGAAGAGAAGTGAGGCAGCAAGTGACGTCTTTCTTTTTTTTTTCTGTTTTCTTTTCCTCCCTCCTGCAGCTAAGAAATCCGCGACAGCCCCAGTTAACCTTCATCTCTGTGCTGAAGTCAGCGCAGCCTCCGTGATTGGAACGGTTCTGAAAAACAGTTCTGAAAAAGAAAAACAGGCAACCAAGATGTCGATTCTGACAGGAAACAGGGTCCCATAATCCTGAAAAATGACCAGGGCTTTCCTCTTCACTCACCTCTAATGTGAGCCACTTTGTTAATTTATTTCTTTTCCACCTGACCAGGTGAACAGGTTGAGGAGGGGTTAACTACCTCTGAGAAAGCCTCATCACATTATCCATGTTGTGAGGAGGAGGAATGCTAACGGTGTGGTCTGTGGACGTATGGAAGCACATTCCCATCATTAAAATGGAAGAAGATGATGAAAGTTTCAGGAATGACAACAAAAAGATCATGGTGTGAATTGCCTTCATAGACTTCATAATGGTACCCTTGAAATGTTTGATTATGGAAATATTTGTGCTTCTAAAGGCTAAACAAGGGTGCCTACAGTGTTAACGCTCCAAAACAGTCGTCCCTGACTTCTCATGTCCTCCATTTTCCTGGAATGGTCTCCCATGCATCTCCACCATGAGTTCCTCTGCAGATTATTCCGATAAATTCTGTTTTAAAATCCCACATTTTCCTGCTTGAAAACGTCATCTGGTTTCTCTGGACTGGCTGCGTGTCGCTGCAGTGTTCTCTGGGAAATGTAGTTGTGGGCCTTTCTTCCCGAATGCAGCCGTGAAATCATTTGTTTTTTGTTTTTTCAGTGAAACAAAACGTTTTCAGTGTCTCTGTGTCTTCAGAGTCACTCGCTGCTGACTCTGACTCTGAACATTTCCACATCCGGGCGTTTTCTCTTTTGTTCTGCAGAGCTGAAAACAAACCGTTCAGTCAGACAATGATCAGAAGTTTGAGCTTTGTTTCGTTTTTGTTTGTTTTTTTTGTAACGTGGAGTTTGTAACGTGAGCTGTGAAACTGATCTGGAGTCAGTGATGAAGGACGACCGACTGCATCCTTTTTGTTTATTGTAACTCCCTGTCACCTGTTCACTTCCCTTGCTGCCTTTCAAAATAAGAGCCCGTATCTTTGTTTTTTTGTTTTGTTTTGTTGCTGTATGATCGCGAGTGAAGGCAACATTTTTAGTGTGTTTCTCCTTAAAGCGGATGAAAGCAGACGGGGAAGAATCTCACTTTGGTCCAGTTCACTGCTGAAAGAGCTGCATTTAACAAGATTCAAGTTTTTCTGTATTCTATGAAGCCAAATTAAAAGCCTTAAAGTGGTTGGAAATACCTTTTAGGAGTCAGATTATGTCTGCAGGATGGTTTAGATTAAGGCCAATCTGTAACTCGACATGCAATCAGGCAGCTCTGAGACTTTCTCACATATGTGGATTTCTCACATATTACAAAAAAAGGGATTTATTACAACATTTTCCTCCTAAACATTGTCCCAGAAACTTTGTAAACTGTAAACTGTAACTCAGTGGAGCGGAGGAACATTACTGCAGAACAATGCAGCCGTAGCACAGTTGAAGTTTTCTCTCTTCCTAAGTGCCCATTTGAGAAAAAATCTCCCTGAATCACTCCATTTATTACCAGCTGTGTGCCAGAGTCTCAATAAAACTCACCTCAGGTTTTGGACTTAGAATCAAACCAGAACCGGAAGGTACACACATATTACTAAAACAAACAAGTTGTATACAAGTCTCTAACGTGCCCCTAGGTGTGAGTGTGAGAGCAGATGGTGTGTGTCTGCGTGTGTAGGACATAAAATCAGAACTGGCAACCTGTCCACGTTAGAACACAAACCGCTTGCATTGCGAACAGAACCTCTGTGTGTTTCTTCCTCGTCTCCATTCGCTCCAAAGAGGAGACTTTAGTTTTGACCAGATTAAACATGGTGAATCAGACTGAGCAGTCGAAGTTCGTGGAGGAAGCAAGTGACTGTCAGGTGACAGTGTGTGTGTGTGTGTGTGTGTGTGTGTGTGTGTGTGTGTGTGTGTGTGTGTGTGTGTGTGTGTGTGTGTGTCCGTCCAGAGAGCAGCTACCGGCTGCATCTCTTCTTATCGATCAGCGACAGGGCTGCGGTTCAGAAATGTCAAACTGCAAATCCTGAGGAATCTGTTCTTGATTTTCATTGGTTGAATTTGAAGCACACGCCATCATCCAAGTGAAATCCGACACGGGGACGAGATCAGACACGAAGTCATCTGTCATTAGCTTGAAGCTGTAAATGAAACTGGAACTACGTTATTTTTTTCTTCCGCCCTCGTCCCTTCTGTTGTCTTAAATCATATTACACTGTGTTGATTGCTCCCTTTTTGTATTTTATTCCCTGTTTCGTCCCACATGTTCTGCCACCTAATGACGTGCAATGGTTGAGATGTTTTTGGTTGATTTTCTTTTGTTTGTTTTTTCATTTTCGAAGACGATGAAATGCTTTATCTGACCAGATTTTTAATCTCTTTTGGCATTCCTGCAGTGCAGCAGAGCAATTGTTTGAGAACTTTAATTACAATAAAGGAATGTATCTCAGCCACGGCTGGACTGGATCTTCATTATTCAGCTGTGTTTCGTCCTCACCTTGAAAACGAGTTTCCAGACCAGTTTCTACCTCTGTGACCTCAGAAGCAGCTGCAGGTACGTCCAGCAGCATCACCGCGCCCCCATCTCTGCAATCTGCAGGTTTATAAATGTTCATCATCACACATCTATGTGTTTATGATGCTTGCACTGAGCAAAAAGTGACAAAAGTACTCGATCTGAAAAAAACCCTCCTCAAAACAAGTTAAATTATCTGTGTATGAAATAACATGGCAAGATTTCTTGGAAGAAATAAGTGTTTTTTTTTAGGTTATTTTAAGATTATTTTGTAAAGTTGAAAACTTAAAATAGGTTTTCTTTAAACAAGGTAAAATATCCAATACTCCTTAGATCTTTCATAGATTAAATTACAATGCAGCTTTCTCTACATCTGGATTAAGGGTCACTCAGACTGGCTGATGTCAAAAATACAACATGTGTCCTTTTGAAAAAAACTAAACTAAAACAAAGTTCTAGTTCTTCTTTTAATCCAAATTGTTGATTGTTAGGAGAAGAAAAAGCACTGGTATCTTTTGATGCTGGTGACTAAACTGATGATTTTCTTCAGCTCTCTGTGTCAGGGCTGTGCAACAATTTTACCATTTTGACTAAAATATCTTATCTTACATATCTATATATGATGCATTTTGCCTGTTTAATTACATCTATGTGCTGTAATGTGTATTTTTTGTTTGTTCATTTCTTTTTTTCTTCCTCTGCATCATATCCTGTGTCTCTGCTGACCCTTGCTCAGTCACTTTGTGCTCAGATACTTTGTCTGTCTTGGATCCTGTGGAGCTCCTCTAGCACCTGTCCTGTCACCTGCCTGCCCTCCGTCTCTGTGCCCACCTGTGTGCGGTGTGACGAGTCTGCCTCGTATCCACTTCCCTTTTTTTTCTTCCATTTTTTTTTTCCTTTTGGCCCCGTCAGAACTACAAAGTGATAATGAGAGAAATTGAGCCTGGAAAAGATTTACACAGACTGTCAGGAGGCCTCACATCAGCTCTGCATATAGCACACACACACACACACACACACACACACACACACACACACACACACACACACACACACACACACACACACACACGCGCAGGCAGGAGCGTAGCATATAGGCAGAGTGCTGTCAGAGAGCGAGCAGCGCCTTACTTTGCATTGTGGCTGTCACAGGATCGACTAGCTGTCATATCCCAGCCTCAGGTTTCTGCAGAAGATGAACAAATTCACATCTGACTTTATGAAGAGACGCCGTTGTAACGTCTTGTCTCTACGCACCTCGTCTGGGTGAGTTGAGTGAATAAATTCACACCTTACAACATCATGCAGGCCAGTATAGCACCAGCACTAACGACTGGTGTCTGACCAGTCTGGAGCTGCCTTCTTCAAAGTCTTTTGAGAACTGTGGATGTTTGATATTAAGCCAAATAAAATCTTTTGTTGTTTTCTCTTTTTTCCTCAGGGACACTTGTGTTTTTTTTGTGAAAAAAAAATGTTTTGGACTCAGTCTTTTCAGAGGTTAGTTCATGTACAACAGTTGTTTTCTAAAAAAAAAGGGCAAAAAAAAAGAGCAAATAACCAGACATCCATTATGATTTTACTTCTAACTCTGGATTTGAATACAATATTCGAGTTGTTTTTGTTTATTTTGGGGTTTTTTTAGTCACAGGTGATAGATTTCTTCCTTTTTTACTCATGCTAGAGCCACTGGCTATTTGGAGATCAAGGATAAAGACTTTCAAATGACATCTGACCCCTATGTTAGTTTTGGTTCTGCTAGTGTGGTTAAGCTAAACCTGACAAATCCGTCCTCCTTCGTATGATCTTCCATCTTTATAATCTGTATCTGTGTAAGCAGCTCTGATACATAACTGCATCGCACACATGGCGCAGGTCTTCCTGTCTCCTTTCAGCTGGAGAATAATGCTGCTAAAGCTGCATCCTTAACCTCCCGCTATCACTTAAACTGAAGAGTAATGGCGCATCCACTTTTCCCAGCCTCACCTCCACCTCCGCGATTTTCCACTTTGACTCCAGAATAATGTATCTGCATGCGTTTTCTGCGCTCACTCTCACCTCTCGCTCTCGCATGACTCCAGAATAATGTAGATGTATTTATTTTCACACCCCGCGCCTCGACCCCGGCCGCTATCAATCTGGCTTTAGAATAATGTAAGCACATCTGTTCTGCTCACCCTCCCTAACCCCTCAATTTCCCCGCCACTTCAGGATAATGTAGGTGCATCTATTATCTCTGCTCGCGCCAGCTCGCGAGCTGTCGTCGACCTGGTTTTAGAATAATGTGGCTGCATTTACAACCAGGGCCACCCCCCGCTCTCCTGTAGCCCCTCATACAATCACCCCACAGACAGGGAAGCTGCTAAAACTCCACACGCTTCAAGCTTCAAGCTTCAAAAACATGAACCAGGTATTCATTATTCCCGCTCGTCACTTAGAGCCAATCACCAGGGTTTGCATATTCTCTCCATCCATTTGCTTTTTTAAACTTTCTCTCCTTTTCTCTCCAGAGATGCAGACACAGACGAGGTGCAGGGGAGGAGGAGGAGGAGGAGGAGGAGGCTGAAACAAAATGCACTCAGTTGCAGATAACAGTGTTGTTTCGGCGTAACCCTCAGCTTTTATTTATCATATCTCCAAATGGCGGTGTAGCTGTTGTGTCGTGGTCAGGATACAGTGACCTTAGTTGATCAACTACCCTCCTCAGCAGCCTGATAAGAGGGCTAATATAACAGCGAGCCAGCGAGGGGGGAAGGCCCTACTGTAATTATTTCTGCGCTGTCAGAGTAAGTCCCCCCCCGCCCCCCGACCACACTGCCGATTCAAATCTGTGGAGAAACTAAAAAGAGGAGAGAGGAGGAAGAGGCTGCAACAACACAAACAACAACGCCAGCGAGACAAATATCAGCCGGCCGCCACGACACGCCTGAAATTGGACCAGTTTGTCATGCACAGCCCTGCCACACACACACACACACACACACACACACACACACACACACGTACGTCTGAGAGGCTGGACAACGCTTAATTCAAACTTTATTTTACACACAGGCGTGAAATACCCACAAGTAGCGGCGTGAAAAATGGTCCGGAGCAGATAGCACATCATGTCTGACCGTGAGCGAACACCTCCGCCCAAGTGCCTCAGACGTGTTCCCACAAAGCCGCACTTAGCAAAGTTTTAGTAGCAGTTAGGAACGGCATTACATCCAGTGGCAGGAGGAAATGTAGGTATAGGAACATAGAAAAATGCTGAGATTAACTCATATTGGTGACTATTCACCACTCTGGGAATAAATAAAAGCACAACACGATGCCTGCAATGTGATTCTTTAACAGACAGGAGCGTATTGATCAATGGATTAATCCATATTTTCTGCTCAACTGACTATTGAAGGTGTTTGGGGAGGCGATGTGTAAGCCAGTCTCACACTGCTGGATGTGTGTTTTTAGTTATTTTGGGACACAGACTGATCCAGTGAAGCAGCGGTGTTTGATATGAAACAGCCCACCTGGTTGTGCACCAGTTCTAATCAATATGCAAGTCAGTTTTAGTCTGTTCTGCCAGCTTTGCCAAGCTCATACTGCTGCTACAGCTGCTGTCAGACTGTCTAAGGCCGAGACTGTTTTGAAAGCACAGTGACAGAGCTTCATGGTTACTCAATTAGCTGCAGTGAAAATGGGCACAGATGAACATCTGTATGCCAGCGTTGTCCAGCAGGAGCCTGGATTTACTGCACAACAATGCTTTGAAAATAAATGCTGAGTCATTCATGAGATTTGAGAATGACTTTTCTTTTCTTTTACCTGGGATTTATTTTTCAATCTTTGTCTATTCCAAGTTAAAGATGTGTAGGACAGGTCCAAAAACATCACCACGTCCTCATTCATGTTTAAATTCATGTGTAAACTCGTTTAACTTCAACATATAAGGCTGGATATGCACGTCCTCCATAGCTATAACAAAGATCCAGGTAGTTGCCACTTAGATGATGAAGTCAATCAGAGTAAAGCCCACATGTGATTGCCAGATAAGCCTGAAAGGGCTCTGATCTGTAGTAATATAGTCATATATAAGTAAAATAAGCATTTCTGATTAAATCAATATCACACAATTTCTTTAACACCGGCGAGCAAGATAGCCAAATAGTAACTCTGAAGTGTTTAATTAAATTGATAAAGATAGTATAATCCTATTAGTAATTTTGTGCATCATTATCACTCATGTATGATTAAAAACACCCAGGTTTTTTCCTTGTGCTAACTGTCCTTTTCTCTGTCATCATCTTTTGTTTTCCTCTCTTCTGCAGTCTTCATCCCTCTACCCATCAGTCCTGTCAGAGTGTCTCTATGTAAATGGATGTTGTTGACATGACATCAGCTGGCTGTGCCAGGCGTCACCCCTGCCAAGCCTCCGTCTCGGAGCCTCTCTCTGCTCCTGCTCTTCTCCGTCTTTTTGTCCCTTTTCTCTCCTTTGATGCATCAGGAACAATCACAGTCAAACTTTTCTCAAAACAGATGTAATTCCCGACAGCTGCCTGGTGATTTATGACCGGCGTCACCAGTTTTTTCTTTTCTTTCCTTTTTCAAACCTTCTGCGACTCTTGAAATTCAGCTCAAGTTAGTTTGACCTTGAAAACACAGAGAGAGGAACTCAGAGCTGCTCCAGCAGCAGCAGCAGCAGCAGAATATAATTGTTAAGAAGCCGAGGAAAAAAAAGTGTCAATTGTGGCTTTTATTGTGAAGCCGGGAGGATGTATGGCCCTGTGTCGAGGCGTGATAGATGACACGATACCCAGCTTTCCTGATTTCGCAAATTTCTATGAAATGTGTCCTGAGTTCATGAAGGCGAGGAGATAAGAGGCTGGAGGAGCCTCGCCGACCAATAGGATTCATCTGTTTCTGGCTCTTATCTGCTGATAGAGGAGGACCCCTCCTCTCCTCTCCTCTCCCCCTTCTCCCCTTTCAACTAATTTCCTTTGCCTCTTCATCACCATCCATTACCTCTTGTCTCTTCTCACTTCTTTCCTCCCCTGCTCTTCTTTCATCTTCCTCTTTTTGTCTCCTCTCTTCATCTCCTCTCCCGTGTCACAAATCTGTTGTTTTTCTCCTTCTCTTCCTTTCTTTTCTCTTGCTCCGTACGACTCCCTCACCCTCCACCTTATCTTGCCTCTTGTTTCTCTCTCTGTCTTTCCACCGTCCTCCTTGCTTCTTCTTCTTCTCAGTCTTCTCATCATCCTTTCTTGATTGTTTAAACTCCTTTTTGGAGAGTTTTCACACATACGGCACTGAGACGATACATCTGAGACAACACTTAGCAAAGAAAACACTAAAGTGTGTGTTGTTGCGGCATTTTGGTACCCACATAAACAATGAAAAGACACAATGTTGCATTTCCAGGTTAAACAAACCTGAGCTGAACAAAAATGTGGTTAGTTATAAAAGAAGGTCTAAAATATCAGGACTGAAAAGATTCAAGAAATACACATTAAATGAAAAAAAAGGCTCAAAATCAGATTTGTTTTCCTGATATTGCAATGCACTCTCTTGATGCAGCGGTGTAAGTTTTCTGGTCGTGTTTATGTCCCTGACATTTCAGACCAGGGCGATCAGGTGTGTGGGTGGTTTGCACTGTTGCGTCACAGTAAGAAGGACCTGGCTTTGACTCCCCGGCTGAGAAGAGGCCCCGTCTGTCTGGAGTCCCCTTTGGGACTCCACAGTCAAAATCATGCATCTTTGGGTCAAATGCAAACTCTTAATTGCCCCCTGGTGTGATTATGGGAGTGAAAGCAGTGTGTGTGTATGGAGAAAGCCAAAAGTGACACCATTAACCACTCAGGGACCTTTTAAAAACCTTTTGGTTTTATTGGTCAGTGGTTGATCATATGCAGCAGTACAAGCACAGACATCTTAGGCAAGATCTCCATTCTCATTCAGTCTCATTCATTCACTCAGTCTCCAGCAGTTTCAACACTTCAAGAGGCTTCTTTGAGCCTTGTTTCATCATATCTCTCTCTCTCTCTCTCTCTCTCTCTCTCTCTCTCTCACTCTTTCTTCCTCTTTCTCTCTTTCAGAATTGTGCAGTGCCTAACACCTGACTGGTCACCTGCTGTTTAATTTGACATATAATGTAACTATTCTTTCATAATTAGTGCTCTGGTGGCTCGGTGATTGCTCTGCATGTCTTTTAGTCCCCCATATAACATAATGTCTGGATGTATATAAACATATTTTCTGGATTGTTAGTTGTAATTAGCAGGTTGAGTGAAATACTTGCAGCAGATTTGGAAGAACTCTGAGAGATTCACGCATTTTATTTGAATGAGATGGGTTGTGCAGACTCGTAGCGTGATATTTCTGAAATACAGAGGCAGATACTGGGATCTGAACCGGCCAGAACTGACAGTCTCGGACCCCTCGCAGTATTTTGCTTAGTGTGTTGTCACAGGTCTCCCCTGATTCGCTCTGTGTGTTTTACTGAAAAACAGGTTGGAAGTGTTTGTCTTTAGAAACCTCGGAGGCTCTCCACAGTTTGTGGTAAAACTGCCAGCGCTGCCGTTCTCCTGGCCCAGACACTAGATCTTCTTTAAAACACTTCAAGCCTTTTTTTCCCCCCCTGTCTTTTTGTTTTTTTTTAAGATCCCTTAAAACAACATTGATTGTTTCCCAGAACGACTTTCTGTCGCTGCGGTAATGATTATGCAGATGTGGCACAACCTTTCCGTTTGACGGCCTGCTCCCACGGGGGCGATGGTGACACTGCATCTGTTGCCACGCCGACAGGCGACCGACGTGTCCCCCCCCGCCCCCCCCACCCCCCCCCCCCCATCCCCCCAACACCCCCCCTCCCTCTCAGCTCAGTGGCTGCTTAGTCTGGCCTTTTCCTGGATGATGGAGGAGTGGCTCTGCTGAATGAGTCAATGACAACAAGTGACGTCAAATGCTCTGTGGAGTCAGAAGGACAAAGGTGCTCGCCTGATATCACTCAGTATGATTTTAGGTCTGGAAGTCAGGTAAACTCAGGCTTGTTTAATGTCTTAAAGTATCAACACAGTTCAGTCTAAAATAATTCAACAGTTTCATAGAACCTGACACTGAGTCTGTACAAAGACTCCTCGTTAAGATTCCTCGTTAAACGTAAACTCACATTAAAATACGCCTCGCTATGCTAGTCTGATACATCATATTCTAGTCTCATATACGTCAGTTCTGTACATTTCATTCACTTATTATACAAAAGAATCAATTGCTGTGGTCCTTTTTAATTTGTCTTTTTATAATGTAAAATCAGGTTTTCTGTCATTTTAAAACAGTCATCAAAATGAAAAATAAATAATAATTTTCAGAAAGGTGAGGATTCATATCCGGTAAATGGATTCATGAAATACTGAAATGTAATTGTCCATAAGTACATTCATTGGACACTATTCTCAAGCTTTGTGAAAAACCATTGTCAAAAATATTTTTCAGTTCTTAAATGTACCTTTATAGTTTATATGTATATGTGTGTGTGTGTGTTTGTAGGTGTGTGTGTGACCTCTGCCCCCCCCTCATGCTACAACAGGGAACAGATTTCATAAAGAGAGCATTTCTGATGTGGACTGTGACGGGGTAAAAAGCTCCTCTTGTCTCTCGGCTTCTCGCTGCCGTTCCCTCCTCCAATGACAGCCCGGCGCTGATTTATTCTCTCTGATGATTGGCCTTCTGCCGTAACTCACTGACAGCAAGCCTTCTTCATCATATCTCCACTTTTCCTCTCCTCCTCCTCCAAATCATTTTTCCTTTCATATTAAGTTTTTTTCCCTCCCTCCCACCCTCCCTCGCTCCGCTGTGCCACTGGATCCTATTTGACAGGAAATATTCCAGGCGATGTGGTGCGGTTGTAGATCTCGGGCCGTGGCAGACGGTATTGATCGGGCTGATTTGCATACATAAATCTATTGGCTATCTGACACTTGCCAATATTCTGGGCAGCAGGGAGTGGTGGTGCTGAGTCGGCCAGGTCACATTATCATTGGTGATGGAGCTTTGATGAAGTGTGACAGCGCTGCACAGCTGCTGACTGACTGGCTCAGAGGCCACACTGTAAAAAATGAAGAGCCCAGGTTCAGAGCCACACTGAGCTGTTAGAGGATCTGCTGAACAGGTTATTGCTCCATTTATACTTGTTTTTAAAGGCGGTCGCATCTATTCTCTGGTGTTAACATAAACCTGTACAACACTGGATTCGTCAGAAATGCCGCAGATGCTGTTTTATGATCTCTTTTAAAATCCTTTTTTTTTGTGTTTTTTAGGCTTCCCTCTGATTGGCTCTCATGGGGTTTCTGCACGTCTCTTCCTAAACAACAGACCTTTTTTTTTCTTCCCAAACTAAGTGGTAACTTTAGCTTTTGCAGTTATGGAGCACATACACATCCATTCTCATACGTTGGACCCAGAATCAGAAGGGGGATCAGGGTTATAAATGGGCATAAATGAAAGATTTTAGAATAGAATAGTCTGGAATAGAATATGCCTCTATGCTTCAATTCCAATTTCAAGCATTGCAGTGGTAAAGGTTAAAAGAAAAAGTAATTTAGATTTATTATAAGATATAGGTACAAAAATCAACAAATAGCAACATTGAGCTGAAGGGTGGTAATAAGCTGACGTACATACAACCGAACATGTTTGGGCAGCAACAGATTCTCTACAAAGCCGAGGTGAAGCAGTTTGTTTTTGGTGTTTGGTCTATTGCACTTGTTTGTGCACCTTACAGCAGAAATACATAGGATTGCACATTCTTAAGTGTGACACTGGGTTTCCTTACTAAAAATCAGGAGCGCTGATGAATTTATGGGGTCAGCTCAGCGTGCACCCAGCGAGCCTGTCTGTTGTGGTGTGGGGGCTAAACTGTTAACTAGAGGGTGTAAATGATGCCTCGTGAATAAATGAATACATGAATACATAAGTAGATGGATTGCTGACTGGCTCACCGTCCTTTCGAATAACTGTCTGCCTGGACTTGGTTTGGTGGGCAAAAATATTGTTTTTGTTCCTACTTTAAGTGGCCTCTTTTGAATCGGAGATCAATAAAAGTGAGAATACTTTTTTATATTTAACAGGCACCGTCTGACGTGCTTCTGCACCTGGCAATGAGCCTGAAAGGTAACAAACTCCAACCTGACTTCAGGACAAATTGGGCTGTTTTCTCAAACAAAAACACAAATCTCCTCAGCCTGAGCGCTCGCTGCAGCAGAGCTGCAAAGTAAAAAAAACAAGACAAAACAAAAAAAACAAAGACAGGTCAAGTTTTTGCTTTCATTAGGGAAGTTGTTTTTATTTTCACACCTTTTCCCATCTATTGGCAACATTTGCCTGCCACAGCACTTAAGAGAAAGACTATTTTATATTTCATTATACAATATGAAGCAGTATGAAGCAGTATTTGCTATTTAAATCCAGCTAAAATGTGTTCAAGCATTCACCCAAGAGCAACCACTCCAGTCTGCAGGATTCCCTTTGGTTCTAGTAGTAAGTTTATACAATATGAGATGACTGAAAAATTCATGACTTGGAAATAGTGACAGATTTTACAGAGAAATTCTGGATTATTTAAAAGCTACTGACAGTGTTCATTCTTGATGCACATGATTTGCCATGTTTTTATTTTTTTGTTTATGGCGCTAAAAGGTTCATTTTCCAGTGAAGCAAAAGCCAAGATTGCAGTTATCGTAGTTTAGGGACTGCAATAATCAAAACACAGTCGAACTGTGTCCTAATTGTATCCATGAGATTTTGTCCCTGTTTTATTTTATAACCCTCAGAGATGTCTCTAAGTGGGAAATGAATAATCTGTGCAGGTTGCTACACAGACATAACATGTTTTTGTTTTTTATCGTCTTTTGGAGAGTGCAGAGCTTTAACTCTGCGTGTGTGTTTGTGCGTGTGTGTGTGTGTGTGCGTGTGTGCGTGTGTGTGTGTGTGTGCTGGTGAAGCCGTGCAGCCTCCAGTTTCTTTGTTTCTGTCGGAGGAAAAGGTCAAAGCAGCAGAGAGAATTAATTGAAGAGTGAGAGAGCACAGCTGGCTCTGTCAGACCGACCAGGCCTCTGTGTGTGTGTGTATGTGTGTGTGTGTGTGTGTGTGTTTGTGAATCAAGCCCCACTGCAGGTACAAGAGATAATCTTATATAACTTAAACAATGTTTTTTGTCTTTTGTCTATTCACCTCGTACTTACTATGATGACCGCCCCTGCATCTTCATCTTCATGGTCTTCATCAGCATCGTCTTATCAACTTCAACCTTAACTTCCAACTATTTAAAGTGCTAATGTTACAAAGAAGATCCTACTGGTTAACATGTTTCACAATTGAACAAGCGTTACTACTTAAAAGATGGATAAGTTACATGTTAACATGAACTGAGACATTTCACGGGCAGATATCAAATACTAGTAGCATAAAGGATAGATTCAGTTGTAAATCCAAAAGAGGATTGTCAGGCAGGGTGATATAATTCCAAAATTGATTGATTGGTCCTTTGTTATGGTTTTTATCAACACAGATTCATATGGGGCCGTTTTTGTCATATAATTGACTCACTCTTTCATTTAATAGTATTTTCTTTGCACTCTGTTTATGTGTTGGTGGTCTTGATTATATGTATGCGTGTGTGTGTGTGTGTGTGTGTGCGTGTGTGTGTGTGTGTGTTACCTGGCAGCAGTCCTGGCGTTGTGTCGTCGTGGGAGTGCATGGTGACAACCTGCTGCTTTGGTATGCAGGAGAACGGTGCTGATGGTGGAGCAGAGTTAATAGCTCTGCTCTGATCCTTCAGCCAACCTCACACACACACACACACACACACACACACACACACACACACACACACACACACACACACACACACCACCTCAGCCCCCACCCACCCTCTGATACAAACACCAAGTGGCACAATTTAATGAAGTTCTGTTCTTTAAAGCAAGTGGCGGCTTGCAGGGATGGAGGGAGGGAGGGGAGGTGCGAGAACCTCTCTGCTCCTCCAGCTCATCTGTTTCTTTGAATAGTTTCCACGAGCCGATCGATGTGCCGGTTTTCTCCTGGCCTTTCAACGCTGTCACCCGTCATTGAGGGATGCAAATTCACGTCAGAAACTGGCCTGACACTTTTCCTGTCGCCAGGCTCCTGGCACACGAAATCGCCGCGGCTCAGCAATAAACGGGGTGAAGGCCTCGTTTCGGAGGAGGCCGGCGGAGGGGGAGAGAGACCTTTTCCATCAAAGTTTTCTCTCTCCTCCCTGACAAGACGAGGATGTGAAAGGACACTTGGTAAAGTTCACCTCTCTCTGGGTGCAGAAGCAGTCAGAAAAAAGGGAATAAGTTCTCTGATATGTTCAGGTGGGAACTGTGATGCTACTAACCCAAAGCAAGATACATAGATTGATATGTTGTTTTGTTGATTTATATTTTGGATTTTTTATTATTTATAGATTTTTAGACGTGCATCAACTTTTCCCCAAACTAAATACTAACTTAAGGGATGCAGCTACTACCTCACGCTCAACCACCCTTATACAGTACATCTGAACCTGAATCACATACACACACTGTTCTTTTCAGCTGCAGATTTCATATCTGAAATTTATGAATGATGATGTTTTTTGACCCGCCGTCCATCTATGGGCTGGGTGTAGACTCGTCATTCAACAAGGCCGAGGTAAAGATTGTTTTTCACTCGAGGTCTCTTTAAATTTGTGCGAGGAATAAATCAGGTTTCCACTGGTGCAGATCGTGCAGCTGCGCTGCCAGAGAGCAGATGAAGTCGCTTACAGCATCCAGTTCGTTGATCCTTCACTCCCAAGTAAATCATGATATGAAACACGGACTTTGATCCAGGGAATGGAGGAGGAAGTTCTCAGCCATAGCTGCCCTTCTTCTTCCTCCACCTTCTCCTTCTCCTCTGGCTCTCTCCTCCTAATGAGTACTTAAACTACTGCACTCTCCTCGTTTGGTAGTCACATTAAAGTCTCTATTGTATGTATAGAGACAGATGTATAGAGATGTATTTTGAATGCTATTTGTCCTCCGTAACTTGCTTAAGATAATGTAAATGTAAATGTATGACCAAACTACAGTTGTGTACAGATGTAGTGGAAAATAAGAAGTGCAAGCATTTGCCGTAAATTGATTGCTTCATTAAATATAAATCCAGAATCGGTGCCTTTGTCTTGCCATATAGTTTGGTATTACTCTGTGAAAATCAAGAGTTTTCGGCAGCTTGGCTTTCATTTGTTGCTGCTGCTGACACGGACCAACCTCTGTCAGATATTTCTGCAGAAAAGAGAGAGAGAGGGAGAGAGAGAGTCCCAGACAAAAGACAAAATGAGAGTGAAAGACCTTTTCTAGAAAGTTTGGTCAGTCGATCCTGACAAAGTGAGAATGTGAAACAGCTCTGTGTAAAGTTCACCTCCGTCTGCTGGAGGATGAAAAAAAAACAAATTAGGAAAAAATACAAAAGTCTAAAAAAGAAGAAGGAAAAAGAGAATAAAGAAGACCTCATGTTCCAGGTAGGAAACAGTGCAACTTGCCAGTGGATATTTCAGTTAATAACATTTAAGTTAAGTTATATTCCCCTGTTTTTTTTAAAATTGCTCCTCTTTTTTTAAATTATCTTCAATATAGAGGGACATTGTTATATTTGGTACTGCTATATTTACTCAAATTTACTTATAAGGATTCATAGGGAGTACACTGAAATGCTCATTGTGAGTAAACACTGTCCCTGATCAATAATTCACTGTCCAGAATCAACATATCCATCAACAAATCAGCCACTCCTGGACTTGAAATGCTTGTCCACCCATAGAAACTTCTCCATCTGACCCCTTTCTCTGCTTCAGGATGATATCACAGGTACACGCCGCCTTAATTTGACCATTTCCCAACTGGAGAGAAAACTCTGTGGGAGGAACAGTTGGCAGGACACTGCCCGGGATGTAAGCAGTGTACTCTTCTCTGTTTGACCCACTTTAAATCTGCTCAGTGAAGCAAAGACCACTGACCCAGTCTGAGGAGGATGCCTCACTGTTCCTCTATCACTGCAACTCAGAGGTGAGTGTAAATAAAAACATCTCACTTCATTAGTTTGCCAATCTAATCTTTGGTCAGGTCCACTGGAATCTTTAAAGAATTTGACCAAATGTTGCAAGGACCCAGCAGCTAGTTTGGACTATTTTCTGTGCTACTTGTGTGATCTACAAAGATTTGTCTCACCACCATTTCTGTTCCCAAACAGAAGGAGACCGGATGCTCCAGTATGCAGATGATGTGACCGTTTCCTTGGTGCTTTGAGGTTGATGAGATGAGTGAGCATCATCTATGTTTGCTCATTTGCTTTTGTGAAATACATAACTTCTGTTCTTTCTTTCTTCTTCTCCTTCATTCTCTCCATTTTTTCCAATTCTTCTCATTCTTCATCTCATCCTCTCCTGTGCTGCTCTCCTCTCTCCTTCCTCTCTAAATCATGCTTTTGTTTTTCTCATCTCCTCGCCTCCTCTCCCCACTTCTCATCTTCTCTATCCTTCCCTCTCTCTTTCACACTTCACCTACCCTTTAGTACTCCTCCTTCTCTTCACCCCCCCCCCCAACCCCAGTCCACCCTAGCTCTCTCTTTGCCTTCAGCTTATTAAGATTTCAAAGATACAAATGGCGAAAGGCTGATTGCTTTCAGGGAATCTGCCTTTAATAATTACATGTGGAGAAGCTTGGGGTAACGTTGGCGGGGCAGAGACTAATGGAAAACTAGATTTTTTCACTGAATTAGAGCAAGGAGGGGGTGATCTATATATTGACAAGCCATCAACGGGCCGTAGATCAGGAGAAGTGCTTTGGACTTGTCGGAGGAGGCGGCAGCAAACTGGCTCTGATGCTCCGTGGCATCTTGATACGCTTCCTGCAGCCTCGGCTGGATCAAACCCACCTTCATCTCCAGGCCTGAGCAGGGAGACTAGGACGGAGGAGGAGAGGAGAGTGTACAGGCTGCAGAGTTAACCTTTTTTTCTGATGACTTCTCTCCTCCTCCTCCTCCTCCTCCTCCTCCTTTTCTTCTTCTTGGAGGACCTGAATCAAAATGTAAATGCTGCGTCTCTTTGGGAGCGGAGCTCTGGGATCTGTTCGTATTGATTATACGAAGTGAGTCGGAGTCGCTCTGTTCAACAACCAAATGTGTTTTCCCTCGATGCTCTGTGACAGGAATTACCCAGAGTTCAGCTGGCTTTGTGCTCTGTTGCTAATGACGTTTCTAATTTCAGAGCTTGCACTCTCTCACACAGAATTCAAGGATTTATTCCTCTCATTCACCTAAAACGAGTCATTTTTGCAGCAGCATGTGGCTTTTGTCACACTTTCCTGAATTTTGTGAGTGTGATTGCAAAAGGTTACCATGGGTATGATGTCAGTACAACATGAGGCATCGCTTGTTGTTAAGCATTCATTGAAGCACAAAGACAACAAAACAAGGTCTCATTCCATTTTAATAAACAAAGACTGTGGCAATGTTACTCTTCAGTGGTACAGCCTATGTTACTTAATTCAAAAGTGTTAATAGCAAAGTGTTTAGTATAAATCAATGAAGTTGTTCTCAGAGCAATTTTTGGAAAAGCTCATTTAACAGGCAAAAAAAGCACCATTGCAGACAGATCCTGGTTTGCTCCTGTCTGAGCTGCACTTACTCCTAGATACAGGCTGCAGATGCAACACACACACAGTCATTACTGCAGGTATTTTTACTGAGAAACCAGTAACTCCAGCAGGTCACACAGCAAGAATTCCAGTCGGACCAAAGACACATGGTGCACGTTTGTTTTCTCCAGGTACTCCGGCTTCCACCCACAGTCCCAAAACATGCACCTTGAGGGTGTTTGGAGGCTCTATAAGTGTAAAGGTGAGAGTGAATGGTTAATATGTTTTCACATTCAGCTTCAGCTTTGATTTTATTTAAAGCGCCTGTTCATAATGTTATCTTAAGACATTTTATGAAGATTAAACTATGAATAAAATATGGTTCCACAGGAGAGGGCCTGGGGAACTGAAGACTCTGGCTCCAGATCTACGGTTTTAATGTTTATTTATGGAGCGCTTTTGCCTTCTGTGTGCTGGACAAAGGCACCAGCAGAGGCCTCGTTCTGTTCCTCACAGTTGTGAGTGACGTTATTTGTTGAGAACCTCACAGGCTGAAGCCATGACCATGACTCCTGACCCCTGGAAGAGGCTGGAGAATTGATTTTTTTTTTCTCCACGCAGAGATCAAAGACGGATCATATCATTACAGCTGAAGCTTAGTAGATTTACTAAGTGCAATCAGATTCCAGCTCTGTATCTCTATGGGTTTCCCTGAGATGTCTGCACAATGAAAAACCCTTCTCTGAGGTTCATGTGGACATCAATCAAAATTTCAGCTATCACTGGACTTGTGCTTTTTGTAATTGGTTGCATAAGACTTGCTGCATTGTTTAAGTGTCCTCAATTACATTACAATGTGATTGAAACACATCTGATTCAACAGATTATTCCATGATTTATTAGGTTTGCAACTATATAAATGGCTCATTTTCATAAATTTTCAAAGTTGATCATTTTTCATCATTTTACCTGGAGATTGTCAAATGGGAAATGATCCTAGATTAACATAATTTTCCTCCTAGAATCAAGACCAGAATTAACATTTTTTTGCATAAACTTCATCAATGTTTTGTCCTTCAAGTCCCATCGGGTGATATCACAAACATAATTAAAATCACCTGATTTCACTGAAAGGCCTCCATAGATTTCCAGCACATTATAGACTAGCTCTAAAGTGGCTGTCCTTCAACTGAAATGAATGTTTTTCTAAGAACTCAGACCCTCTCTGTGTCTCCCAGACTGCACTGTCGTGGCACTAAAAACCTTTTGGCCTCCATTAAATCTCAGTTTGCAAAGCTGTGGGCCATCTGACCCCCTCAGGAGTTCATGTATTTAACGGTAAACACTGATGTTAAAGCTCAACTTTAATGCTTCCTGGGGGTTTTTGGGTTTCCGTCCCCTGAACGGAAATTAAATTTTCACGCTTGCTGCAGTACAGTAAACACACCGCATACAGGACTCACTGCTTGTGTATTTTAAAAAGTCCATGTGAGGTAATTTTGTCGTCTCGCTGTGTGTAGGGGGGTTGTTTCCTGCCAAAGCTCTTGACTTTTTTCCCATTTTTTTAGGTGGTATGATGGGCTGTGTTGTGAGTGCTGTATGCTGTAGCGAGGCGATGCAGCTGACCGATCCATCCATCATCTGCTCCTAGTCTCTCTGCTGCTCTCTCCTCAAACTTGGTTTTTGTTTGGAAACCATCCATCATATTCCTGAGCATGACACATTGGCCAAAAGACATCCCAACCACAGATTGCTCTCTCTCTCTCTCTCTCTCTCTCTCTCTCTCTCTCTCTCTCTCTCTCTCTCTCTCTCTGTGTTTCCACATGAAGGCCCAGGTAATGCGCTATTAATTAAGGCAACAAAACTGACATAAAATGGTTTCTCAGGGTTGAATTCATCAGGATGAAGTCAAAGTTTCTTGGAAGGGGAAAAAAAATCTGTGATCGGTAAATTTAACTGGCTGCCTGTGGAACTGTCATAAAATGCCTACAAATTCCTGTAGTTTCTTCTTCTTGCCTCCTCCAGCCAATCAACTCTATTGACTTGGTTGATTTCTATGATTTATCTGTAGTGAGAAACATCCTGTCATTACATATTTACCCGGGTTCATCTCAGGGTCTGCATGTTTTCCTGGAGTTTTCTCCTTGTTTTACACCAAAAACATGCATCATTTGGCTGATTGGAGACTGAATTGCCCCCAGGTGAGTGCGTGTTTGTGAGGATGACTGCTTTATGTGTGTGTGTGTGTCCGACAATGGATGTGTGACGTATGAGTGCTGGCATTGATTCCAGTGGACGTCAACAAAAGTGAGTGGGAATAAAGTGGGTTAAGAAGATGACAGGATGATTGAGAACATTGCCACATACTACAGTAACAACAACAATCACCTTATATGAGCAAAACCAATAAACCTGTGGTGAGCCTCCATAATGCTCCACATATGGAAGCTACTTAAAGACAATTTGAGTGGCGAACATAACGTCTCTGGTATAGATGTTGTTCAAAAAAACAGACAAAAACACCTAAAATGAGTACATGCTAAACACCAGAGCTGAGCAACCTCAGCCCAGGCTGATTGGTAAATGCAATGATACAGCTGTAGAGATTTACCCCATTTTTAATATCTAATGTTTTCATGTGAATGAGGAAGTGATGTTTTTGGAATTGCTGTACATGTTTGGCCAGGTATAGGTGGTGGTTATTCTACAAAGACTCCCCTTTAAAATGTGAGTTAAAAAAACACAGTTTTTGGTCAAGGTTTGTAGTTAGTCCAACAATTCATCAGAGGTGGAGAAAAGAAACTCAGTTTTCAGCTCAGGTCTATAGTTTACTCCCAGAGAAATGGAGCAGAAATTCCGACATTGCAATTAGTTTTAACTTTGAGAAATTCCAGACCTCTTTATCTAGGTCTCTCTCTTTCTCTCTCTCCCTCTCCCTCTCTCTCTCTCCCCCTCTCTCTCTCTCTATCTCTGGCCTGCTTCCCATACATCTGCGGACTCAAAGCTACAAATGACGTGATTATGATATATCATGTAACAGAGAAAGTCTCTTTGTTTCTGCCGTAAAAGAAAGAAATCAATACCGGGCTCCGGTGCAGGGGCCTTGAGGGGCCACGGCGTCTCCCCTGGACCGGCCAGGTAAGGGTTAGGCCCGGCCGGGGGTTTGTCGGCCTCAGAAATGCTGATTCTACATTTAGCCTGACAGTGATGCATGCCTCGGCCTTGGCGTCCGGTTGGCCTGGTACCTGAGGGTCCGGCCGAGGAAGATCAGCTGCAGACCAGGACGAGGTTAAGGATGGAGGAGGAGCGGAGGGGGAGGCCAGAGACCCAGAATTATTTTTAGAGGCTGCAGAGTCTGGGAGGGAGGAAAGATGGAGGAGACGGAGGGAGTATTTTTTTTTTTGTGAGGGTGGAAGATGAGGGAGTTCAAGCACGAGAGAGAGGAGAAACAGATAATTCTGTGAGAGGAAGAGGAGATGTGGAGACTCCTGAAGAAGAGTTTTAGTTGTTTTTAGACTGGGAAAAAATTAGATGCATAAAGCACCAAGTTTCCTTTATCTAACTATTTGGACATAACTATTATAGCTAAATACTCTATGATCACTCTGGGAGGTTCCCGTCATATTGAGTATTTAATTTTATTTATAAATAAAAACCCTGTTATCTCTCTGATTATGCTAATTATCTCATCATAACAACTAGAGGAAACATTCTGTTTACATGTGATTGGCACCAAACATGTGACATGGTTGTCTGCAACATACACTTAACATACACAACCCGACAGTACAGTGATTGATTGGATGATCAATTTTGCCTGTTTTGACCACCACTGCTAGTATCTACGTTTCATATTAAATATGAAGCTCTTTTTCACATCCATATAGGAACAAGGTTTGATTCCCAGCTATGAGGAAACACCTGTGGTCTCCAAAACCCTTAAACCCTGATGGTCACAGGATATTCTTTTAAAACAGAGGAAACATATTTATAGAAAGAAAAATAAATTTTTTTTAAATTATCCAATAGAAGACCCATATTGATACTGATGGAGCTGCAGGTGGCTTCAGAGATCTAAAATCATCTTAAATCATCTATGTTTGTTCACATACCCTCCTGACTCTACAGTACCTTCACACACTCATACTCTCTCCCTCTCTCTCTCTTTCTCTCACACACTCTCGCTCTCTGTCTCTCTCTCGCTCGCTCTCCCTCTGTGTTTGTGATGCTGACCTCTGGCCTCTGACCTCTCACTGGAGTGTGTCGAGGGTCATCATTAGACTGGTCTGGAGCCAGTGGGAGACGTCCTGCTCACACTGTAGCTCAGAGAAACTGCCCAGTCGATGTATTGAATTCCCATTACTACCTGTCCTCTAACCAGCACACTGCTTTATGGAGCTTGAGAGAATGTTTTTCTTTGATGTCAGTGATTTTACTAATCGAGGTTGTTTGACCAGGACGATGTCATTTTCATTTCAGCTTCAAACCTTCCTGGCTGTGGGAAACACTGCTGAAGCTATGCCTGTTGAGAGGAGTTCTAGAAGTTAAAAGAACCATCATTTGCACATTTTTTGTGACCATTGTGTCAGTTTCAATGCCATGAAATCATAGGAGGCAACCAGAACGAGTCATAGCAAAACAGAAGAGGCCAAACAACATCTGCACGACATGGTTTGCGGTGAAGTTTGTCTTTTTCAGCCACCTGCTGATGGTGCGTGACCTCACTTCTTTCATCCGTCCACTTTTTTTCTGGTATCCTGGAATCATCTGATTAACTGAGACTTTTAAAGAGATGTGTTCAATTAGGATTTTCAAACCTCAAACTTTCGTAAAAATCCGCGAAACAACTAAACTCTCCTCTACTTTTTGTGAGCAGCTCCTCACTACACTACACAGTCAGAAGCTCTGAAAATCAGTCAGACTGAACGACTTTCTGTGTAGTTCTCCTCATATCTGCATGCATTCTCTGGTTTCCTCCCACTCCTCGAAAAACATGCATGCAGGTCAACTGGAGACCCTAAGATACTGTTTACAAAGCTCCAGCGTTCTCGTTGTTAATAGTTAATGTCAAATAAAACATCATAAGTCCGTCATCATACGCAGGAGCTCAAAATGACATACTTCCATATGGGAGTGAACGGTGATGACAGGAATGTGTTTACAACAGACAACAACAACATGAAAGAGGCATTAGTTAAGGAGGCTAAACTGCTGGCAGACTGTGCAGCTGGCCAGAAGTTAAAAATAAGGCCGAGGTCCTCGCAGCCAGCGTGTAAATCCTCACACAGGATGGATGTAGCTGTCGCTACGGCTGTTGTTGTTGTGTCCACCATTCCTTACAGAGACAATGGTGTTAATGAGGCTCACACATCAACCACGCCACACTCCATCCTCTGTGTGTGTGTGTGTGTGCGTGTGTGTGTGTGCAGGTCAGGAGCTGTATATCTCAGTGTGAAGGGTTGGTTTTGTGTGCATTTATCTTAAACTGTCTTTTGAAGTCAATCAGACTGAAAATCCAAACATTCAGTTATAATCACTAGGATTTACTTAGAATACTGTATGCATGTTGACTATTCAATGGGCATTTGATCCCCCCTAAAGCTGAACTGAAATGTTTTCTTCTAGAATTTGAAATCTTGGTAAAAGACGAACAGAAAACAAGGAGACGTGCCTGACTGAAAATCTCTGACCTTGAGATGATAAAACTCTCAGGAGCGTGAAATCTGATCATCAGGGTGGCAGGTACAATGCGGGTGTGTGTGTGTGTGTGTGTGTGTGCGTGTGTGTGGCGGGGCGTTCACTGTCTGTCAGTTCCGGGATGTTGTAGAAATTCTCTGTTGGAGTCAGGCTCAGGTTTGCCATCTGTCAGCTCTGATGGCCCAGCTATCGATCCAGCCCCGGGGTCACACCAGGACCCTGACCCCCCCCGCCCCACAGATCGCTGCCTGACACACACACACACACACACACACACACACACACACACACACACACACACACACACACAGGTTTAGGTATGTGACAGTAATGTGACAGTCATTTTCCCATTGTGACGGCTGTCAGTGTCAGCCATCACTTCTAACCTTTTTATCCCGAATAACCGACCTTAACTGAATCACATGGCACATGTGTGTGTGTGTGTGTGGGTGTTTGTGCATGTGTATGTGTTGTGTAGCCATACTGGTTAAAGAAGCTGAGACGATGATGAAGCTGTAATGATTCTTGCTAGAAGAAAAACTGATAATGGCAGGTAAAATAAATAAATAAATAAGTAAATAAAGAGGAGAGCTTCGGATTTAGCATCTTTTTAAGGATGTAGAATTTTCCACTATTAAATATGAGTTATGTTACATGTCTTGTTTGTCACAATGATTTATTTTTCACAATTATTTCTGGCATGTCTGCATTTAACCACTCTTGTTGGTTTGTTATCTATCTTTTTTTTTCTTTTTTCCAGAGTATGAAGAGTCTCCAATCAGCTCCAGGTTCCCTCTTCCTTCCCTGGAGTCAGCTTTCGGGGTTTTTCGATCTGGCTTTGAAAAACACTTAAGCCGATCAAAAGTGCCGGGTCGTCCAGCAGGAGAAACAGCCGACAGGAGCACGTCCAACCGCCATTGATACTCAATTAGGAGGCGCTGTTAATGAGCTGAAAAGCTGCTTTTTCCTTCTTTTGTTTACCTTGTTCACAGAGGCAGATCTCCTCAGGTCACTCATCCATGGGTGTGAGTGTAATCTCTTTAGTCTCACTTAAAGTTGAAAACGTGAAACATTTCCAGCAGAGAAGCAGAGTCCGTGTTTCAGGTGGTTGTGTGGCTGCGGGGTCACAGGTTTGATCCCTGCAGCGTGTCTTCTATTCATCCCTGTCGAGTGAAATGAGCCTCGGGATCGACCTCTGACCTCCAACCCCTCCAGTAAAACAACTACTCTTTAAGGTGCACTTTTTTTTTCCATGTGGTTAATGATTAAACTGGAACGATTACTCACATAAACTCTGGGACGATAAAACTCTGCCTCAGGAAATCAATGCAATTATTTTATTCAAAAACTCACACCTGAACTAATAAAACTTTTTGACTGTACCACTTTTTGTCACTACCAAACAAAATTCAAACAAAGTCTTATTAATATGTCAGTTTATGCAGACATTGAGGCTCCCTATAGCAGCTCCTACTTAGTGAGCCTTCTCCTTCATTTTGACTTTAATATTTATATATATCACCATTGCTTTTTGACTTCTGTGCACTGGGGACTTGCAGTTTTAGTTTGCATTTCATCCGTTTACATCCACATCTGTGCAACCAGGAGCCCGGCTGACTGCAGCACTCACAAACACAGATTGTACAAAGCTCTCTTTTCCTCTCCTCCATCATCGTGGAGAATGTGGGATCCCTTTCCGAGAAGATGGACGAGCCTGCGGCTCTGAGCTGACACCACAGGGAATAGTGGGAGTGTGGCATTATGCTGTTGATGGAGACGAGGCTAACTGTGCTAGCTCCAGACGCCGGCGCCATGTGGGGCTGTGTCCAGATCCAACCTTCACCTTGCTCTGATGTCTCCCACTCTGCATACGCTCACTCTGTATCCTACCTGCCACACTACAGGTGGGAAATACTGAATCTCTTCAAAACACAAAGTAATGCTATTGTAAGAATGTCCTACTAGGAATGTCTCTCTTTTTTTTGTTTGTATTTCCACCTAAAGTAACATCAACACTGCCCCTTTCACTGAACAAATAAACTTGACATACAACATCACAGGAGCTCTCTTAGTTGTTCTTGTCTTTGATTTTTCTTTGTAGTATAATGTCTTATCATTTTTTTATTTATGAAGACATTGAATGGAGTTGATATAGTGACTAAAATCTCAATATGAGCTTTAAAATAAGTGTCAAAGTATTGCATCCTGCCAACTACTGAGCTCTATGAGCTCCTGTGGTGCAAACACCCAGAATATATTTATTATAGGAATTGAGAAAAGTTCCTTTAACTCATACAGAGAAAAGATGAAAAATTCACACATGGCTGTGTGAGAACTAATTGGACTGCTCATATCAAGGATGTAGATAGACCAAAGTCAACTTCTTAGTGGCAAATGTTGTAATAATATCTCTAAAATACCTCACAGACTGCAACAGTAGCAAAAGACCCTCCTCATCCCTCTCATCATCTTCTTTGATTCTGTTTTCCATTTATTTTTCCAGTTTTGACAGAAAACTTCTAGAACTTTCATACGTGGAGCTGAACAAATCCACAACCCTCATCTACACAGACAGAGCCAGAGGTGTGTGAAGCACATACGTCCATTCAGTCACACACACACGCACACACACACACACACACTCTCACACTCTCTCTCACACTCTCTCTCCATCCGGAGGACGAGGCAGCAGGAAGCAGGCGCTCCAGTTTTTCTTCTTCATTAGTGGTTGTGCCTGCAGGTGTTAAATAATATTAATGACCTCCAGCGTCACTACTTACCTCTGCGCTCGGCCTCACCTCAAGTGATTTTATCGACTCCCGACTCCTCGGTCAGGCTGTGTGTCTGCGTGTGTCTGCGTGTGTGTGTGTGTGTGTGTGTGCGTGTGCGAATGTGTGTGTGTGTGTGATTATTCTGCGGCGATATTATCAGGAACTTTAATAAGTTGATTAGCAGCAAAGCGCTATCTGCTAACTGGATCTAGATGATGATGTTGATTGGACGGAGCGCGCTACCATCCATCTTTCTGATTGGCTAATAACTGAAATCCATCACAGTTTCACCCGGCCGCAGCGTGTGTGTGTGTGTGTGTGTGTGTGTGTGTGTGTGTGTGTGTGTGAGTGTGTGAGTGTGTGCGTCTTTGCTCCTTTCTCTTTATCTGCTGTGGTTCATTTTCTGTTTCTTCGTCTCCTCTCTTGTTCTCTCCCTCTGTGTTGTTCCTTTCACCTCTCTCTCGTTCCTCCTCTCTGTACTTTCTCTGCCTCCTGTTTTCTTTTCTCTCTGGTCCCACTTTAAAAGTATTTTTTTCCCCTTTTCTTTCTCTCTGTCTCTTGGTTTGGAGAGCAGGACCTTGTGTAATACACAACACACACATATAGACATACATAAAATGTGTGTATGTTGGTCTTTAAAAGCCTGGTGATTGCAGCAAGAAAAGGAAAGGAGAGAAATATTAAAGGGAGAAGGTAAAGGGAAAAAGGGAGAGATAAAGGAGGGAAAAGAAAACAGAAATCGGGGTGGAAACTGAAATTAAAGAACAACAGACTAAACTGTGGAAAATGTGCTGTCCACCCATAAAGAGCAAGTGTAAGGGTGTGAGTGTGTGTGTGTGTGTGCGTGTCTGTATTGATCGGCATCAGTTACCACATGTTCAGCCAGTATTGATATCCAGGGTCAGTGAAGCCAAAAGCTCTTTGTTCAACATACACTCACACACCCGAGTGCACACACACACACACACAGCCAAATACCTCACACCGCAGAGAAACAATGATGTGCTCACCCCATCATAAGAATATGAATGAAACAGACATCTTCATAAACTGTAAAGTGGTTGTCTCCTGAACCTGTAGTCACTGGTTACTAAGCAGTTAAACCGAGCTTCAGGTTTGGACCTCTTTGGTTTTATTTGCTATAGATTAGATTTTATTTGAGTCCCTAAGATGCATTAAGCACAAAACCAGCTGATCAGTAACAGCACAAAAGAACTAGAGATCATTGACTGAACAAGCAGCAAATCTCCCTCTATGAACATTCATTCATTATTGTGGTTATTTCTAGTTTAAATGACAACACTAATGTAGCAGAAGATACTGATATGAGCAACAAGAGCATCCTGATAACAAACAGATTTCAGACTTACGTAAACATATCTATTGTGAAACTAATTGTGCGATCAACTGTTAACTCAGTACGACTTTGATGTTGCAAAAAACTCATCAGTGCCTGAGCCCAGCCTCAAGTTTTCCATTAGCAGCCATGTCAAGAAGCTTCTCCAATGACTCCATCAAATCCTTTCCTAAACATTAACTTACCCACAATGCATCTTTGTGACCATGGTTACACAGTGAGATTGCTGTTCCTCCCTCTAAACAGTGAATAAATCAGTTCAAGCATCATTTATTCATCATATAATAACATTTGGAGTTTAGAAGAGCCACACAATTAAACATTCAAGAAGAAACATATAAGGAGATATAAACGGCCCGGCCCTGGCCAACACTGTGTTTGCCTGTTCCCCTTGCACTGAGAGACAGATGTTGAGATAGTAGTGATACTGTGAGTGTAGGCGCATGTTTCTCCCAACACAAAACCAGAAACACTGTTGACACTGAAATGTGTCTGCTTGCTGAGAGGATTCTACTGCGCACCATCCTTGGGTCTGAAAGTAGCATGAGATGCTTCATAAACCATGAAGGAGAAACACACCAGTCACTTAGTAAGAGCTACATGCTACCTTATATACGCTCAGACAACACACTCATAGCTGTGCACACACACACGCACACACTCTTATTACTCACTCTAATTAATTCCTGCCTACTTTTCTCTGCTGTAATGTTCCCACACCTCAATGTCTGACACACCTGTTGACTGGCTGAAGTGTGTGTGCGTGTGTGTGTGGGGGGGGGTGAGAGAAAGAGAGAGAGAGAAAGAGAATGTGTGTGTGTGTGTGTGTGTGTGTGTGTGTTTGTGCAGCCACGTCACCCTGAGTAATTAGTCTTTGGGCTGTGCAGAGAGCCAATACACTGTTTCTACAGGAGCTGAAACTCCTGAGACTCACCGTCTCACACACACACACACACACACACACACACACACACACACACACACACACACACACACACACGAGGCGATGCAGCAGTAGCAGGTTAGATTAATGTGTGTTGTGTTTGTCGTCCCGAAGGAAAGCAGCTCACTTAATAAAGAAAAATAATTCCTTTCCTCTGTCTCTGGATTCACTTCACTTTCTGGAAAGTTTACGTGTGTATGCCTGTGTGTGCGTCTGTGTGTGTGTGTGCGTGAGCTTCTGGGTGTTTATGTGCTTGAAAAATGCTCTTGTTAACATTTTGGATCAACATGTATTCTATTATTTGGGTTTTACTCAGCCTGCTATATTTTACTTTGCATCTCGGGGACCTAGTGTCTTTTTTTTCAATATTATTTTTCTTTTGTTGTTTCTTGTTATTAGAACAAATCTGTCAGCACTCAGGTGGCTCAAAAGCTGTACCAGAGGCTGCAGATCTTACATGTGTAGTTATGAAAACATATGTGCTGCACAAAGTCTTTCCTCAGTATGCAATTAAACAAAATGTCTCCCCTCGCTGTGGCAAAGCTGCAAGCATAGACACAAACAGCACAGAAAAGCAGACACAACACACCAGAGTAACAGATGAGCAGCTTAGTCACATAATTCAGCTTCTAACCTATATTTGTACAGCAAACGGTGAGAAACAGTAGCTGACAAAACAACCTCACCTTAACATGAATTCATGTTCTCACGTCGATTTTTATGCATTTTAAGGACTTTTTCCCTCATATTTCAAATTGTGAAGTTGCCCTGGGGTTTAATCCAGATGTGCTGATGATAAAAATAAACATTTTAACTTCAGTTTTGCTTCCGACTGGAGCTGATATTGCAAACTTTAGATGCACTCTGTCCCAACTATAGTAGTAAATTATATTTCACATGATTTAGGAATAGAAAAGAAAAAACTGTTCATTCTGAGAGAGCAAATAATTAGCAGGGGAACTCGAAGAAAAGCTTCCCTCAGAGAGCATCAGTTACACAAAACTGAGTGTCAGCATCATTGAGAGTGTTTTTCACCAGGATACCACACACACACACACACACACACACACACACACACACACACACACACACACACACACACACACACACACACACAAACACAGAGT